>JASVER010000010.1:8914041-9027390 GCA_030449065.1 Oceanodroma leucorhoa
CCGCGGCCCCGCCGCTCCGCACGGCCCCCGCGGCCGCGCTGGAGCCCGCAGAAAAGCGGTTTGAGGCGTTTGCTTTCTCCCAGGTGCGGAGGGTTTGCTCCTCCGAGATGCGGGTGGAGGCGAGGCACGCAAGCCAGCCCTTCAAGCAACCCAGCGCGGCAGAAGTCTGAAGGGTCGTGCTGCCTGAAGAGCCCATCAGGAGGTCCRTCATCACTCGTATTTTGGGAAACACAAGCAAAACCCAAATAAACCAGCAATAACTTCCACGAGCAGATCAGGATAGTACAGACAGGTACATGTGCCACTTCCTTCCAGCTGTTCTTTTAAACATGGTATAGAAAGCAAACGATCCACCTCACACCCAACACAGCGACACAGAATCCTCAAGGCTCGTGTCGGTTCCAGACAGCAGGACCGAGCACACACAGCTTTGCCATGAAGGACGAGCCAAATTCAAATGCAGAAGGAGGTACAAAATCAAATTTATCATAGGATCATGATCAGATGGGTCTGCCCCATTACTACCTACCTGAATCATTTACTGAGACCAGGCATATACCCAAGGCATACAGAGCTGCTCACAGGTCTGCTTAGAGCTGGAGAACTGACAATAGAAAATCTCAGCAGAAAGTCTCTGCTCCGCTTCTCAGAATTCCTGGTAACGATTACAGCATGAAACCTAGACAGAGTGTTAAAGACTAGGTGGAGCTCTGCACGTGAACATTATATGTGGAATGCCAAACAGCCTCTACTCCAGCAGCTTTTTCCCATTTTATCCATCAATGGAAAGCCCCAAAATAAGAGCCCCAAACTCTTATCCACCCTGTCCCTCTCACTTGAATGCTTACCTTAAAGATGGCTCAGAAAGCTTTCTTTTCCTCCTTCCTGCCTCTTTCTTTCTAATGCAACCTTCTCACTGCCTTTCCATCCATTTGTCTCCTCCTTTTGTGAAGTCCTATAAGCAATTAGCAAAAGCTTCTTATTCCCAGGGAACAAGACAACCAAAAGTAACAGCTTATTTTCAGAACACTTTGCAAAAGCTTATGCTCCAGTTCTGCTTCCATTACCGTGCATCACCTCCTTAGCAGCTGGAGTGGGACCACCTATCCGTCAGCAACTGTATTCAAATCTGTATTAATGCACAGAATTAAGAGTCAACATACGCCAGATTTCCCGTTAAGTTTAACCTCCGCGGAATAGAGAGCCAATGAGAAGCTCCAGCAACTGGCTCTTATCTATTTTCCAAGAGAAAAAAACACCAAACAGATGGTGAAGACACAAATTGGTTTCTACAATACATTAGTGACCTGCTCAAATATGATAGGGCTAAAGCAGTAGTCTAGCTAGCAAGCAGCTCATAGGATTTAAAGAAAATCAATACTGGACCAGAAAGCTTTATGATTCCATTATAGAAATTAAGTCTCAAAATCAGTAGATTTAGAGACATTCCAGAAASCTACCAGTAAAATAGCAGCAAATATGGAAAACATCAGCATCTCGCACATAAAGTCAAGGTTGCACACTGTATGGGTCAAGAAACTCTGCTAGCAATCAGTTAATGCCGATCACTTCCGCAGTCTGCAGAAGAGCACTTGGATTATCCAGGGCCCCAAAGCAGATGCTAAAGGACTAACATTGACCCCAACAAGTTCTATACATGAAAAATTGACTCTTCTGTCCTGAGTGGAAGACAGTAGTTCTCTGTTCTAGATCACGCAATTAACATCCGTTTGATGAAAAGACAATTACAGAAAATCTTTGCTAAGAGCATGAAGTTGTTGTTATTGGTAACAATTTAATTTTTATCCACAAGCTGTAGTGACAGCTGAGGCCACAGCAAGGCATTGCTCAGACTGGGATGGGGAGAAGATTCTCTGTCCCAAAGACATTTCAGCAAGAGAAGCATTAAAATTTGCAAAGCCTGGATGCATGGAAATACTGACATGAAAACAATCTCTTCTAGACATCTAGTTGCAGCCTAAGCAAAACAAAGTGGCTTTCATTTCCGACAAAAAAAGTATTCATTGTCAGGAAGGCAAATATGGGGGGGGAGGAGATCTGAACGAGAGCACGTCTTCCCAGACCTTAGTCACCGTTGCTCTTACCTGATGGCGAGAAACGCTACTGGAGAAGTTGCGGTTATTAACCTCTCTTCTTTAAACATCCCAGAGGAGAGGCAGAGAACGAAGACGGAGCTATTAAAAAAATGTTTTTCAACCTATGAAAAAAAGGTATCAATCCAGCACTGGTTTTGCCCATATAGCCACTCTCCAGTTTCCGGTGGGTGGGGGGGAATCTGGTCTATATTTCTGCTGTCCTTTGGGAAAGTATTTATTCACATTTAATTCCAGAATCAATTATTTTCTCTCTTGCCCTTCATATCAAGTTCAGGTCAGTCCACACTATGACCAATCATTGCATCTTCACAGCTCAGAAGCAATTACTGCTGAGAACACTACAGCTGTGTTGGATTCTTCTGCCCACTGCAGGCTTTGTGGAAGCACTACTGAAGGTCTCAGTGAGATGGTACTGTGAACTTCTAGTACCTTTGCTCAAGTACAGAAAATCAGGCTTTTATATCTAGGGCTGCAAGTAAATATGTAGTTCCATTAACAAGAACACACACTTTGGACAGTGCTGTTGGTGAGCCCTTCCTTTTTTAACAGGTGAGTTTTTGTTCTCCTGACTGCCTGGCAGCATCAGAGCATGAACTTTCCAAGTTCTAGTTAATTTCTGACCATCATTTTCCTACATTATGGTTATCTGCTATCAAAGACTCCTGGTCCCTTCTGATACTCTTCTTCATGCCAGATTTCAAGGGGATGTAATGCAGTATTTTGAGGAGTCTTCCCTAAGACCAGCTTTCAGTAAGTTGGGATCTTGTTCAAGTTTTACCAGCATCATTTCCTTCCTACCCAAACTAAGCTGCCACCCACCTCACTCATACAAGGGCAGCATTGCAAACTGCCTTTGCAATCTGAAACACTAGGAAGCCAGAACTTCCACAGAGTCCTTCATTAATAGTTAATGGATACATATCACTCTGAAGTGAACATCATCTGCTACAGACAATTTGCTTTTAGGGAGCAGATAGCCCCACTCAGACAAAGTGGAGCATCTAATATAATAGTCCACACACACCCCTACCCCCCAGGGGCAGTCAGTACCAATGAATGTCTTCAGAAGCACCTGGTAACACCTATGCAGTACTATACTGGAAGTGCTCTAAAGCTACTGAAAGTGGTCTGTTCTCATTAAAAAAAAAAAAAAAAAAAAAAAAAAATTTCTAGCATTCCAGTTTTGATGGAAAAACTTTAAAATGGAAATTTTAAATGCTGTCAGCAAAAAAAAAAAAAAAAAAAAAAAAAAAAGATAAATCTGAAAAGGTCAAAGGGAAAAAAAACCCAATACTTTGGGATGGTCATCTGTAAAGACACCTAGACAATCAACTGAACAAACCAACTGCCAGACTCAGTTGTTACATGTTTTCTTCCACTTAAGATGTGCTTGAAACTAAGTAATTAGGCAAGTCAACTCCCTGGCATTGTTTTTGCCTGAATTTGTCCTCCAGGTTATGGCAACACAACAGTACAATACTAGAGAAAAAAAAAAAAAAAAAGCAGCAATAATCTTTTCATCATCCTTCACATGATGCTTGCTATGGAAGTTTCCAACCATGCAAAAGAAGTATTTACCTACAGTTACAGTAGTAAATTTAATTTAGACACAGTACACATCAAATATCATGGATATAACAGAAAAGAATCAAAGCAAAAAAAAACCCCAATAAACTGCTTTTCTTTTTAGCAAAACTGGTAAAGAAAAGATTGTGATCTATAAATGGTTTGTGTTAAAGTGATACACAAGAGGGAGAACAGCAATTAATTTGCACTTTTGTGCAGCTCTGTAGTTTTACATAAATTTATTTCAAGGAAATGAATTGTGCCAAGTAGAAATTACAGTCTCAATGCCAAATGCATTACTTTAAGTGAAAAACTCCTCCCCTCTCCGTGACTACTTTTTATTTAATATCTTTTAGCGTGGAATTATATTTCTTTTTTTTTTTCCCCCACATATTTCTTTTTCTTATTAACAACAACAGTTGGTTCAGGGCCACTTTCCTTCCTCCTAGAGGCAATTAGCAAAACAGAGCTCCCACGGACACTGCTCAAGGATCAGCCTTCTTTAACGTGACAGAACTTGGGGCAAGAATACAGGAGCTCTTCACATCTCTCCTCCAGATGTAGCTTCTGGGCTCTCCTCCCGGTCAGCCAGCTGATGTCACATTAGCAGCTTTTCTTCCCCCAACATCTTAATTAGGTAAGATTAGTCTGTTGACAACGAGGCAGGTCCAGATAGTGGGTTTCACTGCAATTTGGAGAATTATGCTTCTCCATACAACTATGCTTTCTTTCCATATATTAGTGGTGAATTTCAATGTGTAACCATCAATTAATAAGTATCAAGTTGTCATCACTCTGTTGTCTGCAAGAGAAAAAATTCACAATTTTCCATTCAGCAAGAAATGCAATAGGAAGCATTTACCCATACAAAACCAAGCTGAGTTTTGATCCTTCTGTTCTGTGCTCTCCCATTTCAGCATACAGCTCCAACACCTGCACTGGGACTATCAAGCAGAAACTGCTATAGTAGAAAAAGCTCCAGATTTGCACTCCAGCTACCAGGCTTTTGCCCTCAATACTCTGCAGCGTATTACAGTAAAGCATATTTATCATGCTCAAGCAGACAAAAATCTCTTATCCTGCACAATGACTTGGATGTGAAACCTGAAGCTGTACCTGGCTGGAGTTCTTATTAACTAGTTGGCTTTCAAGTGTCCACAGCARCTGCTGGGATACCTGCCCATCATCACCTCACATGCTCCTTTTTGGCTATGAGGTTTCCTTCTGCCAGAGTACATCAAAAGTATAAAGTTGCATTTCACAAAAGCCTCAGTATATAAGTAGACAAGTATCCTACTGCTAAAACAGGATTTGTTACACCAGTTGAGATTGAACAAATGTTCACATTCAGCTCTATTCCTTCTCCCATAGCCTGGCTTCCTTGCATGGTGCCCACAACCATTCTGTGCACAAGCAGGAATTCTCCGGGACTGCCTAGGGACAGTGACAAGAACCCTCCACTCTCAATCAGGGATTGAGAGGTGTGTTAGGTTTCCTCAGAAACAGAATTCAAAGAATAGACTTCCAGACCAGCAAGCACCAGGTGAGATGTTCATCTTTCACCAACACCAGCTTAAAAAGGACCACTGCTAAGACCTCCAAAGGCTTGAGTTTGGTGGCAACCAGACATTTACAAGTATGTTTCCAATATTCTGACAGATGGTATTGAACCAGTTTGCCTCACAGACACAGCATAGCTTTGGGATTAAGTACTGGTCCCTGGCTGAATCACATTCTTTTGCTTTCTGCTACTACTCCCAGCCTAGCGGAAAAGCTTTTTAGCAACAGACGACTTGCAAAACCCTAAGAAACAGAGACTTAGTTTGCTCTTGACTCCTTGGCAACTCCATGTTATACTCTGCAGTCCTCCCATCAACTTCCACCAGTTTCTGCATGGTAGTTTTCATATGAGCAAGACACTTAAAGCATGCATTTAAGCTCAGAATTGCCACCCCTGCACCATCAGCAGACTAAAGATCTAACACCAAGTAAAGCACAAGAGGAACAACAGACTCCAAGTATTCCATGGGCTGAATTCTGGATGCTCCAGCATTTGTGAAACAGCACTTCGCAGTGAGAAGCTAACTGGTGTACTTCTGAGAAAAACACTCATTAGAAACACCYTACTGACCTCCTACAGCAGCAGATGAATGGCATGGAAGTCCGTTCTTTTCTGTAACCAACACTACCACGGTCTTTTAGAAATTCATGTAGATCTGTTACTGGAAACCCACTTTGTTGGTATTTCTGAAAGAAAAAGCATTTTATTTACAACACATGAGAAGTTACTGGGCATGAAGTGTTCTAAAATTTCCTCTAGAGTGTGATAGCCAAACCCAGACTATTTGGTTCATTTGTTCAGTATCRCTGCATGAATAAAAAATACAATCCCATCCTAAAAACACCACGTATGTAGTTGGTGGAACAAAGCAGTCTAAGTGACATAAAATTCATATTGTTCACAGATTCTCTTGCATTTGGTTTGCTGTCCGTAAGACCAAGCAAGTGATCTCAAGTCATACTGGCATTGATTCCCCCTTGTTCGCATCAGCTGCTGTACTCACTGTGAGTGCTCTGGGCCCATTTTCCCTAGGAACCCCAATGCTGGATTTGAAGGCCCCTAACATGGATATTCAGCATTGCCACGCTGAAGAAATGCTCTGCAAAACACCAGTTCAGCACACTGAAATAGCTCCCCATTGAGCCACATGAAGTGCTCAGAGGGAAGAGTAACAGTAAAACACTGTTTTGCAGGTCAGACCATCCAATAAACTCAGAAACACAGACAGTTAAGCTGTATTTTGAGATGCTTAGGAAGCGGAGCTCTTGCTCAGTCTGAAAGTTGTGGTTCATGTCAGACTAGCCTTATTCTAGGCTAAGACACTAAGACAAGCAAGGACGAGAGCTAAAGAGCGTGATCCACGTTGCCTTCCCACTGGTTACTGCAGCTACCAGGAGCATGAAGGAGAGACAGCACTAGAGGACAAAAACAAAAGGTAATTACTGAAAACTTTGTTTCGCTTTCAGCCAGTTTATACTGGAAATGGATGGTGCAATTGTAACTTGAACGAGAAGTAGTGGGTCTTTCGGAAGACATTTCCTTTTAACCACACATTTCCAAGCAGCACATTAAGTAAGCCTGGACACCTAAATGAGTTTAGAGTTATCTGCTTGACCCTTGCCGCACTCCTGCCAAGGGGATATTCTGAGACGSCAGGAAACCCTTCCTGACCTCAGCTTCTGGTGCCACCAGAAGAAACATTCACTCCAAACAAGACTTACCCGGCTCTGTGTAACTATACTTAAAAACTGACTCTTTCCACTCATCCTTCCACTTCCATTAGCTGTTACCTTGTTGAAGCTAGGTGAAGCAGCAGAAAATACAAAACAGGCACACACATTAAGGATGACTTTCCAAACCAATTATTGTGTAGTCATTTGGATGACTACCCAGCCATCCTCGAATTTCACCATAGACTAAGCTAAAAGATTTTAATAGTCTCACCAGTCATCATAACTAATGCTAGATAGTATGGTGTTGAGTGATTAACAAGAATGAATACAAAACTGATTAGAAGTGTAATGGGAAGAAAAAAATGTTTTACCTTTATGGTGTCATAGGAGTCGGTAATGAGTGCAATAAAAAGGCTGAGGATCATGTATATAAACAGACTAATGAAGGAGTACAGATATAACCGACTGAACATCCACACCAGCGTGCTCTTCTGCTGGATTTGAGCAAATGTTGCAAACATATCATCACCGTTGACCAAAGAAAACAGACACTCAGCCACTGTGTTCAGATCTTCAAACTAGAAAATAATAAGTACAAATTATTAATAGAATGTGAAGATCAATCATCCAGATTAAAGGGAAAGTGAAAAGTGTTATAAAAACAAAAGTAATTTTTTTTTAGAGTTTTACTCATAGCAGAAGAAAAAAAACCAACCCAGTCAATCAAATGCTACCACACTTTCTTTCCTGTACATTCACACCAAAACATACATGTCAGTAATAGAACCATGCAGAAATATAATCTTGGCTAAGCATTGACATCAGAAATAAGAAGATTCATTATCAAGAAATAAACTTGTGATGCTCAACAGGCAAATCAGCCAGTAACTGACCACCACGGAAAGTTTAAGTTACTGAATTTTAAACTATTTTAGACCTGCAGGAAAAATATCATTCTGTTTGCCAAAGTACGTAGATGAAATGATTTCAGAGAATCTATAGAGTAAATCAGTGGCAGTGTGCTGGGAACAGAATGCACATCCTCTGGTTACGCAGCTCTGCAGCATTACTGGAGTAGGGGTAATTAATCAATATTGTATTAAGGAGTTAGAGATAGCATATAGCCTTCAGAGCTCAAATGGTCTAAACTAGATTTGTCTTGCAATAACATCATCTATCCGTCATTCAGAAAACCCTGAGCTGCAGGTAAAAGCTATAGCTGTACTGTGAAGCTACAGTGCACAGCCTGGACAGAAATCACGGTTTCATTTCAAGGACATCCTCTTAAATTTCTAACTCCATTTCCCCAAGCTGGAACATGCCCTGAGGCTAAATTCCATTCAGCAACCAGGTAAGCACACTTCCCACTATCGCTCTGTCCCTCCAAATAACTGGATTTGTTAACTATACTTTATTGGACAATATGAATTAACGCACAGTGTTTTAATGTAGCTATTATCAATGAAGTAACATGACTACACTCACTTGAATTGTGGTCTTATACTGAAAACAAGATGTCAAGAGGCATATGTTTGTAAGGAGAACATACCGTTGTGCAGGAACAGCAGGTCTGGTCTTACCTATGGCTTATTTTTTTATTGTTAKTATTTTTATTTATTTTTAAAGCCGCTATGAGACCCAGCAGCACATTTTCTAAGAAGRGGTGCATGGCATGGGTAATTCTTGAGCAATCCACAAGTTTTAATGCATGGGTACAGAGAGAAACCTGCTAAGCATTGCTCACCTATAAGCCCCTGGATTGACAAAACACAAAATGCAGGATTCTCACTCCCTCTCTCTGGCTGTAGCAGAAGGAGAAAACACCCATACTATTTCTATGTTTTCTATGGTTTTGAGCTAAGGCTTTCAGAATTTTTGAGCACAAGGACCTCTCCTGTGTACCTGCACTGCAGGGAAGGCTCTTCCCACTTCTTACCAGGGACAGCTGACACAGGCGGAGCGCCCTGCGCCGTGCCACGCCGCCTTCCCGCGGGGCTCCGGGGAACCCCCAACACCTGCACCCGCGCTCCGCCACACATTGATCTGGGGTATTTAGCGAGAGGTAACATTTTCATAGATTAGCRTATGATTGACTACACCTCCTTTTGCTCAGATAATTAATGCACTTGCTGCAGGGAAGCTACAACAGTATTTATGCTGTTTATGTTATAAACAATTGAGCCTCTAGTATGACTGAGGATCCCACAGCATCCAGCATCCCATGGAGAAATGTATTGTCATCAACTTAAAAATGTGTGCAGACTGAATACCTGCATTTCTCAAAGGAGAGAATTATATTATGTTAGAGGAACCCGAGCTCTGGGGGTGCAAGAAGCTGAAGCATGTGTGCCTGTTACAATATATACTGTGTGTAACCAGAAATTGAGAATAAGACGTCATACATTTGTTACTGATTAATGGACATCTAGAATTTATCACAACAGGAATCTGCCTTTTTTTCAAACTGTCACACAGAGCATCTGCCAAGAAAAAACAAACAAACAAGCAAGCAAGCTTTGCGGGTTTTTTTGCTTGTGTTTTGGAAAGCACAAAACCTTACTGCTGTACCCAGGTTTCAGACAAGACGACACACTAGGCATGCATTTCGATATCAACCTCAAAAATAAAAATCAAACAAAAAACCCCACAACACACCCACACACAGGAAGCAAAGTAAACAAGATAAGCATTCATCCACCCCTTTATGAGTCAAGATTTAGGAGCTGAAGTTACATGGCACAYGAAAGATTTGTAAAAACAGAGTCAGAGTCAGGGAGATTCCCAGAAATGGTAACGGTGAACTAGTGCCTCTAACCCAACTGAACTGGGATTGCCAGAAGAGGGCGAAAGAGATAGTAGAACCAATTTACCTCTAGTCCCCAGCCAAACATTGCCTGGACAAACCATCCACACATCACAAACACAGCCCTGTGTTTGAGATTACATTGAGTTCAAGCACACAGTGAAAGCAAGAATACAGTTATTCAGTTAAATGGAGCAGGCAGCAGGAGGTACACATGAAAGGAGAAACACTCCCATGTTCTTCATGTTACAGCTTTTAAACAGAAACATGAATTTAAGACCTATTTCTGTTGTTATAACTAGGAACTATACACACACAGATATTCACACACCGTTAGACCAGAAAAGGAGTACATACCTTTTCATGATAAGGTCCCAGGACAATCCAACCACAGAAAGTATAGCCAAGATAAATCATCCCAGCACAACAACAAAACCTTAGCACTTTGGGCAATGATGCCTGCATAGTTAAAATGAGCACCTACATGTCAGGGTAGAAGAAAGGAGAAGGGGAGAAAAGCCACAAGTTAAGAGACACCTCAGTAAAAATGACAAATTTATGTTCTAATTGTTGAATATTTCATTCCTGCCTTACATTGTAGGTTTGAAAATATCCCAGGTATCTGATGACTCCAACCCAGACAAACAAAGTTGATGTTCCAAGTAAAATGCTGCAGACATCATAACTTGTGAGGTTCTGAGGGATCCAAACAGAGCAGGTGGTCAAGTTAAAGTGGTAGGTATGTCAGCTTGACAGCTATTCAAGTTCCAGCAGTTCAAACAAACAAAGCACGGCAATCCAATACTGAAAGGATGTTGCTACATCACAAAAATCAGACCAAAGTGAACTGCAGTTATTTAGTGAGATCACCCAAATGCAATAGTACTGCAAATGAAAGCACATCTACGCTGATACTCTTGTAGTTTTGCATGAAGAACTAAAGCCTTTACCTTGGTTATGACACAGTTTTAATATTAGATTGAGTATCTCCAAATTTTTGTTTAAAAAAAAGGTTAATATATGCTATTGTTAGGCAAACAAGCTCTCATTCGCTATTTAGTAAAACATGAGCCATCATTTAAATGAAAAGCGAGCCTCAGGACTACAGCCCGTTCCCATGCTACATGCATTTACATCTCTGAACAGGTTGCCAGTTGTTTGGAGCCTGAACACCATTTTTACTACCAGTGAAGTTTATAACCAATTCTACTTGCATTTTACTTTAGAAGGCTAGAACTGGTTGCAATAAGCACAAGATACCCATCTAGCTCAAGATTTCCTACCCTCATCCCCCAACCTTGCCATACAGCTGGAGGTTCTCAAGTGCTTCTGCTGAAGGCCACTCTGGGCATCTGCCCTTTGAGCCTTAGCACCCACAAAGCAGGAGCAGCACACTACCTACCCCGTTTTTCCCAGAATACAAAGTTTTGTGAACACAGGAATTGTTGACATGCAACTCTATTGAAGGAAAAACAAACAAACCAACCAACGAAACCCCTGAAGAGCTGCCAGCTGGACGAAACACACTGATTTCAGCAAGCCCAGACTGGGAGCTCAAGAACTATCAGGTGACACTGTCTGTGCCTGTAGTTTGGACAGGCCAGGAAAGCAAGCTGTAACAGCCATGTTTCCAGTCCCACAAGCCATCGAGACCCCTGTTTTATGCAAGGGAATGACTCTTGGTTTCCCTGTACAACATGCTACTACTTCTTACAGAAATAACATAACCCAAGTTGTTTTTTCTTTTTTTTTTTTTTTTTTTTGTTAGGAACTGTCTACCCACAGGTCCTATACCGGGGATTAGGGAACTTAGCACTGTGGAAATAAGATGTTTAAATAGTTACATGGTCTTACTGAAAGACTTCGGGCAAAAGGGTCTGAAACCAGTTATCAGTCAAACTAGTACTAGGAAATGAAGAAATAAGAACTAGCAAAAGTAAACAAGATGACTAGTGACTATGATAGCTCACTTTCATTTGTCCCCAAGTTAAAACACATTACACGTGGTTGTAACAAGACTAGTATTTTATCTGAAGTATTAAACTCTCACCTTGGCTTTTATTTCCATTTTTAGGATTGACCCAATGATTGTCATCACATCACTGATAATTACCAGGACATACCACCCATTTATGAACTCCAGGCGATCAGCATGACAGACATGACGCTTGTATTTCTCCAAGAAGAAGTTCACAAATCTCTATTGACAAGCATTTAGATGTTTAGTTACAGGTCACCTTAGATGAAAAATATGTACAGATGCCCCAGTAGTATAGCAATACTCAAGTTTCACATACCCTCTTCTCCTATAGTATTAGCTGGAACAATAGCTTAAAACTCATTCTCAACAGCAACAGAAACAAATAGGAAAAAAATTAAGATTGGTTTAGGCCAGTGAAAACCAACTTTCCACAGAACAGAGGACTTCATAACCAACTGCCAGTAGCCTAACCATGGCTTGTTATTCCCTTTTTAACCCCCTTCACAAAAGTTTCTATCCACCTCCAGCAGAGCAAGGCCATCCAACTAAAAGAGTTAAAGAGAATTAATAATTCAAATACAGCTATAAGGCAACAGCTCTCATTTCCAATAGAGCCAACAATATCACTTCCCACACCCAGCACTGCCTATCTGCTTTCACTTGTTCTTTTTGCTCATGAATAAATGCTGATGTCCCTGTTCCTGACAGTAGTTTGACAACGCCTTTGCTGAATTGTGTCCTCTTCACCCTTGTCTTGTTTACAAGCTACAAAGAATATATTGAACAAGACAAACAAGTATCTGTGCTTTCATATCCTACCTATCCTGAACTCCTTTTCAAACTCCCATAAGCCACATGCTTGCAAAGTTTGTATCAATTAATGGTTATAAGCTGACACATCTCAGGGCCCAGCTTGTGTTTCTGCATCAGTATTTGGACCAGAAGAGCAGAGTCTGCTTACATGAAGCTCTGCAAGCAGCTTGAGATGAAGTCGGACAGGGCTAGTCTCAGTCTGCAAAGGAAGGTGAGCAGGGAAGAAGGTGACAGCAGATGGTGATCAGGGATTGTGGAGGGAGAAGAAGGAAAGAAGAAGTGAAAAAGGGTGGTTCCAGCCCCAGAAAGACCAAAAAACCCAGAGTTAGACTATATGCTATGCTTTACATTTTCTCCAGTCAGAGCTGGCTTTGAGGATGTTCAAAGCATTAATTTATGACAAGACCTCTATGGGAATTCTACTCTGAAGCCAGGGAAGAAAGAATTCATGTTTTGAAGGTGCAGGATGTGTGGCTGTTAGCAGACCAAACACTCACTTTTTTTTTTTTTTTTGCATAAAATCCTGGACAAAATTAAGTCCTGCACCAAAAAAAAAAAAAAAAAAAAAAAAAAAAAGTCTCCTTCTTTTGCTCTTGAGAGATACAACAAAATACTTCATATTACAGCATTATACAAACAGAAGTAAAAACCCATTCATCTAGCAACTTTTCATCACAGACATCTACACATCCTTCCTAGAGATACAGTAAGAGAGCAACATTCTGCAAAAGATATACTACCCAATATTTCAAAACATATCACTTGGCAAGACCAGCAGCAAACAAGACAAAGACAAAATAAGCATTGAGATTATGAGCACTGTACTTACTTTTTGTAGTCTCAAGGCAAGAACAATGGAACGTGTGCAGAGGATGAGAGAAGCAAAGCAACTTAAAATGACAAATCCATCAAAGACTAGAATATACTGAGTGTTTTTCTGGAGAACTGTAAAGAGTCAAAGAAAGGAAGTAGAGTTAGTCTTTTCATATCTCTCTGAGCACAAATTGTTACAAAATGTCAAATATTTTCTATTTAAACACTCTCACCCCATAAAYAGATGAGTTATAAGAAATATTCTTTCTGCAACTGTGGAGATTGGGCCACGTGAGTGAAAACCATGTTCGAGTTCTTCAAAATAAAACCAAATATGGGTATATTAATACAAGTGTCCCCTTTCTGCACTAAGTTCATCTGTCCATCTGTACTCCAACAATGTTACAACTACACAGGGTAAAAGAAATGCAGACTTTGGCCCATACCAACATCAWTAAATTAAAACCAAACAAAAAATCCCACCTCATTTCTCATTCCATGACCTGCAATTAGAAACTTTTTTGACTTTCTGCACTGTATTCTTTTCATCTATAGGTTTATAAGCCATCATGTGAACCCAAATCAGGTGTTTTCCTTGGCTTACTCRTATCAATTGATGAACAGGATGGGGAACGTCTTGCTATACAGACTGTTATAGAGCAGGGGAAATGGCAGGAGATGTGTAACACTGCTATCATGCAAACACACATGCACCGTACTTACCAGAGCCAAATATGTGCCAGTCTTTACATTCTTGAATATCAGTGTCACTATCAAAATAGATTTTGATTTTTCCACTGTGGGCTCTATTATTGAAAGTTATCTGGAAACACAAGAGTATATCACAGAAACAAGACTAACAAAATTTCATTCCATAAAAAAAAAAAAAAAAAAAAAAAAACAAACACCAAAAAAAACAACAACAAAAAACCACCACCTTGGTAAGTGCTTTGACATAATACACATTAATATTTGTTGGTCAGGCAAGCTTTAAGAAAGCTGTCACCATAAGTGTTGGTAAGACATAATTTGAGAACATGTCACATATAGCATAAAAAGCAGTATTCCAAGAAGCCAAACTTCAAGTTTAACCAAGTTTAACCTTTAGAAGAATAACAATTACTTATCTCCTTCTCAGGTTATGAAGTTACCAGCTGGAATATGATACAAAATAATATTGTCCCTTGGCAACACCATTTCAGCAACCTTTAGGAAGGAGGGGTAAGGGCCAGGACATGCTCAACTGCTTTTCCCTTGCAGTCTACATATAAGGATGATGACTACCCCTTAGCTTAAGCTCTTGTTATATATACAGTGTTGGAAGTGATACACCCCATATTCACTTACAGTATTTTGAAATGCATAGCAGTCAGGCAATTCACGGGCATGGATTGTCTGTAGAGCAATGCCTTTCAGCTTGAAGAAGATTTCAACCTGTATAAGCCTGAATGTTTTAAAAAGTGTATAAATATATATATAAGTACACACAAAAATACACACATACACAAAGCTAGGAAACCGCACAACTCAGAATCCACCATATTCATATGAAAGGACAAGTTAAAAATAAAAAAATCCCCACCACCACTTTACCTGTAAAATTCAAGATTGAAAAAAGAGGAGTTCAGCTTCAGCTCAGCCTTCTTACCAGCTAGCTCCTGTGGCTTAAAAAAGATACATTCTGGGAGAAGAAAAGGAAAAGCTGTAATCTTAAAAACTTCACATAGAAAGCAGCATAAAACCGAGATAATCAGGTTGAATGGCAAGTCCTAATCAGGCAAAATGTTAATTTTGAGCAAACCTATCTGTAGAGAGCTCCAGCTAGTGGGATCAGAAGCAGATTCATGGAGTAAATCTTGAGAGGCTAACAGCAAGCACTCAGCTCTGTGAGGTGGTAAGGACACCCACCCACTGAAGGTACAGACTGACCAGCATCCATAATTCTGTATTTGAACTTTCTGCAGGGGGTGGGGGTGTGTGTGTGTGTACAAAAAAGAAACAAAAGCAAAAAAACCCAACCCACAAACCCACCCATAACCCACTAACGACAGCAGTTGAAAAGAGCTTCCTATAGTCTACACAGTTGCCATTTCTAGGCAGGTACTAAAAACCAAGAGGGAAATAGGCAAAAGGCATGTTAATGTTCCTACGATTGCCACGCAAAAAGCTATTGGTTTTAAACTTTACTGATTTAGTATTAGAATGTAAGTACTCCCCAGCAAGACATTTTTAGTACAACAATACTATACCTGTTTCAGTAGAAACATCTATGTTCAGCGTATCATTGGAAGGAAGCATCGTGCCTTTCTTGTACTGTTGTTTACAGATTTTTAAACCCAATCCTTCATGTTCATAAGCAAGTGTCCCCAGGGATATGTTCTTTAATTGCTTGTACTAGTTTAAAAACAAAACAGAAGCAGAAGTTACAGAGAGAGTCGTCTTTTTTGCATTAGATAGTAATTTGCAATCTCAAAGTTATGTGTATCAATATAGCTTTTTACATTAAAAAAAAAAAAAAAAAACAAAAACAAAAACAAAAAAATCTTTACTTTCACATAAAGTCTGTAAACTGAGAGTGGATATCTCATTGGAAGCTAAGAGGGCTGCTGGCCACTAATTAGTAGTGATTGGCATCCTGGTGACACGGTGACTGAGAGCCCCGTACCTACCGGGCTGCCTGCAAACGATTACCCTTGTCAGACGGCAAGCCAGCAGACAGCTTTTAATTAGWTGCCTGGCAGTGACTTCAGTGCAGTATTGCTCTACTAACCACACACACTCCATATCCTATGTATTTATCTCCTGAACGTGTTAGTTTTCACACCACTTGAAACTTGATTGCTTTACGTACAATCTAAGTCACAGTTCTTACCAAATCCACCCCAAGAGTAAAACCAAAGCTGCTCCCTGTGTGACTACAGAAGAGGCAAGCCACGCGTTTGCTATATAAGCAGCAACCAAGGAACGTACACAGAGCTTGGGCAGCCTCCAAAAGTAATTTAGCCTGCCTGCTTTACGCAAGCACAGAAGCAACTGAAAACATGCCTGTGAGGAAGGCACTTTCTTTTTCACCTGCTCTAAATATAGCACGTCACCTTCTTCATATGTTAAGATATGCTTGAAAACAAGGACTAAAAGTGGAAGCGAATAAAGCTATGCCAAGCCAAGCATTGTCCACGTATGGATCAGCCCTTAGCATCACTGAAGCACTCCATTCAAGACCAGTCCTCTCCTGACTTGCCTTCCACATATCCTTGGTGTCTGCTGGAAGCAAGATATGTCCTCTGGCCCTTGGAGTCACACCTTCCAGTCCTGCACAAGCAAGACAAACCCCTGGGGCACAGCTCTCCCTGTGGTTCTTGACTCCTCAACAGCTGAGGAGATCAATGACTAACCGTGAACACAGCTGTCTGCCAGCTCAGCTTAGCACCAGCTAACATTGTCCAAGAGAAGCCAGACAGACCCCTGGCCCTTTGAGAAAGAAGGCATAAACATCTAGTAATTCATTGTTTTTTATCGTCACCCCACCTAGTGAAAGAGCTCGGGGCAGCATACGGCGCTGGTCTGCTCTGAAGGAAGCATTTACCTCCCAGGAGGCCTGAAGTAAGTAAACGTGGGAAGTCAGACAAGGCTTCCCATTCCTTAGAAAAACTGTTCAGCTGGCTTTGATACAGATTAGACCCTTTTCCCCCTAAACACAGATTTTGTTATTATGCATCATTCAGTGTCATCCTATTTCCTCCTTCCTATGGGCATTATGGCCACTAGCCCATCGTGTGGGGTGCAAAGTCCCAGTGGCCATTAACAACCACACACTCCATGTCCAAAAGAACTGTAACAGGAACCACCACATTTCCATCCAAAGCTCTGCCTCGCAGTGCTGCTTTGACTCCTCACAGCTGAGCTTCCAACAGGTTTAGACAGCCTGGGAGAAAAGCACAGCCGCCGTACCCTGTCAGAACGTTATCTTAAAGTAAACTAAGGAAGCCAAGTCTGACTAAGGCAGGTCAAGTGAGTGGAAACAGTAGTTAGTCACAACTCCACATCCCTCTGAGGACATTCCCAGGTCACTGCATCTAACAGCCGTTGCTCTGTCCACGTGGGCTTTCAGGCTCTGCCCTCCTGACAGCGTAACACGTGGCTCTGAGTTACTCACATGCCACTTTCAAACACTACAAAACAGTAAAAGCAAAATTCCCATTTACACATTTCTAAGCAGCCTCAGACAGAGCAGCCAGCAGAACACCCCGGTCCTCCAGACTCTGCTGCAGGCAGGGTACAAGCATAACAACTCCACACAGCTTCTTTGTAATAGAAGCTTCCAAATTGGACCCAGGAGAGGAGTAAGGAAAAGTTGTGTACTCTTCCAAGTGGAAAGTATGGGGGGTTTTTGTTTTGGTTTTGTTTTGGTTTTGTTTTTTGTTTGTTTGTTTTTTTCCAGAGTGTGAAAATATCACAGTGGCACAGTATGCAAAGCCTAAAATTCCATTTTTACAACTCCAGTTTTGCTGTACACTATTACCACCTTCTGTAGTATCCTATCCTTCTGCTGTTCCACCCCTGCAACCCCCCCACCAACCACACATTTCAAAATAAAACTCAAAACGAAACACCAAAACCTATGGCTTCTAGCTGTCCAACTCAAAACAAAAAAGCATTGCTTTTAGCTTAGGAGCCAGTTGGCTTGTCTCTTCCTAGAGGGCATCAACCAAACCAAAAAAAAAACCAAACCAAACCAAACAAAAACAACCAAAAAAGCAACACCAGTCATAAAAAAGTGTGCCTCCAGGTGAACATTAAGTCTTACATGTGATTAAAAAAAGCCTCAGGAACACCACAGAACACTAAGGAACCCAGATTACACAAGTTTAAATCTCCTTAAAAGATATGTCTACATTTATACAACATAGACATTTTGTGAAGTGACCTTTTTCTGATGCCTGTATTACACATTGGCTCATTCTTGAGGATATAAAGCTATTATTTCTCTACTGTCTTCTATCTGGACTTCAGCTCAGCCTTAGTGCCTACAAAAGAAGGAAAGTGAGACAAAGCAAGCAAGGAAGAAAAAAAAGCACAGTTTGTAGCAGAAATAGTGGCAATATTGAGAGTTCAAAGGAAGACTGAGAAAACTACTTCAACACTCATTTAACATACCAGGAGTGAGAGTCTTGGCCTTGTCCAGCACAGCAGAGACAGCACATTTGACCTGTTGATGGCTCTGCTGTAGCTTAGAGGAGGTGGCCAAGGAGCAGCAAGCCCCCACGCAAGTGCATGTTTAGGAAGGAGGTATAGCCTTCACACCACTGCAACTGCTGGGCATAACTGACAGTGGCAAAACTGCTTTAAACCAAGCATCAGAGCTGATGTCCCAAGGTCAGGGAAAATGAAGGGTGGTTTAAAGCCACTTTCACCCCACGTGAACCTTTTCTGGGTTTATCGTCATGCCCAAACACAAGAGACATTTCATTTTCCACACACACACTCTTTCATCTCATGACTTCTACAGGTATTAATAACAAATACAAAAGTGTTTACTGAATTTTCATCCTAGATTTACTCACTTTCCACCCACAATTGTAAAGGGACTGCTCTTTAAAATACCATCCCTAACCAGGGTGAGTGCCCCTACATTCCTGGAAGTACTGTATTCCCCATTTGGAGGCCTCTGGCACTCACTACAAAGCTGCAATTCAGCACAGCTGTAAGCACGAATTTTTTGAATACCACGCATAGGTATATTCAGGCCCATAGCTCTTCAAAGTAAGACCTAAACAAAGGTTCCAGTTCATGCAAGATGACTGATTTTCAAACTTTCTGGATTTCAGTACTATGCACTAACTGAATAAAATTTTGGTTTAGATTTGTCTCCAAGAGACAAAAATGCAGACATCTACACACAAAATTCAGGATACCTCACCTACGCTGATTCACTGAAACATCAAAACTGAAATCCAAGAATGGCGACAGAAAACCAGAACCTTAGCAGAATTTTACAGCTATAGCTTCAGCTTTAACACTGTTCATTACAAACACACACACTTACCTGATTAATAACATAAAAAATGCTATCATAAGCATCCTGTTGTGTATATATACTGCAGCTGTAGTCATCTTCATCAGTTCCAGAATAGCCTTTCAGGAATAGGTGTTTAAAAGCAATAGTGTTCTCCTCTTTGAATGAGACCACCAACTGGTTACTCAAACCAAAAAAAATAAGCTGGGAAAAAAAAAATAAATATCTGATTTTGAACACTGGTCAAGCAGCAACATTTTGGAAACAGCCTTGAATTAAAATAAATACAAAAGAGAAAGGTGCCTGTTGCTGTAACCCTGCTACAACAGGAGCAAAGAATCTGTTAACTAATGCCATAAGACTACTAAAGTCAAGGTTACCACATGCAAGGTAAGAGAAACAGAAATCAAAATCTCCCACCAATTCTAAAACTTACAGTGCAGCAACCAGACAGCTAGATCACTGCCACCTTTCACACATCCTGGACCAACAACTCTAACTGGAATTTGCCAAAACTTTCATTGAGGATGCAAATGGCAGAAGAGTTAACCTACAAGGGCAGCCTGCTACCCCAGAAATGCCCTGCTTTGCTATGGGACAAATTCCTGCACCTTCTTCCTACCTCTGGCACAGCACAGGGTTAGAGCAAACCTATGTGGGACCCCACAGCAACAAAAAGCATCACCTGCCTGACCTAGATGCTGGTTAAGGAGGCTATAATAAAAAGCAGCAGCAGAGTAATTACTCAGGATTTGTGTTGCCCTACAATATGGATGCTCCCATTCCCACCACCACCACGGAAAACAAATAAATGGAGCATAGAAGCTGAAAAATCAAGCAACAACAGTTTCTTCATAGGCATAGTAGCAGGACGATATCCCAAGCCCCAAACAGCTAACTGTTCATCCTAGGTTTAAACTGCTTACTAACAGCAAATGTGAAACTGTCTCATTACTGCATGGAGTTTCCAAGCCCCACAAGAAACTGGCAGAAGTGGGGAAGAAGTAAGAGTGAGAAACTGCAAGCAGAAGAACTGTGAACTTAGAAATCCCCCAAAGCAAACAGGCAGGCTCCACTAACATCCAAATTCCTTCATCCAAAACAATGGAAACTGGAAAGCACACCTACTTTTTTCCCCCCTTCAGTAGAATACGTCGTCTTGTGTCCTAGACAGCAATTGCTTAGATCTGGGCCAGGCTAAAAGAATACGTGCAGCAGGACTATTTAGTGCAAGGCTGTTTGGTTGTACAGCAAAGTCACAGCCAGGACAGAGAAATGGGGATGTCAGCTCTGYCAGGTATGTACAGTCTTCAGATTAAAAACTGAACCTTCATCATTTTAGCCAAGTTTTAAATCAATTATTTACATCTTCAGTTGGCTGAAAAAAAAAAAAAAATCAGAGTGCTACAAATAAATCTGCAGCATTCTAGTTAGAATCTCTAAAAAATCAGGGATCTTCCAGCTGCAATACAGAGAAATAAAACATACTCTGCAGGGTTTCCTCAGGGGACTCCCTARGGGATTTCAGCACAGCGTTGGAGTAAAACTTACTCCCCACACTGGGACAGAAGCCTCTTCTGCTTTTCAGTCAGGCACAGATGCCCCAGCTGCTGCACCACACTGAAGAAGCCACACATGTCGTGACTAACACGCTGGTATCAGGCAGAAGCAGCTAGAAGGAGGCTTARCTTATTCCTAGGTTGTCCTTCAAGGATCTTGCCCTCACTCCAAAATAGAGAGATGCTTGTTGAACCCATCCATTTACTATTAGTTCACATCTGAGACCTCCCTGCAGAGCAGCAGCACATTTTCCTTCAGAAACTCTATTTTCCTTTTCTTGCCAACTACCCGCCCGGCATCTGAGCAAGACCCAGGGCTGACAAGAAAAGCCTTAAGCAGCAACCCAGAAAATCTTGTGGCCTTTGAAAGCCAAGCAGCAGAGCACCCCTTCTGCTCACAAAGGATAGCGGGAGACTAGGGCAACAGGCAGAAAAATTACACRTTCAGTGCCTCCCCCAAGCATTTAAGTCAGTAGGTTAGGATAGATTGAAAGTACTGAACCTTTTCAGAGCCATGTGAAGTTGTATTTTGTCTCATTACTTACACACAAAGGTTACTGCCCCGTCTCTGAAGAGAGTGCAATAACCCACATCTGAGGTGCAGCTGCCAGTAAAGTAAGATGGGGCAACCTGTCCTCTTAGCTTGCACTGTGCTCGCGCTGCCCACCCCCTCCTCTCCCCCCCCACACTTTAATACGCTCCCTGTTCTCAGCAGCTCTGACAGTATGGGTAGMAATTGTGCCAGCACTAGTGTAAATAGCCTATTTCAGCTACCCTTGCCTAGGCAGACCGACCAGTGCATCCCGCTCCCGCCTGCGGACAGAGCTCCGTCAGGACTCGGGCACAGCAGGGCAGCAGCAGCGGCTGGATGCTGTGCCAGCGGGGCCAGAGCGCCTGCCGCCTCTTTCCGGCGGGGAGATGAAGAGCGAGAGCGGTCAATAAAACACAGGGACATGTAAGCCGGGTTACGCTTCATTCTAGCAGGCAAGTCAAACACAAACCTGGAATCCTGCAACTCAGCATGTTTTTAGGAGCTGTATATTTAG
This sequence comes from Oceanodroma leucorhoa, assembly GCA_030449065.1. Classification (NCBI taxonomy): domain Eukaryota; kingdom Metazoa; phylum Chordata; class Aves; order Procellariiformes; genus Oceanodroma; species Oceanodroma leucorhoa. The sequence continues at coordinate 8,935,990 of JASVER010000010.1, forward strand.
CTGTACTTGCAAAGTGCAGATGTCAGAGTCCTGCATTTCAAAGGTCCAGAAAAATCATTTCTACTTATATATGTGTCCCATTTTGCTTCCCTTGACCTCCAGTCACCATTTCTCAGTGGACTGTAAATTAACCAACTACACTGTGATACCAGTGCAGTTTAAAAACCGCCCTCTTCTTTGCCTCTACCTATCTAGGTACCCGACTGTTTGAAATGCACCATCTGATGACAGAAGCGAGGGGCACGTCCGATTGCTGTAGCCCAGTCATCCCCATCATCACCAGAGACTSTAGCATTTTCACGTTGAACATGTATGTTTCAAGTTACTGATGAGATTTCAAGAAATATCACTTTTAAAACAGTCCAGTGAAACTATAATCTATGAACATAACAGGAAGCAGAACACAGAGCCGTACTGTGACAGCAAACCTGAAGACAGTGTTGGATGTAGTAGGAAGAGTAATTTGCTTTAAAGTGTTATTTTAAAAACAGCAAAATAGCTGGTCCAATACTGCCCCAAAATCTCCAAGAGGCTTTTGTAATTTAGTTTATGTTATTCTTCCCCCTCGACACACCTTTCATAGTATTTTTTCTGTCTGGACTGAAGCAGGAAGCTCAGGTCAGTAACAAACACCCAGGGACGGCAAAGGCCCGGAACCACGGACCTGCTTCTCCTGCACATCATTGCTACGCTTTCTAAGAGTAAAAACAGAGGAAGGATTACCTGTGTAGTAACCATAAGTATCTTCAAAATCTGCAAAGCCAGTTTCCATGGTATTTGACGTCTTGCTCTGTATTTTTCACATGGGTTCATGAAGTAAAACTTCAAATCCTCTTTCAGAGCCGTCTCTTTTAGATCTAAATCTGACTGAGCCATCATATTTCTGCCAYAAATAACACATTAATTAGAAACCAACAGAACACTTTGGCAGACAATTTCCTCATACTGAAGTTTCACCTCAGGCACCACATGACATAAAAGGTCTGTAACAGTTTTCTGTTTGTTTGTTTTACAGTAAAATGCAAGAAATATTTCCCTATGATCACATCATTAAAAAAAAAATAATCATTCATTCAATCATATCATATCATCAAAACACAACATTTATACAACTATTTCTCAGGAAATAGCCATTAAATAAGAGGATCTGTAATAGTAATAGCAAGTCTACATTTATCCATTCGTCTCTTTCTTAAAACAAAATATTTGAAATAAAGTGAGGCCACTGTTACATTTCTCTGAATAAACCACATTCTACCACCAGAAAAAGATGTCTTAAAGACTAAACCACCAGAGCAGGTTTCACAGCACGCTTCTGTTACGAACATGCAGCTTTAAGGGCCAAACTCATAGGCATTTATTTATTTAAATATCTGGGCATGTAAAAATCAGAGGAACAGCACAGAGGGCTGTTGTTGTAGGTGTCTTAAATCACTCTAAGTTTCTCCCTCTCAGCTGAACGGGACATTGAAAACTTTCCCCTTCTCCTAATCGTTTTAGCCCTGTTTTCCAGTACCATAATCGTCAGAACTTTCCTACTTCACACAAAGATCAGAATCAAACTTAAAWTTTTTTTGCTGCTTCCATTTGTTAAGGTAGAGCAATCATTATCTGAAACTGCCTACATAAGCCGATTATCAGTCCCATTTACCATCCAGAAAAGTATGCCCCATGTTCTGAATTTTATATTTCCTCTCAATGTCAAAATTGAAAGCATCACTTCCAAGTTTTCAGATGCATTCTTACTTCTCTTGTCCTCATCTGTCTGAAGCGTATAGGTATTTAAGCGCAAACTGTAGCCACAAAGCACATTTGATTTGCTAGGACCAGCTATCTCATAAGAAGAGAAATGAGAGTTAAAAAACACAGTAAAGTCAACACTGTAATGTTTCCTCATAAGAGGAAGTGAAAAAAAAAATATCTTTTTTAACATTAGAGGCTCAAAGGTTATCTTTATTACACAGCCTTAAATCAATCATTCACAAAGATGATGGGAGGTAGGCTGATTTTGGTTTTGAAAACCAAAAAAAAAAAAAAAAAAACAGGAAAACACAGGAAGGTTTTTAAGAAAAAGAAACTGTGGAGTACAACCCTATTTAAATTTATAATAAAAACTTACTGGACTAGTTTTAATAATGTTTAAGATATAAAAACTTTGAGAAATTTAAACACACCTRTCAGAAAAGCATATAATAATTATAGCTGTGAGTATTGTCTAAGGGAACAGGTACATACGTACTTCAATCCTGCACTGACACCCAAAGACACCGCTACTCCTGTACCAGCTTCTCTTGAACGGGCAGCAGCATTTGTGTGTGTACACAATGAACAAGACCAAACCCAGAGTAAAAGTCATAGAAGTGGGTGGGAAAGAAAGGAAACTGAGCAGGTTTAAGCTGGATCCGGTCAAGACTTAAAGCATGAAGGTATGATGTAAGAACCACTCCAAGACTTCAGCTAAATCCTCCCCTAAGCTTCAGTAAATATCTGAAGTGACTGGTCTTAAAAATCGTCCAGCAAACCTTATAAGGAACACTCTTTCCTTTGATATTCAAATACATACCATGGAAGACACGGTGGTGTTTTCCAAAGTTGTCTTTCAAGCCCCTACAGCTATTCTAAAACTTGAYGTTGACAAATAACAATACCTTCACTTCTACACAACCCTCACTTAACTCCACGGGCTACTGATTATTTTCACTGACGCCTTTAGCTTCCTTTACTAATTAGCTGTAGAAATTCTGAGCAGGAAATTCAGTCAAGGAAAGCAACATACTCTTTCAGCTTAAGAGGAAGAGATGAGATTCAAGCCTATATCACTGTTGGGCTTTGTCTTCCAATAAAGAACCGGTGTTCTCTGGTGTAATATTGAAGAAATAAGTCATTTGGCAATGGGTGAAATACAGCAATTGTTTTCTAATCCATTCATTTCTAGAATAGATTCAAAATAATATCCAAATAAACGGCATTAAATCTGCAGAACTAGAACCTTCAACCAAAGCATTAAAAAAAATTAAAAAGCTCTGAGTGATTAATGGTGACTTATCACACTTAAAACAAACCATCTAGTTCTACCAAATGTTTATTAGCCTAATAATCTAAAAATAATCCAAACAAAGCACCTARCTCAAGACAGAGTAATAGAACAATTCAATTCAGACACAGTAGTATAATTAACACCGCTCARCAGGTTTCCATTGTAAGTTTTGTAAAGCACTGATACAAGCAAGTTTTGTGAATGAAGACTAACTCTACTATGCAYGTTTAAATGCATATCTAGGTGTCATTAAGTGTTGTGCATCACAAATAATTGTCACTAATTCAACTCTAAAAGCTGCATTAGGATAGCCACCATTGCAATGCTGTGTTTGGTAGGACAATCTGTTGTTTGGATAACGTTTTGCAGCGAGGCACTTTAAAGCTCAGTATTCTATACAAGAAAGGTTTCAACAGTAATGACTACCATTCACAGCTACCTACTTATGAAATACGCATTTAATATCTAGCTCTTCACCTAGCAGAAAAAGCACCATTGAATCAAGTAGCTAAAAACCTATAGAGCACAGATTCACATTTTTTTTAAAAAATGAGTAATTCACTATAGGAGCAATACTAACACTGTCCATCAGAGATCCATACCCAGAACATTTATCTACTTGAGCTCTACGTCTTGAAGATGTATTAACGAGATTGATGGGGGGGGGGGGATGGAGAAAAAAAGAAGAAAAAAAAAATTGCTAAGTTGGGTTCTACGTATCAGACTGGGCAACCCCAGCTTCACCTTCATCATCTTTTAGTAAGTTCACAAGTCGCTCAGAGGAGGGCATCGCCCAGCACTTCTCAGGAAAGCTAACTCTAAGAAACTGAGGAAAAATCCTCCTTTTACAGAGCTGCCAACGTTACCAACCGCTAAGCTACCGCGGGAGAAGCGGCCACACTGCCAAAAGCAGCTAGAGCAAGGGGCACACASAACACCCCGCGACTCCCCTCGGTGGCCGCGGCGCGCCGGCGACACGACAAGCACTGACGTTTTACAGCTGCTGAACGGCAGGACCGAACAGACCCCGAGAGGCGAGGCGGAGAGGACCTACCTTGTGCAGCAAATGTAAAACACGCGTTCGCGGCACCGCCTCCGCCTGTTCGCTAACCCGGTGCCCGAACGCCGCAGAGCGCGACACCCGCAGCGCTGCTCGCCGCGGCCGCCCCCGCCCTCCCCCCGGCTGGCGCGGCGCGGCCCGCCCGTTATCGCGGCCCCACACGGCCGCCCTGCCCCGAGCGTCGGGCCGGGCCGGCCCGCGCCCCGGGGCGCTTCGCTCCCACCCGCAGCCGCTGGCGAAGGAGCGCCCGACCCCCCCTCCCCTCCGGGCGGGGTGACCCGGGCGGGCAGCGCCGCGCCGCGCCCAGCCCAGCCCCGTCCCGTCCCGCTCACCCGCTGGCGGCGGCCCGTCCGCCGGGCAGGTACTTGAGGGAGATCTCCATGGGGCCGCAGGGCTCGGCCACCGCCCGGGCAGGGCGGCGCGGGGCTCCGGCAGCCCTCAGCGGCGGGCGCGGGGGAGCCGGCACCGCGACCCGAGCGGCTTGGGCCGGGCCGCGCCGCGCAGCCCCGTCCCGGCAGCGAGCCCCGGCCCTGCCCCGCCGGCCGCGCCGCCTTTATGGGGGGGCCCGGGCGGAGGAGGGCGCCCCGCCGCCCACGTGCTCTGCGGCCGCCCGGCCGGGCCGCAGGTGGAGCTCCCTCTGCTCCGGCACCTCTGCCTCTGCCCTGCACAGCGGGGCCACCGGTGCTCGGGCTCCTGCTGAGTGCAGTAAGGCTCGGTAGTTGCTGCTGTAGGCAAGGAGGCAACACGCAGGAAGACTGTCAGCTTAGATGAGCTACCACAGAGCTGGTCGCTTTGCAGCTGAAAAGGTACTTAGTTCCTCAGAGGATGTGGTTTAATGTGGTTACTCCAAACTAGGGTGTTCAAAACAGAATGCAGACTTACAAGAGGCTTCGCTGCAGCAACTGTGAGCTCTCTACCTGCCCCCACGGTGGGGATGGGCAGTGTAGGACTCTTACACAATGCTCTCAGATGATGCTGTGTTTGGTTACAGTCACACTGTTTAAGGGAGAAGAAGGAACAAAAGCCCAGACAAACATCTATGTGCAGTTACTCAAAATTAGCCGCGAGAGTATTATATCAGCTCATGCATGAAAGTTTTCTTAAGGTGTCCTCTGAAGCATCTGGCATGAGCTGCTGCCTCAGGCAGGAAGATGCCCCCGACAGATGCAGTCACAGGTTTGGTCTTTCACAGCAGCATCTGTTTTTCCCCCCATCTGCCAGAGATAAATTATGCCTTTACACATTTTTTAATTGGAAAGGTATGAGCATATCTAGGCTTGCTTTCTTCCTCTTTTGCGTGCACACTGTTTATTTGAGAATATGCTTCTATCCAACATGGAAACTGGTATTTAGAAACAAGTATGGCCCCCACCTCTCTCTTCCCCTCAGTGTAACTTCATTCTGTTACAAAATCTGAGCTCTGGTGAAAACAAGAAGTTCTCGCTACCTGGACATATGCAAAACATTGGCATTGAAATCAGCCTTGGTATGAAAACAGCTGTTATCCAAGTTTAGCACCCTGCAACTTATTTTCATGAGGAAATACTATCAGTATTTTTCAGGCAACTCTTTCCAGAGCCCAGTGAGAATCAGAACAAAGGAACTCTCTTACCCCTCCACACCTTCTTGGACAGCACTGAAAGCCCTGTTTTCCTTAGGATGGCATTTTTAAGCATAATGAGTTTATCTGATGCTTTATCTGCTTCTTTGCTCTCCCTACCTGCATTTTACAGTTCTATCTGTGCTTGCTTGATTATATCAGCATAAAGATACCAATGTCTCCAGGATGCAGCTTTATACGTGTTACTAGCATTGCTAATGTTGAGATCCCTGACACTGTTGAAGTAATGAGTTTTTTTTTAGAATAAGATCATTGTCACACTTCTTGGCTCTGCAAGGCCATAACCAGCACATTCTATATTGACACAAAATAAGATTAAAAAGCCCCACCACACAGACAACAGCAGCAGCCACAGATCTCCTGGCAGAGCTGCACTTCGTCTCAAATGCAGCCAGTAGGCTAGAAAACAGCATTGACTGGCTGCTTCTCAGGTGAGCCAAATACTCAGGCAGATGAAGATCCTGAACACCAAGGATCAAGCAGGTCAGAAATCTGGACAGCAAGCACTGAGACTGCCAGCAGCACTACCAAGGAGAACAATACATGGTTTTCTTAAAAAACAAAATATAGATAGATATCAGATATGTAATACAAGCAGCATTTATTTTTCCAGTCAGAACTGGACATTTTGAGCAGGTGTAAGCCAGTAACTTGTCAGGGTACTGTTCTTCTTGTAACAGCCTGCACGCATGGCCAGAAATATGCAATTGCTGCTCTGGTAACGTTATAAGCAGTTGTCCCTTCTTTTCCTCCCWCCCCATCCTATCCTTGCTTTACACATTCTTCTCCTAATTTAAAGTAGCCCTTCCCCTCTGGCTCCACCCTGCCCATTACTGTTTGAAGGCTTTCATCAACTCTTTCCTCCCCAAACCCACACAACTGCCAGCAATACTAAATTAAAAGCTGTGTAGTCCAGCAGAAGTAACAGAGCGTGATTTTCCAATTAATTTCTATGTCCCAGTTGATTGACTTTTTAGCTGTAGCACAAGCACAGGTCATTACTTAAAGATTCTAACAGGAATTTCACTGCAAAACAAGCTTCACAGTGAAGTTTGCTCTTCAGGCAACAGAAACCAGTCTTCAGTGGAAGATTTGTCCTATTAGGAATTGAAAGAATCTATACACGGTATCTTTTCCTGCTCTGGGGTCACCCATTGTAGCTTTCCATGCTTATGCTCATACTGCAGGATTCTATTAACATGATTTCTCCCTGCTTTTATAAAACTTTGTAAGAATTTGCTATTTCAGAGCTCTGTCAAATTTTGTTGAAATTTGTTGCCAATCTCATGTTAACAGTGATGAAGCATATGCTCTGCCCCATTTCTAAATGAAATCAGACTACTACTTGCCTTATAGCTGTATTGGCAAACAAAGTATTCCATAGCTGTTTACAAAATGCATCTGCATTTTTAGCAAGTTATTAATCTTAGCTTTCTCTTAATTCTGTATGAAAAAGCCTTGCTAAGAAGTCAGCCTTCTGCATTTCAGTAATCTTAAAGTGTTTGCCATTCTTGTCAGAATTCCTTGCACAAACTGTGTTATACAGTAGTGATGTGCCCATTATATATTGTGTGTTGTCGAAGATCCATAAGGATCCGAGGATCCATAAGGAGTTTAATGTGTCAACAAAAAACATGGTCACTTAATATTTGCTTTTCRAGGCAAGATTGCCTTGAATCTCCTTGAAAAGCTTCGAAAGTCTTCAATCTTAGGTGACTGTTGGAAGACAAGGACCTCGATACAGGAAACTTTCAGATACTGTGAATAATCTGTTCTGCCTATACCTTGCATTTGGTTTGCCTTTGCTGAATTTGAACTTCATGTAATGTACAAGAGCATTTTTAGTGTAAGGTTTAATACTTGCTTATTTGTTTCTATGGAAAACTCTGAAAAGCTGTTAAACAAACAGGATCAAACTGGGAACAGGTCCTCACCAGGGTCCACAGGAACTATCCTGACTACTACAGGAAATGCAAGTTTACACACTCCACACACTGCTTTGTGCCAGAAATGGCACATTGCTATAAAAAAAAAAGCTCCTATATTAACCTGGTAACATATTTACTCTTAAGATGAATACTGACACACCCAATACTTACTGCAGCCAGAAGTGTTTATTGTAGCGCATTTACAATGTGTAAACATTCACATATTTAGTGTCCTCCACCTTTGTGCACAGCATTATACATTGTCACACATACCCACAGGATTGTTGCTCACAAATGCAAGTTATCTAAAATACGCTTCCCTTTGGTTTTCTATTCTGCTCCCAGACTGAATAGACTACAGAAAATAAGGCATCCATTAAATGGTATCACAATCAACAAAGTATATAAACTAAGTTGTCAAAATGGAATTTTTGTAAGATCTAATGTTTCAGACAGCCGCTAACAATACCAGATTATTAGGTTGGTAGGAAACATCCAGTTTCTAAAGCGTGGAGAGATATGACTCTCAGAGACATATCTATTAAATACGTATGTGTTTAACTTAGTTTAGACTTCAGGTTTACAGACTTGTGTACCAGAGGAAGATTTCAAATAAAAAAATAGACATTTTCAAAGTGCTTTTGTCTGACTTTTCCTTTAAAAGCACACTGCGAAGCTGAAGACTCTAACTGATCCTACCCAGCACTGGATATAGGAGAACATCTACATTTCTCCACTCAACTCACCCCTCGAACTTCAGTTCTGGTCTGGCATATCCCTGGCCTCTCTGAGAAGAGACTGCCACTTACATTAAGTAATACTTGTGTTTATAGAAATATTTAATTTATGCTCTCAGCCAYATTTGAATGGCTTCTGCATCAATTCACTGTAATGTCTCCAGAAACAAGTTACACCAAATTTCATAGTTTTAGTTTATTTTTACTATGAGTGTAGATAAACAAAAAATGCTCAGGGCTCTAGAGTGAGCCTTCATCCATTCAGTGCCGGGTCAGCCATAGCTGGATAACGCCTGCAGTACTGAGGGCTAGGCTGGTGTTCAAAGTTGCAGTTGTCCCACACTATTTCTACTTACTGTTGAAAGTTACTGCATTTCTAGTTTACTTCCACAATCTAGCCAAGTCTCTGAACAGAGACAGCTTTTTAATGCCCTTTGCATTCTAGCACAATTTAACTGAGGAAACAAATAGAACAAATCTAATAAAAAAACAAACCCCCAAAACCCCTGAACTAGCAGTGAGAGTGCCTAATCAGAAAGACTGTAAGTTTATCACAAGCTTCTGCTACAGGCTTACACTGTTTTTTGAGAAAAGCAAATTCAGGCTTTAGGTGCAAGGTTTTCCACCAGCTCCACTGTCCAGTTCTTGCAACGTGTGCTGCTTTAAAGTCTCCATGGTACACTCCCACAATCCATTAAATATGTTCACTAGGACCTGTGCAGGAGAGGGGGAAGAAGTTGTCAGGTGCATGCATCAGAATACTAGTTTCATTGTACAAGGAGCCTTAAAAATGCATCTGAACTATTTAATTACTAATTCGACATACACTGATAAGAAACTGCTATGAACCACCACGAAACATTTTGAGCGCGTGAAAGAATTAAGAGAAGCCTTGTGTGTCCTGTAGAACCATATGACTATTTAAAGAGCAGAAGCCATGGAACTGATAACTCAACACCCCACTCGAGATGATACTTATTTATTCCTTCAGATCATTTGTTTCAAACAAAACCAGAAGGCCACAGTACTGAGATAAAGGAGCAATGATGTCCACTATTTGCAGGCAACTGCAAAGTCAGCCCCTGGTCTAGCTTCTAGAGAAAGAAACACGCTATTTCCAGTTTGTAACACTAGCATGCATGGTATGAAGCCCACATGTGGATCAAGACATTTTTGACCAGGATAAAATCATTAAAGAGTAGGTAATCAGTTCAGGAAACAAGGCTCTGAAACCAGGCACTTAAATGCAGCTCTGTTTGAGTCCAGGGCACTGCTGGCTGCCCAATGCTCCTGAAGAACAAGTTGCTTGAGAGTAACCAAGTTTTCCTTTTCGAATGCTCTTCTAGAGCCCTGATCCCCGCCTCCAAGTCAGTGGGAGAAGTATTATATTCCCACCCTGTCCCGCCTCGTGTTGGGTTTCTTGCCTGGTTAAACTGAGAGGTGTGCGCGGAAAAGGAAATATTAACATGTCAGTGCCCTTTACCCAGGARTAAGATGCCCTGCTCTGCTTCAGCCCACACTTTCATTTCAAGAAAGGCACTCGGTCGGAACAGTGGCTCTCCGCTCCRGACTGTCTGACTGCAGGCTCTGTTTTCTCCCTACTCCAAAATATGCTCCCTTCTCCTCCCCCTCAGAAATATATTCTATCTGGCATATAAGAATACAGCACACCAGAAAAGCCCAATACCAAGGAGCTGCAAATGCCTTTGATCTTTTTAATCAAGCTGCAAATATTTTAAGGCTCCCCCACCAAGGGACCCTTCAGCAAGCAAGACTCAGAGTTGCTGCCAGCCAGGTTAAATATAAACCACATAACCTGCAGTCAGTATTCCTGAAGAAACAAAACTTCAAATAACTGAAGCATTAAGCTCTCCATAGTGGAAGTTAGGCAATCCTTTTCCAAGTGCTGCGATAACATCTTAAACTGCATGCTATCTTACAACATTGGCAAGCTGATTTTCTCTCTAAGTTTCAGGCCTGCTACCATTTAAGTTAGGACACCTTACTGCATAAGGCATCATTAAAAAGATGACACTGAATGAGTTCAGTAAGTCCTGACTCTTGCAAAAAGTACAGGAAGTGTTAATGCTTGTGCATTATACATACGGGGTTCTTCAGTTACTATATACATTATCTAACTTTCTGTACTATTTTTCATACGTTAAGTAATTTTAATTTAAAAGTTCCCTCACCTCTCCTAAGGAGTTTGTTGGCTGCAGATCTTTCACTGAAGTGCTCCATTCTAGAGCATTAGAAATAGTTTGGGATTTTTGTGGAGTGTTTTCCTCTCCGCTCCACAAAATTTAAGTACTCTTTGTAAACATTATACCAGGGACATTTTGTGGTATGTTGCTTTTGCATATACATTAATGTATAATTTTAACGTAGGTACGTACCGTTACAACAACAGAAGAGAGATACAGAACCCTCCTCCTCTAACCTGTACCTGCCAGAGTTCGGTAAGTCTTTGCACTGTGATATAAATCTCTGAAGTTCTGTCTCCGGAAAGCCATCTTGCTGATAGTGCTAAAAATTGATATTTAGTTAAACCTTTAGCAGGGCAAAACCACATAATAACCCAAATCCTGCCCAGACCACTTTTCAGACATTGCTTAAGCCTGAATTTAGGAGATTCAGAGAGATGAATATGAAATTACTGCTTTTTAGTAGATATTTAGTTTCCATTTGGGCATGAAATCAGATAGGCTTGTAAGAAAACTCAAGTAGGGAAGGACTAAAAACCTCTTGTCATCACTCTGCACTCTCAAAAGTAGCCATTATATTTATTCTTTAAATTGGCATGCACTGCAAGTCAAAATATTGAGGGAGATGAGAGTCTTGATAGCACCAATCTTGCATTTTTATTCCAAACGAAGAGTAAGAGTTCATGCTTACCTTGACAGTTTCATACGTATCCGTAATGAGTGCAATAAAGAGACTCAGCACCATATAGATGAACAGACTGATGAAGGAGTAGAGGTAGATCCTGCTGAATAACCAAACCAAGTAACTTTTCTGCTGCATTTTTGCAAAGGTGGCAAACATGTCATCTCCATTGATCAATGAAAAAAGACATTCGGAAACCATGTTCAGAGAGCGAAACTAGAGAGGAGGGAAGAAGACAAGGACATCCGTTGCCACTTTATTTGGATCCAAAGACTGTACATAACATGAAGAAGATACATAGCTGTTGACCATATGCCTCAGATCAGTTTGTACGTCCAGGGAATGACAAGGTGCAAACAGTAAAACATTTGAGGAATGAGTGAAGTTTGTCACCTCCTGTACACATGCACATTCAATTCATTCACCTGTAAACTCCTGCTGGAGCAGGTAAGCCAATTTAACTTTTAAAAGAGAGAAGGATAAAGTCTCCAAAGCTTTAGTCTGACACCGGTGTTCTGCAAGATGAAAATTATTTCTCAAAATACCAGCATGTGATTGGGAGTCACGGCAGCTTCCACTTCTGACTCAGAGCTTTCATAACTCGAGGAAAGTCTGACTGAGTCACGGAAGTCAGACTCCTCAAACGGAGCATCATCATGTTGAAGATGCACTATTTTTATATTAAGGGAAGCCTTGACATGGAAACTTAGAAGACAACAGTAGTAATCACTCAATTGTTTGGAATCCATTCTGTTATTCAAGTTGTCTTTTTTCATGTTAAGTATATTACCTTCACATGGTATGGCCCCAGTACAATCCATCCACAGAAACAATAGCCCAGGTAGATCATAGCAGCACAACAGCAGAACCTCATGACGTTGGGTAATGCTGCTCGCAGTGTTAGGATGAGAAGCTGCACAAAGCAATGTAAACAGTTAGAATTCAACCAGGCATTTCTTCCAGTCCTCTTATAGCAACAAACAGAATAAATACCAACAGCACGAAGATCCCAGGAGATCCTTACATTATACTTCTGAAAGAAACCTAGGTAGCGAATGACTCCAAGCCACACAAGCATAGTGGATGTTCCTAAGAGTATGCTACAGACATCGTAACTTGTCAGACTCTAAAAAATAAGAAAAAAAAAAGCAAGAAAAAAAAATCAAGTATTATAACAACTAATGAGTTCTAAATTGTGACTCTCGTTACTACACAGATCTGTTAAGAAACATTGTTTTCCTTGGCAATCTCCCCCATTAAAAACTAGTTTGGGGCAATATGCATTAGAGAGCAGAAGTCCCACCAAAGAGCAAGGGCACTTCTCAAGTGTAACTCATTTCACATGCCTTTACATACGGCTGTTTGTAAAACAGATTCCAAGAAGACAAGCTCCATTTGCAAGCCCAAGAGCGCAGCTGCACTGCAGGTGCAGAGATAGCCCCTCGGTACCTGGCTCACTAAGACCTGCAGAGTGGCACTGCAAACATTTTTATGCTGCTTCCAGACCTGCGGCAACTGCTTCTGGCATCTGCATCGACAGATTCCCCAGAGCAGCTTGGGAATCTCTCCRCTGCATCCCAACGGACAGCGTAGACGTAACTTTAGAACCGGAAAGCAAAGAAGGTTCTTCCAGTACATAGGCAAAGCAGTTTTTAAAAAATAACATGACTTGTCAGCACAGCTCAGATAAATACTAAGGAGGATCTTGTTAGGTAGCTGGGAGCTGTGAGATGTAGAAAGTTATCAAGGAGAAGACTAATTAGCTTCTAATTAATTCTAACCAGAACTTCATTTATATTTTATTGGCACTTCACTGTTTTTTTCCACCTATACATACTGGCCTGTTTTCATCCAAGTTAGTATATACCCTGTTCCCTGAACTGCAGCTCTACTCTGAAATGGGTCATGACAGCTTACTTGAATAAGAAGTTTTCACTATTTTCTGTTTTTATTCCTCTAAGAGTTGGCTAATCTTTCATATTAGCATAATTAATTTACAGCTTGACAAAAAACAAGTTTAGGCTACTTTAAAGTGAACTGTTATTCAGCCATTAACTTTCACACAGTAACATGGAACAAGATCTTGTTATTATGGTCCACAAGGCTTGCAAAATTGAGTGAAACGTACCCACAGAGAAGAGTTTTAGTAAAATACTCTCTTAGAAAAGAAACATATATAAATAGATGTATTTATAAGATACCGGAATCCCAAATGCAAGATCTTACTCCAATCTTGTTCTTGTCTTTGCTTCTCCCAAAGCAGGATGGAGTTATCTCTTATCTTAGCCAACTTCCTCATAGCTTCTTTCTACTTCTAAGAACTGAGTTTGTAGTCCCTAAGGTAAGATAGGGCAATTTGTACAGGGCATTTATGATAGTCAAGCTGTCACCAGATGGATTTCAGACCCATTCTTTCATCACTACTATCCAAAGTCTGTTGTGTTGCAATGTCACACTTCGAAGTTTGCTACAGATTTGGTGAAGAACAACATTATCTGAATATGAGGATGCTTCAGGATAGCATATTGTAATAATTTTTCTTCCCTAATTTTGGCTGCACATAATACGTTTTAAAAAGATTTTTTTTTCTGTACCATTTATTTTAGAAATTGAAGGCCTAGAACCTGGCTGTGGCTGACTGTTATGTACATGCTGGAAACCAGAAGCTGGGAAAGCAGCAAAGTGGTGTTTAAGGAGGGAGTCTCTGTGCTAGTTAAACACTTGTTAAATGGGGAACAGAAAGTTAAATGCTAAATTTTAAAAAATCCATCAAATAAGCAAAGATAAGTGGTCCTAAATGGAGAAGAGAGGAAGTCAACAGTCTTAAACTTTCAGAGATTAAGTTCATTTTATTCCTTGGAGTCACAAAGGAGCAAAGATAATTAGAACTATAATATCTACTGATATTTGGAGTTTTTAAATCTCACAACTGGAAACAACACATCTCAGTTATAATTCCAGAAGAGAAGATAGAGTTTTAAAATTTCATGCCACTCAGAATCAAGTATAGCCAGCCTAAAGTCCTCTGAGAGACTTAAACCTAGCTGGGAAAGAAGTTTTGCTTCCACCTGACAGTGTAAAAAGCTTACCTTGGCTTGTATCTCCATCTTTAGAGTTGATCCAACAATAGTTAAGACATCACTAACCATAATCAGGATGTACCATCCGTTGACAAATTCCATTTGATCACTGAAAGATACTTCTTTCTTATAATAATATAGGAAAAAGCTTATAAATTCCTAGGGGAAAGGAAGAAAGAAAAAAGTTAATCAGACTTACACAAGACATGAAGACTTTCCAAGGAAAGACTTATACCTACCCTTTGGAGCCGAATTCCTTTAACCACTGATCGTGTGCAAAGGATCAATGAGGCCAGACAAGTCAATATAACAAAAGCATCGAAGATCATCATGTAATGAGTGTTCTTCTGTACTGCAAGAACAAAAATGTACACATTTATAATCAGATGCATTTCATCTTGTTGGCCATCTTGAGTATTTAAGTAAGAATCAAGTTTTGATGTTAACTATGTTTATACAACCGAATTAAGAAAAATTCTAGCATTTTTCCCACAAAAGTTTATCTGACATATTTTCATGAGAGACACAAGTGCATCTGCACTACAGATGCCACTTCAGTTAATATAGGAAGGTTGATACCACATCAAAAAATCACCAGAGCGTGAGTGCTTCTTACAGCCCTGCAGAATTAGAGGTGGGAGTTGTCCATTTTACAAGCACTGGAATAGCTTTTGGAATGACAGAACTTGTCAAAAAAAAAGAAATCCCAGGAACTTTACAGTATGTATCTTCTCTTCCAGACCAGTACTTGACTATCAGATAGGTTTTCTGTCCCAGAGCAGTGCAGATAATTTGCACTGCTGCTTAGCTAGCCAAGACCAACACTGAGCTAGACACGAGTTCTCCACCTCTTATGTTACTAAAATTCACATTCTTGATCAACTAAGGTCAAATTTTGCACCAAATCTACCACTAGACCTCTTTTTGGTTTTTATACCTATCATACAGCCGAAACTAGATGAGACAGTATAAGGATTAGATTTTTAATGCTAAAAGAGTGATTGTTTGAGAAAAAAATTGAAAAAAATTAATGCTAAATTTGCAAGAAGATGCAGCAATTCTCCAAAATGGGATACTGAAGTGCTAGTTGACTTCACAACTGCACTACTCGAAAAAAGCCCACTTACTTCTTGCTTATACCAAAGTCACTAACACATGTATTGTTGCCATTTAAGTTGGTTTTGCAGTGTAGTCCAGAACAGCAACAGCTTGTTACTGTCCAATTGCAATCATTACCTTTGTATTTTTCCCTGGCTTTCAGAAAATAATACAGGGTACTCCAGGARATGATTTTGAAAACTATTATAGAGGCAATCCACATAGATATCAAATGTGGATTATTACAGAAGCCTGGTATCAAAACCTTCTTGTATTGCTGCACTAGCAATCTGTTAGAGGTAGCATGCCATCTGGTGTGCATTTATAACATGGCAGCTAGCAAAGCTAGTTGATAAAGAGTGTTTAGTGGAATATGCGTTTGCATAAGTAAGTGGTGTGTTTTGTACTCTGTGACGCATTTCATTAAATTCCCCAAAATTAATTCCAATCTGGATCTTTAGAAAAAAAATTTCTCTTTTTTCACTACCAGCTCTTCATTTCCTAATGTAGGCATAGTAAAGGGGAAAGTGGCAAAGTAGAAAAATGGACCTGACATCCTATTGCTTACTTCAGCAAAAATTTAAAAAGTAAGTGGAATTTAGAGTCCTGGAAAGCCTCTGACTTTCAAAGAGATTATTTTCTCTAATCAGAAAAGATCTCAGATAATGTTTTGACCAGACCCAATAGCTGCCAACAAAGGGTGCTCTTGTGAGTAACTATTTAAGATAGATTATTTAACCATACCGTGCATCTCAGTTACACCCAAATACATGCTAAACAACATTTAAGCAGCAGTAAGAAGTGTTTCTAGCCATTCCACTCCAGCAAGCCTTAGCAACAGTGCTTCCTTATCTTTCCTGGTGCTAAGTCCTGACATAAGAGTGAATCAGTTTCAACTTTCCACCACTATCATGTGTCCTTCTGTTGGCTGGTGCTAGAACAACGGTTCACAGCCCTACCTCAAGCAATGAGCAGCTTAAGTTCAGTAGCCAAAGCTAGAAGGATGCACAGTGAGGTGTGAAAAAATTTTGGTTTGACTGTATCAATGGTGCAAGGTTTGAGAACTGCTAAGGAAAGTAATGGTGTGGCTGAGTTCCCAGGGTTTCAGATCAGAGATTAAACAACAACAATTCCTTAGAAAATCAGGATTTAGAGTGCACCCACTAGGGAATGTATGTCAATAGTGCCTCATCTTTTAATAAAGAAAAAGGTTAACAAACATTGTGCTAGCTTGAAAATTTGAACACATTTATGTCACTTACTTGATCCAGAAACATGCCAGTCTTTACATTCCCTGATCGCTATGTCGTTGTCTAGACTTATTTTAATTCTTCCACTATGTGCTTTATTATCAAACACTATCTGTATTAACAAAAAAAAAAAAAGTGCATGTCTTTTTAAAGTTAAACCATTACTTATGTAGCACTCTGTATTGCTAAGCTTGCATAATGATTCAGAGTAATTCTCCTAGGGGAGAAGCTACGAAACTTGTTTAAGCTTAAGATAATTCCAGTTTATTCAAATAAATGCTGTCAAAGTGAAAGACAGATCTGGTGAACCATGTATTTGCCACAAATTGCTTGATCAACTAGATACTAGGTGAAATTATTTTAAACTACAGCCTCATTCCTCTATGATCTGAAAACAACCTTTCCTAGAAGCATCTCTCTAAAGAGAAGAGGTTTATGCTTTCGTTATACTTCAGATGGATTAGAGCACAAAAGGCTGTAAGCCACGCGAGTGCTTCAGGACCACATCACAAGCACTCAAAGCTTAACCTCCCACAGTCACAACTGGTGGTTATTTACAGGGTACACTAAGCCATGACAGAGTAATCCAGACACTACTGGGGACCAGTCAATGGTGCCCAACACTCTTCAGAAAACATCTGTACTGACTGTGCATGGTAAACCAGCAAGAACAATTTCTCGTTTTGAACAGAAAGACAAGTGGCAGGCTTCCACGTACCGTCAGAGTGAAATCATAACAGTCAGGGAGCTCGTGGTGACGAACGGTCTGGAGGTTGATGGCCTTCAGATTGAACATGAGCTGTACTGTCACCAGTCTGCAATAGAGCTTTGAATTAGCTTTTCACAGGGAAAATGCATGAATACCCCGATACAGGAGGTGCCGATTCCTCCTCACCTGTGGAAATCCAGAGTGAAATTCAAATTGTGCTTTCCCACTGTTGTGTTGTCTAACGGCGTCATTGGCTCAATGTACAAGCAGTCTGAAATGGATAAGTACTCACAACAGTATCTCATGGGTTATCACGCTCTTTAACTGTAATCTGCCTTTCCCACTCCCGAGGCTGAAAAGAGCTGTTGACTACACCAGGCAAGATAGCACGCTTAAGTGAGGAGTCATTTGGGAAGTTAGCTGACAAATATATTGGCTTCCCTGAACCAGCCAAGTTATTCGTCATGAACTCATAGGGAAGGCTCCTGAAATTAGCCCGAAATACTTGTATTAGATGGTCATCAGTGCTAACGGCTCATCACTTGTTTTGTGGCAGCAGACATAAAAGGACTGTTACCTTGGAGGTGAGGGCTAGAGGTGAGTTCCACAGTAGTTTTCCTGCCAGTTTTAGCTGGTAGTAAGTTCAGTATAGATCATTTGATAGAACTATACAATACTGGATGTTTATAAGAATTCATTATAAGTGTAGGGTCCCTCCTCCCAGAGAACTGATACAATAGATTAGGTTCATTACCAGTCACAATCTCTGGGTCTATATCAAAGGTTTCATTTCCAGGACAGATGGTTGCTCGCTTGTAGAACTGCTGACACACGGCCAGAGCCGTCTCTTCTGCTCCCCTCTTCTCATAAGCATGGTTTCCAACAGAAATGTTGGGCAGCTGTAAGTACTAAAGTTCAGAACAAACAGACAAACCAACTTAGACAGCACCAAAACTGTTAGTCTCTGGAAAAAAAAACCCAGAGGTGTTTGGGTCTGTGCCATAATGCATCTTTTTTTATTTAAAAGGTCATGTAAAGAACTTGGAAACCTACGCTACACTACAGCTGAGTCCTCAAATACTTTAAGATATTTGACAAAAACAGTAAGTGCAGGATTTGGATCTAAATACCTTTTTGCTTATCATTTTTTTCTCTTTACAATCCTTACTAGAAAGCCTAATTTGTTATTTGTAAAGCACTCTGGCTCAAATCCAAGGCCTGCATTTAGTGCAGAATTAGTATATTGATTAGCTTGAAGGATGCTGCGACAAGTACAATGCTCTGGCAATGATAGAAAACCTGAACAAGTCAACATTCTAGTCTTAAGCAACTGGCACAGAAGTTCAATTTCAGATACCATCAAGAAAGGGGGAAGAGAAAAGGTACCCAGGTAAAGAGCATATGTTTTGTATACATTGCAGCAACAATCCTTACCTGGTTTATTGCAAAGAATATCTGGTCATAGACATCTCTTTGTGTGTATACAGCATAAGTATCATCCATTCTGTCCATGTATCCTTTCAAGAAGAGATGTTTGAATGCAACAGTGTTCTCTTCTTTGAAGGCAACCACCATTTGATTGCTCAATCCAAAAACCACCAGCTGAAAAAGACATTTATATTTCCCGTTCAAAGACAAAGTTGGCTTCTAGATTAACACGCGAATCCTACCCTGCAAACAGCCACTCTTTCATCACGTTGGTAGACACGGCACCTACATGCAGGCTACTCCATTTCGCAGCTGGTCAAAAGAAAGTTTGACTTTAGGAAACAATGGGTTTCAAGAATGTTCCTTTAACATGTTTACCAGCATCTCGGCCAAGGACTCACATTTTTACAAGAAAAGGATACCATCTCAAATTCAAGCTACCCATATACTGTTACACGTGCTTTGTTAGTTCAGCCTGACTTGCTTGGGGAATATCAGTGTACCTCAGCCAAAAAGGCAGGACAGGACTTAATCAGACCCCACTTTGAAGTTCTTACTCCAGTGCAGAAAAGGCAAATTGAGGWCAACTCAGAAAAAACAAACATCCCCCCCACAGGTTCGGGTGAAAGGTGCTTTGAGAATAACTGATCAAAACTGTGCTTGTAACAGGATAACCGCTGAAGCTGTTAAAAAATATATTGCAATTGTTCATGCAAAGTTAGTGTTAAAACCTGCTAGCTACTATACAGTCTGGAAAAGGTTTCTAGAAGAATATGATGTATTGTTTGTGGGAGCTCGCAATTCTCTTTAGTGACTATTGTTTCAGATCTAGTGTCAGGAGTATTGTGAAGAAACTCATCAGAGATAAGTCTGAATCAGTAGTCTTCAGATTAATTTTATGGCCACAATGCAAACTGGGTATTTCGATAGGTTTTGATAAGGATAACTCAGTTACAGAGATACTAAAATGCTCTGTGGGCCAGCTCAGCATTCTAGGCACACAGGAATACACCAGCAAATGAACAGTGATAAGACTGAATTACTGACTGGCAGATTTTCTCTGAAAAGGCTAAATCAGCATTAGTTTCTTTCTTATTTAGGTTCTTTCACCATCAAATTTTATTTTTAATTGCAAAATGGGACAGATGATGATCAGAGAATGATGACACATTTTAAACTAAAGTGGTAAGGGATACAAACGTACTGATAGATGTATAGCAAAAGAATTATTATTCCTGCAGTTTGTCCCATCATTCATGCAACCATGGAAAACATTCTTCTCCATACTTGTATTGTCATAGCACTGACACCACCATAAATGTAAATCACATGCAACTCTGAAGGATCATCATCTGAAGCGTTAGAAAGATTTCATGAAAGACCTTCTCCCTCCTTAACCACAGAACTTTGAGACACACAGTTGTGTTTTAGGCAGCAGATAAATGTGTTATACGAAATCTATGGTACAAAGCTGGGTGAGAGGAAGAGTGGGGCAAAATTTCTGTTTTTTTCAATACAAGAGTTTGTATACCGTACATAAGGCATAAGCAAACATGAAAAAGCTACCAATTTCAGTTCTTATCACTGTGATACGGAAACACAAGCGACTGTTCCTTCCCTCGAACACAAACACACTCAGAATGAAGAAGGTCTTGGGGGAACAGATGTGTAAAGATGCCACCCTTTGGGGGAAAAAAAAAAAAGGGAAAGAAAAAAAAAAGTAAAGTAAAAAGTAAAGTAGAGCCCTTAAACATGGTTCCTTTCATCTCCGTTCTTAGGAAAGCTATCTTGCACTCAGTGGAGAAAATTATGCCATCTGAGATCTAAACTACATATATGCAACTAAGATGGTTTTGCAGTCTATCCTCTCCCTGTCTCTGCACCACACCAAGAATAGCATTTGTCCCCTGCACTCCTTATTTGAATTCCCATGGGCTAAGAAGAGTCCCTGCTTCCCTAGTTACTCACCTGAACAGTAACCATTGCTATTTTGAGTAGCTGAATCCCAAGTTTCCAAGGTTTCCTGCCCCGAGCCCAGAATTTCTCACATGGGTTCATGAAGAAGAATTTTAACTTCCTTCTAAGCTGGTCTTCCAAAAGCCCCTCCTGTGATCCTGACAGGTGTCGTCTGTAGCTGCAGAGATTTTCATCATCGTGAGCACTGCAGCTACTCACAGCCACTTCAGGATTTTCCATTTCTGAAATGAAAAGAAGTCCATGTCAGTTGGAAAACATGCAAGCATGAATACAGTAGCATCAGATCAGTCTGAACAGACAACCTGGACTCCAAAGATGCTTATCTTCTGTGAAAGGCACTTGCACGTTACACTGAATTTAAGACCTTCCTCACAATATTGCACATTTCTGCAGAACCCAGAGAGAAGTTTGGGCAAGCTCTTAAATTTGCAGATAGGCTGTCAGGACATTTATTTAATAGTGGAATTTCTGTCCCTTTGGAATTATGGAGTCACTTGCTGAAAACTTCTTCCTCTCTCACTTGCCGACAACATCATATATGCAAGACATCCTGACTCATTTCCTTCTGCGTCCTGAAGAGTACCAAAAGCCTCTCATGAGCATTCACTCTTCCGGAAAACTTGTCTACTTCTGTAGCTAGTATTTTCCCCTGCTGTCAGCCTGCTGTCCAGTCCTTGAAAGAAATGGAATTTTCAAGACAGACAGCATTTTTCTTAGACGCTAGTATTAGCATAGTTTGCTCTTGGAAATGGAGAACCAGCATGCCAGATTGCAATTCAGATAAATTACCTGAGCAGATTAACTTGTCATTTAGCAAGATTATATCTATTTCTTCAGCCATAAAAGACTGAATGCAAACCAATGGTGATCATGGACCAGACAAGAGACTAAAAAGTAATTGTATTCAAGCATCGTGATTAGCCGAARAGGCTCACATTTTAGATGAGTATGAGGGGAAAGATTAGAAGAGAACTTTACAAACACAGTTTGAAACATTACTCTCTGTAGTGTTCGACATGTTTAGAATTCATCTGTTACTAACCTCACTGACTCCCAAACATTTTATAAATGCTTTATAGAGTACTTAAGAGGTAGCCAGGAATTTTTATTTCAGATAAAAGACTGTTGACATTAAGAACAGAGGAGACAGCCTAGGTTGTGAATAAGTTTAAAGATGTGCCATATTAGACAAATTATTTTTAATTTGCGTAAGAAAAGTTTCTTATATAACTCAAAAAATCATCACCAAGATTATTTTTTAAAAATGTATAGATCACATCCACTCTCCTCGAGCAGCCATTGCACACACCAGACACGACTGTGTTTTCAGATATGATTCAAGACCTTCAATTTCCCCAGCTGGCAGAGAGGGCAAGAAAAGTTTTGAATCAGCAGTTTAACACTAAGAGAGCCAGCGTGGGCCCCACGTAGGGGCTCCACAGCGGAGGGTGTCACGGCAGGCAGCCCCTTCCCACAGCACAGCCTCTCCTGCGAGCCGCTGCAGACGGCTGGCAAACAGGCCGAGAGCCACTCAGGAGTGGGGCAGCCCTTCAGGTCGCACAGGGACCCACGCCGGCCCCTCCTCCGCCCCGCAGGGCACCGGCCAGTCCCCGGGAGCCGCCGCCGCCGCCGGCCTCGCCCGCATCCCCGGCCCCGGCGGGGCGCGGCAGCCCCCTGCCCCTCCCGGGCTCGGCGCGGCCCGGCTGGGCGCCGATTTACCCTGGCATCCCAAAGCCGAACGCTGGAGGCCGGGACGCGCCCCCCGCCCCCGCTTCGTGCTTTTAAAGAAAAGGCTTCAGCGTACCTGCCAGCGGAGTCGCGCCGCTGCCGCGGAGCTCCTGCTGCTCCCTGGCCTCCTGCCCGGGCGGGCAGCGGGGCCGGGGGCTGCTGGCGCCGCGGGGGCGGCCGTGGGAGCGCGGCGCCGGGGCCCGCTGCCGGCGGCCACCCCTCCGCTCCCTCTGCCGCGCCCTCCGGCCGGCGCGGCTCCGCAAGCGCACGGCTGGGGGCCTCCGCCGGCCTCCGCCAGCCCGCCCCAGCTCGGGGGCTGTGCTGGGCTGGGCTGGGCTGGGCTGGGCTGGGCGCATAGGCGCACCCGGCGCCTGTCACCTTCTGCTTCACATCTCCCTGCTGCCGCACGTGACTGGCGGCTCTCTACGCTACATATACTTTCTATAGGATGGTAATGCCCTCTCCAGATTTATTAACTTAGGCTTCTGCATTAGGAGAAGAAAATGTAACACATATTATAATTAGCTGCGTCCCATCAGTAATGAAAAACCCCTTCCTATCTGTAATAAAAAAACCCCTTTCTGATCACAGAATTGTAGTTATGAAGGGCAGCCAGCGGTACAGTGAGCTAAGTGGAATGACTGACATGCTTAAGTCATTCCACTTACATGCAATTAAGCTATTAAAGTTATTAACTGGACTTCAAAGAACCGGTCTCCTGTCCTGGGTCTTGTCCAGTTTCACCACACGGCAGAAATGATCACTTTGGTGCCTGACAGGAGGTAGTGCACGGGATAAAGCCCGGGTTATGGTAACTGCATCCACTCACCAGTTGCCTAATTCGTGCTGCCACTACCCATATGAGCATTGGTATAGAAAGAGAAGGTAAAATAAGGACAAGGCAAAACCAAGGAGAGTAGCAGGCATTTTAAGAGAGGGAACTTCCTGTCTGTAGGGAGAGAAATAGAAGACAGCAAGGATCCCTCCTGCCTACCATGAGGAGGGTGGATGGTCCCTGGAGTGCCACCAAGGACCAGCATTGGGTGCTCCGTAAACACAGAGGGAAGGATGCTCCGGGGCTCCTGTGTTTTACACGGCAGCAAAGCAAATGAAATTATTTCTATGCATCAAAAATATGAAAGATGTGGAATACAAATCTTCATATTACGAAATCGCATCCAATCACCTAAACCTCCTTCCCAGCTGGAGCCGCCCCCAGCACTGCCTGGCAGCTAATGGAGAGGAGATGCTGGGACAAGGGGACCATGGGTGGCGTGTCTGCACAGGTAGCTGCCACTAGGGGCCGCCTACAGACCCCATCATGCTCTGCTCCTCACGTACCCCGGGCAGCGGCAAGTCCCGCGCACAGCATGCTGGGACATGTAGTTTTTATCTGAACAGCCCCGTTCCTGCGGGGAACCCCCAATAGCCGCTTCCTCTCGCGGGGGCGGGTTTGAAAAGCAGAGCGCTGATTGCCTGTCGGAAGCGTCAATCCTGGCCCGCCCCGTTGCCCTGACAACCGCGCGGCTCGAGGGACGCGGCGGGGCCGGGGCAGGGGCGCCGCGCAGGTAGGGGCGGCCGGGCGGGAAGCGGCGAGGCGCGGCCGGGGGCGAAAGGGACCCGGCAACGCGAGGAAGCGGCCCCGCTGCGCTAGTGGAAACATGACAGGCTTGAGAGCACGGGGAATACGCACGAGCTGACAGGGAATACGCGTTGGGCCAGGCCGAGGCTGCGGCGCGGAGCCTGCGGCCTGCTCCSTGCGACCGAGACCGCCTCAGCCGCCTCTTTCACCGCGTAACCTGCCAGCGGGCTCAGCGCCTTCCTCTGTCCGCTGGCCTGTGGGAAGGGAAGGGCCCGGCCGGCCCTCGAGGGTGGCTGTGCCAAAGGCTGGAGGGGTGCTAGCCAGCAGGCCCGGGCGGCTGCAAAGCCTCCCCTCAACGTGGAGAGAAGCCCTCCCAGCCSCGCCGGCAGCACCCCTGTGCTGCTGCAAAGAACCTGCAGGTTCATCCCCCCCGGCCCAGTCTCAGTGCATGATTTGGTGCCGGAAACCTAGCTGACATTTCAAAGACAAGATAATTATTTTTCTTACCTTTACTTAAAAAAAATGGTTAAAGTCTTATCTAATGTATATCTTTACAGTATAACATTTCTGGTTCAAAAGTCATAACAAGGCAACATATGCTACTGTTAGCTTCCTGACAGGACCATGTTATGACAACTTAAATATCATACTTATTAACTACTGAAGTAACTGACCAAATTGTTAATAAATTTCAATAGCATAGACCAGCTGTACTGGCTCACACCGGAAGTTCTGTCTGGGCCAGTAAGGGCCTGGGCAAGATTATGATAAAGCTATCCTTCCATTCTTTGCACCCTTTTTTCTTGGATTTATGGCTTCATTTCTAAAGCCAGAGGTATTATCAGTATTTTTAGTGGCCCTCAATTTTTCGTCTATCAGTTTGCCCTGTTACTTTTTGAAATTGTGTGCTTTTGGCAGCTATCTTGTCCACAGGCAGTATGCTCCATAATTCAACTACCTATTGTGCAATTAAATACTTCTGTACTCCTTTTGTTTGTTTTCAGTCTGCCCCTTGGTAAGCTCATGTGATGCCAGCTAGATCTTGTATTATGAAAGACCATGAATAATTACCCCCTGGTCACTTTCTCCATGCCTCTCATGATTTTGTTGACTTCTATCATATGCTCTTCAGTCCAGGCTAAAAATAATCCTAGTTTATTCCTAGTACAAAACATGTTCAATCAATACCTTCAATCATCCATGTTATACCTTTTCCAATTCTATTTCTCTTTGAATGGAAGAGAGAAACAGAACACAGTATTATCTGATGTTTTAATGAAGTTTTCCATTTTGTTCTCTATGCCTTTCTTATTAATTCTTAACCTAATTTTACACGTATTGTACTTATCATCCCAGAGCCTGTAACTGCCTCTACTGGTTTCTATCAAATAACAAATCTACACCTGGTTCAAGTAGGCCTAATTTAATGAAAAGTTGTATGTGTGAAATCAGGTACATTCAAGTAGAACTATTCATATGCTGAAATGATTTGGCAGTTGCCAAAACTTCAGCTTTACTCCCTACAACTTTTACAATGAAGTTGTGTCCAAATATGCACAAGCATTATCAGTAATACAAACTTTAGGTGTTTGTATTATTTGCTCTTTGTGTAGAGCAAAGTAGAATAAATTTAATTAAAGGAAACATTGTATATGAATTTCTGGAGAGATTAGGTCATTCTCAAGATGGTATTTTTAACAAGTTCCTAAATGTTTACAGACAGAAATGTGATTTTTAGCTTGATAGTGACACAACAACAAAAAAGCAAGTAGCACATGTTTTTGGTAATTTCCTTGTAGTGCTTTTGTTAAATGGAAGCACACTCAATTCTTCTGTCATTCCAAATTGTAGTAAATTACAGTGCTAAATTAGTAATGCACACAGGCTTGATCTTAAATCATTCAATTAGGCAACTAATGAATCATTCTGTGTCCTCAATTCAGGCAGCATTTTTGTAGTACTGATAGCTAATTAACTTTCCCATTTTGCAGTGCCTAGCAACTTCACGGATTTGTTTTATAACTGTAAATGTTTCAGTACATTAAATGATTAGAAGAACACTCTGATCTTATTTTTTCTCTTGAGCCTAATGTTCAAAATATTACAGCCATCTATAAATAAACTAGGCTACAAAATGTCAGACAAAGTTGTCAAATATTTACTTGGGCTTTACCAATTAAATAATGTAAAACTGTGTTCCACTGAAAAATTGCTGAAAAATTAGACAACATATTTAATGAAGTTTTAATATAATACATCACCTACTTTTTAAAAATACAATATATGGCAATGTTTATGACAGTTGATTTTCATGAGCTATTCTTTTCTGTAGGTTTTGCACTCTTAATTTTTTTAAATTATGTTAATTTAAATGTTGTTTCCAACCTCTCTTCTCAATCATAGAATCATGAATTTATATAAGGATTAATGGAAAGGCATAATACATTTGTATATTTCTGGACAAATACACATATTAGAGTCCTTTCTAAATAAGCAATATACGAATATCCCTAAGAGGACAGGAACTAACCATAGATTAAAGAAATTATCTTTTTTGTCATATTTTCAGACAGTACTCTAATACAGACACCAATTTTTTCATGGTTTTCTTGATAGGATTTGGTACTTTGTGTAAAAACTTAGTGGAGTGGAAAGTGGAGTGGAAAAAACCAAACCCCTGAAGTAAGAGGTAACTTCTGAAAATACTAGCTTTTATCTTACACATTAAGAACCCTTAGGATTTTTGTTCCTTTATTTCTTTTTTGGAAGAGGAGGGGTGCAAAAGATTGCTCTTCAGTACCTATTTTAAAGTTCTCAGTGCGTGTTGGTTTCCTGCAGGGAGGACCTGAGGGTTAGTAGCATAATCCTGTGTAAAAAAACAACTTTGCATACATACTTTGTAACTGGCTATGGGCTTGATTATGCTTCCAGAGAAGTTCTTAGAAGAAGTTCTGCCTTTCCTTGCTTTGGAGGCCTCACATGTTTCCTAACCACTGACAATCATAAGCTCACAAGATGACAAATGGGCAGAGGTGATACGGTATTAGGGATATTGTAAAAGGTGATAATTACTTTGTACTCTTCTATCTGCTTTCCAGTTGGTGAGGTTCTGTGCATCACAGATGGAACCATGAACAGTCCTATTGATTGCTGTATTCATTTGCAACCCTTAAACAGGGATACTTTTTGTATTAACATATGCACATACATACACAGTCACCGACACTGCCTTCACCCGCACTGCCCTTATCTGTATAGTGCCGTGTGTACCTCCACACCTGATTCTTTCAGTAAAGGAGGAAAAACTGCATTACTGGGAGACAATTTTCAAAAGTTTTAACTGTTTTTATAGGTATAATATATTTGAAGTCAGTCAAAGGAAAAGGGATGTTGTTACTTGCAAGTTATTGTGCTAAACATAGGCATGTGACTTATCTCAGCCTTCTCAGTGTTTCCTCTATTCATGTGACTTAGGGCTTAGGTTACTCAGAACAAAGAACTCAAAATTTCCAAATTGGCTTTGTTTCAGTGTATAATTAGGAAATGGTGAAGTAAGACAATGTGACTGTAATATATATGAGATGGTTCATACTGTCCTTCAACTAATTTCTAAAACAGCTGGCCTCTCCTATCCTGGAGGGCTGTCTCTCTTATCCAGGGGCTTCAAGGTTGGTTTCAAATTAGAGTAGTCACAAAATCCATTTATAAAATGGGTCACAATTTTTTTTACGTAAAATATACAAGGAGATGGATAAGATGCGCTTTTTTTTAATAAGGGAAGATTAGCCTCTTTTAACCATCTGAATTGACATGCACTTTAAGTTAGGTAACCCTAAGTGTTTCAGAACTATAAACATATTGTTCAGTGTAGAGCCTCCTTTGAAAGATTATAACTGGGAAAATATATTGAATGTTAGACATAATATATTGTCAATGTCTGTAGTCCTGTATTTGACACAAAGACTGTGAGAACGAGGGCAGAAAAAACTCCTTCCTCCTTACATTCATTATACATAACTTGTGGTTTTTTTTAATCTTCCAAAAACATCATCCATTGCAAGGTAAAAGTTTCAGAATTCTGAAACATTAATCTGTTTTGCATTGGTATAATCATTGCTTTTTGGAAAAAGCAGAAGATTAAATTGCTACAGTTCTTCAGATGGATTAATGGAGGGGGCTGTATTTGCCATAATGATCAAACAACAGAGAAATGCACTAACATCCAGCAGCTTGCCACCTGTGATGTGCAAGATCCAGTATGATAGAGAAAAGAGCCTGAGGATTTATAGAGTATGTTCTATTTTGACTGGAGTGAAAAAGAAAAATGCATAAGTGTAATAAGAGTGTCAGACTCTGCTCCCATTAAAGTCAACAGCAAAATTTACCTTGGATTCATGGGAAACTAACATAGATCCCAAAGCCAGGCTATACCACCAGGCTATAATCCATGACCTCTATCTTGCCATCGGTGGCCATCTCCAAACTAAAATTCAGATTGGAAGCTAAAATTATATTGCTTGCTTCTGGAGTATTTGAGAACTGTGTTACAAAACAGAGAAACACTGTTTCTCAGTCTGGGAATGAAAGACATCCCAAAGCCAGGACGACCACTGAAATTGCAAATACACAGGCCACGGCACATTTGTTTTAACGCTCACGCAATTTTAGGCCTTTCATTGGGAAAGTCTCAAGGTAGAACATTTATTTTATAAACTCACCTTTTCACCTTAAGCATCTTGACAGTAAATGGGATGTTCACATGTGCAGGCAGACAGGCTGTAGCTCCTGTAAGAGTTCATCAGAAATAGTTACGTCATGACTCAGCTCTTGAAGGTGCCGTCTCTCTGTCCTATAAGTGCATCTGCTTGCCTCTTACTAGTGTAAAAATTATAATAGCATCCAAATACTGTAGGTGCTTTGTAGACATTTAAAAAATGGTTCCTCTCCCAGTCAGTTTACAGTCTTAAAAAAAAGTGGGAGCATGGAAAAGGGAGGACACAAACAAACTGAGAGTCCCATTGTCCTTATCCCAGTTGAATGCCTCTAGCTGTTCAATAATAACATCAAACAATTTTCAATACTTCTGCTAACAGAATTTGGACCATCCCGATTTAGTTGTTCTATCGGCTGCTATGTGTGTTCCTTCCACATGATGGTGCTGGCCGGTTTGTACAGTGGGCAGGCTGTACTGCATTTCCTTCTTTGCAATGGAACTGAGCCTTTTCCACGCTGCTGTTCGCATCCTCATTCTAGATATTGGGAAGAAGGAGAGTAAATGAAACAAGAGTAGCCTTCTATACAGTATCATCTCCAGCTGTGTGGTTGCAACATGTAATTATGCATACAACTTCTTTCCAAGGTTGTCCTCCACAGACAGAGCTATACTGAAAAATGAACTGGAAATAGAAAAGCATAGAAATGCTTTGTGCGGCTGAGTAATGACTTACACTTAAGGACATTGGGACAAATATTTACAACTGGAGAATTTTCATCTGTGCTCTTCCCAGTGTAGCTCAGGTCCTTAGCTTTCTGTAAGGGAAATCCCTATCCTAATTTAACCTTTCACTGTTTTGGATAATCAGTTTCCATACTTAATCACCCTGGACAGAAGAAATATTTCTATCTATTACATATCATATCAAAATACAGTTTATCATTTAAAATTATGGAACATACCTTTGTCTGCATATGAAAAGATTACTGTAACAATAAACTACATAAAGTCATGGACCATTCTGTTGTCATCTTGCATTGGTGCATTCCATTGTCTGTTTAAGTTTATTGATTATATGTATCTTTCTCTAGAGAAATCTGAAAAAAATGACAGAAAATCTCATATCTGGCAAGACCTCCTTGAAAGGTCCAAAAACCTCAGCAAAGAAACAGAAAAGTGAAAACAAAGCTAAGAAATCCTCAAAAGGAAAACGCATGCAGCTGGGTATGTAAGGTACAGCAGCAATGAAACAAGCAGTAATCTGGTCTCACATGACAGCTACCTTAATTAGTCTGGGCCCATGCATTTAAGTAAACATGAGAGAAATTAGAATATGCTATCTTATATAAATGAGAGATCTACAATTACTGATTATGGTTTTGTAACCAATATATGGAACATAACAAAGCTACATTGCAATATTTATGATTTGTCTTGGTAGTTTAGATTTAATAGTTTGTGGTGTCATAACAACAGTACTGAATGGGAAATTGGGCGGCTTAATATATATTAAGTAGGGAGATTCACAAAAGCTAACAGCCCAGGGAGAGAGCATCAGGCAGAGAGAGGTGCCCCTGGAAGCAGGAGTTCAGGTGCTCAGGATCACACTGTAAAGGTATAATAATAGAGCTTGAAAATATACCAGAGTCTCACAATTTAATTTTGCAGTGCATTTTATTGCAGTTTTTCTGAGATGTGCTGAGATACTATCTCACTTGGGTCATTTATAAAGTGTATAGTTAATGAACTGTAAGGCTAACAAGCCTTTGCTATATACAAATATTTTTTTCCAGTGATTCATGCACATTCTCAGAAAAGGTGGGAATGTACTCTTGCTTGGGTTTTATTGGTTTTGTTTCATGGATTTTTTTTTCTGCCATGACAGCCACCTTCCTGAAGTTGCTTTCGCCTTTTAATCACCTTTTCCCTCCCAGCTGATCAATAGCTGTTGTGCTGCAGAGAATATTCTGCACATCAGTGCTAATCTCTTCCTGTCCTACCTCGCTGTGAGGTTTGCATACCCTCTCTCAGCAGCTGAAGAAAGCCCGGCTCCTGCAGCACCCTGGCACCCAGGGCAAGCCTGCCCACCTCACCGCTGTCAGAGGGGACTAACGTCTGCTCCTCCTTGCACACCTGCCAGTTCTGCTACTGTCTGATGTTAGGGAGCCTTACCCATTTATCTCCTCTTCACATGACATGATGGGCATGGTAACTGCCCCAAGCAGGTACTATCAGGTAGCAGTCAGTGCAGTTTTCAACCATAGAAACTGCAGTGTGCACCACGAGATGACAGATTTCTTATGGCTTCTCTCTTATGCAGACCACCTGCTCAAAATAAAAGTGTGTTTTAAATCTCCATAGTTTCAGAATATGCTAACATCTCCTTAAAATACAGACCTACGTTAAAAGGCTTCACTCATTTCTTGTGTTAAATTTGAACTGAAATTATTTTTTCACAGTTTAGTTTTAAATATATAGAGAGATTTTAAATATTGCCCTAACAAGGAAAAGACTACATATTTATAGTTACTTTGTTAGGAAGAAAAATTACTGATAACATTATGTCGTTATATTTCAGGTAAAAAAGATGAAGTTGATCTTTCTATGGCTGGTATAGGTAAGTGCTGTGATGACCGGGCTTTAAAGTAATAGTTTTGGAATACTTCAAGCATTTTGAAGCATCAATATTACTAATGCCAGAGAATGAAAGATTTTTTTAKGAATGAGAAAAATTAGAAACTATGAAGAAATGCAGCTATTACAGTAGTGATTACAGTACCACTCTCTGAGTAGCCAGCAGTGCAGCAAGGAATGCTTAAACAAGTATGGGTTTGTAGATGTTTTTAGCTTTGGTTGAGAGGAGCTGGGATCAGGGGACATATAAAAGCATCACAACAGAATTATAGGGTGCAAAATGTTTGCATTTAGTAATAGTTAAGCAATTGAAAGAAAAACTTGAAATATTTTTATCATTTTTTAATCTTTGATCTTTGTCAAATCATTATTAAAATTGGCAAGAAGATGATTTTARCATATCACTCGTGTTTTTTAATCATAGACATCAATAGACGTTGATTAACATCTTTTGCTTTGTAGGGGGAAAAAATTTGCCATTTAAAAGTCACAAGATATCAAGCATTTCTTTTGGCTTAGGTGCAAGAAAAGTGCAGTTTTAAGTGTGGCCACAGTTAAGAGCTAAAATATGGATTATTTGAATTCAAATATATTCTTTTTTCTTAAACACCAAATAATTTGTTAATGTTTTTTTCACATTTCTGGTTGGATTTTTCTTCTGACCTGATTTATGCAATTCTTCCTCACATATAACTTAAATTGATGTCAATGTAATCTACAGTTTACAGGAACAGCCCAAAGGCTTATCTTCTTAATTGGCTTTTAACAGTACAGCTTTGATTGCTAAAAGGTAAAACAATGTGGCAAAGTAGGAATATACAAACTAGGTAATTTTTAAAGAAATCATAAATCACTTGTCTTCCAACATAATCCTATGAGCACACGGGTGGAAGTGAAAATTGCACTCTGATTAGCATCACCAGAATGGCTAAGCTGCAGTTAATGAAAATGGACAATAAGTGATCCCTCAGATGATGAAAGTGTTACTTTAACCAAAAAAAAAAAAAAAAAAAAAAAAAGTATTTTCGGTGTTCCTGGAGATACTTAGTTTTGTCAGTGAGAGAATTTTACCTCCACCTAGTGGCAAATAGGTTAGAGCTATAATATCTGAACTATTGCTAGAAACCTGTTGCTAAAAGCAGCAAAATAATGCTACTATATGCAGACACTGTCTGTGCAGGATTTAAACTGTATGCATGGCATCTCCTTAGCATAAGACCTGCAAGTGTTCTTTACTTCTCTTTGAGCTTCTTGGTCCTCTGTGAAGTTCTCATAGCACTAAGAGCTGTTGACTGTTACAAATGATATGAGTACAATTTACTATTAGAAAAACAATGTGAAGCCTCTGATTAGATGCCACATACTTTTTACTGGAAAAGAGCATTCAGTAAAAATGTTCATAATAGTAAGAATTCCAGCTTAGTATCAGCTGGATTCCAATCTATCAGCTCCTTATTGTAATCTATAATATAGATTCTACAGTATATATCTGTAATATCTAGAATATATACTATAGATTCTATAGTATAGAATCTGTTATAGCATTCTATAATACAGAATTCTAGTCCTTTAGACTAAAAGATGTACATCATGTTAATTCTGATCATTACTTTGTTTTTAACTTGGACTTATAGCAATAGAGCATTGAAGAAAATACACTTGCACTATCTGTCCTACTCTGCTCACTCTCATAGTGATGTCTATTGTATTTTTGCTTAAATTTAATGCATGCTTGTATGTTTCTTTTGACATTGAAACCTACATCTCTCTGAAAAGATTTTATTAGCATTAGCATTTGTGGACAAGGCTGTATGCATGATTCAGCATTTTAAAAAATAACATCATACAAGCTTCTTGAATAAACAACGGTTATTCCTGGCTAGGATTTTTGACGTATCAAAAAAAGTCTAATTGTTCAGGTTTACTGGGATTTATTTGAGCCATGGAAATAATCTTCTGAAAAAATTTCACATAAGAATCAGCAAATTATGTTTATAAATTTTCTGTAGATTCTAGCCCTCCTAAGTGCACTAGCCACATAACCAACTCTGAGGACAGCGATATGTACAAATTTCTTGTTCCTTTGCTTTCCTGTCCATTCTGTCCTGTGAGCCAACTGTGTATGGCAGAGGATGGAAATTGCATTCTGTTTTGGTGCACAGCTCTAGGTTTCTAACCTCTTTCTATCCTATGAAATTTAATTTGCAAAAGGAGGTCTAATTTTTTTGCTCCAATATATTGAAAATATCTGTAATTGAAATATCTGTAGTGTTGCAGTTTATACTAGGGTTTGAGTCTGCTTCCTAATGACATCCTAATGAGGCCTCATGCCCTTGGCTAGGGCGACCCAGGAGTCTTGCAGTCAACTTTTGCAGTTCCTTAAAAGGATTAAATGTTCCAAATCACCTTGGAATAAACACTTTTTCTGAGCCTGGTCTCACAGGCAAATTGATAAGCAAAAGAAGAATCTAGGTCTTGGCCTCATTAGCTACGGAGAATAGATGTCAAAAAGGCAAGCACAGGGACTCCGGAAGATAAACGAGACCTGACTTGGTCTGGTGTTACCAACAGTGAGTTTGGACCAGATGACTTTCAGAGGTCTTTCCCAATCTACAACCCTATGATTTTGTATTTTTTGGAAGCATCTACACAGAAATCCTGGAAATCTCTGAGATATCAAAAAGGAAAGTCATGCAATATTGACAACAACTTGTGAAGAAAGTGAACTAATGCACTGTGCATGCTACAAATGGATTGTGTATGCTACAGAATGACTAGTGAATACTAAGTAAATCATACTTGGTATAGTGCAGAGTATACCAGAAGCATCATGCATGTCATTAATTTTAGTGGATGACTATAGCAGAGCRGGTGCAGTGGAGGAGCAGCACTGAAAGATTTTAAAGGATAAATGTCAGATTCATCAAACGTTATATATTATGTGATAGCTTATGCAGAGATTTAGCTTCCCAAATGATAGAGATTAAGGAGGATTTATGGTTTTGTCAGTCCTTGTTGGCTTGGGTTAGAGATGGCTTCTCAAAACATACTGAGCCAGATGGTCAATATCATCATTTTAGATATATCAACTTCAATTTAAGGCATACACAAAGAGAAAAATACCACAGGTGCCGTGAATTCAGATAAAATATAAATAACTCAAACTAAGAAAAGCAAATGAAACAAAGATGATGGAAAGTATCAGCTATTATCACAAAAGCCATCCCATTTCAGTACGTAAAAATCCCATGTATACATGTTCCTAAATCTTTTACACTTTTCAGYTTATCAAAAAGATGAACATTCAAAGTAAACATCTGCTAGCCTTCTCAGACAAAAGCATAGTGGCCTTCATGAAGAGTGCAACTGAGACATAGAGCATGAGTCTGCTACTATGGCACTATTGCAAAGGAAGAAAAGTCTCTCTTAGGCAGCAGGATTCAACTAGCTGGGCCTATAGTGATCTTAATGCCTTATAGTTGTTATGTAAGCTGGAAGGCAGAACACGTAATATGGGAAGGACCAGCGTTACGTACATACAGCTGACACACTTAACAGGAAGCACTGTATATTATCTTCAGATCGAGCATTTGCAACGCGCAGTTGATGGGTCACCTAACTGCACCCAGCCTCACTAAAACCAGTGAAGATAACAGTGCCGGAGCTAGGATAATAGATAGCTTGTTCTGAATTCATATGAATGAACCTAACAGAGGTCATRTGTGTAGAAAACAAGAGCTATATATTCTCCAGCAAAGCTGAAAATAAATATCTGGCTTGAATCTTAGTGACTTTGCTTTAGTCTCACTTGCTTAGTGAGAAATAGACTCAACTGCACTCTGAACTCAATGAGAGGAAGATGAAAGTCCGAAATCAGAAAAGCATCCCTATTTGGGAGGGCATTGAAGCCTCATCTAGATTAACCATTGGCTTAACATGGCACCGCCCTACAGGGAAGGACTAGAGTATATTTATTCAAGGGCTCTCTTAAACCAGAGCCATGCAGTTGTGTCCTTAATGTATTAAAAACTGTCCATTAATGACTCTTCACTAAAGCTCTTAATCACCTGTCGATCAAGAGGAACAAAAAAAATCATACTAGGAGTAACATATTCATTAAGTAGGAAACGTTAGGTAGAGTCTTTTCCAAGATTAACAAAATGTAATATAATTTGTATTCCATGCCTTCCAAAATRCCAAAAATTAAGCTGAGAGATTCAAAGGCATTCTGCTAGGAAACAGTAAAGACCCAGAGTTATTAAAGTATATGTTTATGTTTAAACAACACTCTGAATTTGTTTATCAAGCAACTTTGCTTTCTTTCATAGGCCACCCAGAAATCTTTCCTTTAGTTTTCACTACAAAGACCCAAGAAATTTTTAATTGCCGAGTTGACGAAGATGTCACAGAAGAAAATTGTTTCAAACTTATTAAAAAAGAGGACATCATTCAGGACCTGAAAACAAGAGCTACAATTTCTGATTTCCACCCTGTCAAAAAAGCTGTCCTAGTATGTAGCTTATTTTGTTCTCACTTTAAGACTTCATRCTTTCAGAGTATATATTCTTTTAATGATAAGGTCTGTCCTTGTTTGACTCTGTGTAAATACACTAATCCTGTAATATCCAAAGGCTATAGGTCATGGACCACTGTCAACTTAAAGTTTCTCATGGGTCACCATGTGCTTTTTTTTTTTTACTAACTTTAGGTTGAAAATATGCTAAAAGTAACGTAAATATTATTAGTTTTGATTCTGTGAACTGGCAGAGCTTTACATATTTTGGCTTCCCCTAATTCATGGCCTATTTATTGAGAATCATTGAAACAGTTTCTTTTCTGTTTAATTCTCTGTATGAAAAGATTAGTTTTGTCTGAGACTTATTTTTATTACAAAATAAAATCCATCTGTTCTTTTCAATTAGCACATGAAATTCTCTGTTAAGACCACAAGATTAACCAAAGATACTGAATTTACACTAGTGGTAACTTTGCCAGTCACAGGCTCATGTCTGCTTTGTATATTATTTGCTTTCAGTGTTCCACTAATTGTTTTAATTAAAATAGGAATATCCAGGGGAAGAACTTTTGGTAGTTTTTGATGCAAAGTTCCAGTACGGACAGAACTTTTACTTTGTTGCTTCTGAGGAAGCCAAGGAAAACCTTCTGAAGGTAAGAAAATCCAAGTATACCACAGCATTGTTCTATCTATGAATATTTCAGAATCTTGTCTCAAACATGTACTTCAGGAATGATATTGTATTCGTAAGCATCTGATGTGCTTGGCATGCCAGAATGTTTCTCTAAAGGTTAATCTGATCCTGGAGAAATAAGTGTATCACTATAAAAATATCTTTTATGCTGAGAAAGACTAAATTAAATTTTTGTATTTTACTTCAGAGGGCCAGTGTAACCTCCATTGCTGCATTTTTATCATAARCATTAATTTCCTCTGCCAAGACCCAGGTTTTTAAGTAAGACATAAAAATAAAAGATTATAATATTTTGAGCATCTTCAAAGAAATATTATAGTTATTTTTCACAACATGTATGTATATATTCTTCAAATCATACTTTAAAATAGTCTTCAGTCCTAAATAACTCTAGATACMTAGAAGATTTCCCCTTGCACATTGCATCATAGGAGGAGGTTTATGGGCAGATTTTTCAACACGAGTTTGTCACCCAGCATCAGGAGAAGTAATAATTAATAGAAATATAACAATTAATAGAAAAGTAAATTGCAATTCCAGGCAGGAGGGCCTAATGTAGAAAATCACTATAAATTCTTTTTATATAACAGTGATTTGCTTTCAGGACAACAGTCTCTCTTTAGTAGTTAAATATTAAATATGTAACATTTATTGGAAAATTCTAATGCACAAATGAATGAATGGGACCTAACCCAATTGTACCCAGGGGCACAGTATAGCCAGACTTACTGCATTGAGACAAAAGTAAAGAATGTGTGAAAAAAGACTGAAAACTGGGTTTCTAGTTCATACTTGCATTTCAGTAACAAATTTTTGAAAAAGTACTATTTCTCACTGATGTCACAGCCTCCAGAAACTGCAGAAGAAGAAGAAGAAAAAGAAGAAGAAGAAGAAAATAGAGAAGAAACTSTGGAAGTCCATCCTTATAAGCCTCCTGTCCACAAACCTTGGGTTTCTCTTGGCAGCGAAAAGGAAATTGAAGAAGAATCTGTTAAAGACACTGWTACAAAGGTCAGAATCAACAGATGTTAGTCAATCAAATAAATATCAAAAAAACAAATTTATTTTAAGTTCCTTAAAAAAAAAGTCAGGAAACGAAGTTGCAATCCTGGTTTTGCTTGGGGTGTTTCAAGAAAACAGAAAAAGAGAGAAACAGAGAAATAGCTCAACTTTTAACAAAAACTGAAAGTGCTGCAGAACAACCCTGTTCTCTTTAAATCCTGCAAATAAGGCATGTGAGACTGCATTGGACGTATCTACTTTTTAAGCTGTAAATTCAAAAGTCCTGATCATCTTTGGTCATTAGCATTTCTGCCACTTTTTGCTCAATTTACTATCTGACCAGATTACAAATTGAGTCATTGTAATTATATTCTAAGGACCTAGTTCTGTTTCCATGGAGCCCAGTGAACTCTGTTTCATTATATGGATGTTATTTAAGTAGCATGCAACACTTTTAAGGGCTCTCTACCTCAGAATAATTGTTACTGACTACAGGTATTACAAGCTGACTTTACAGAAGGACATATTTGATTAACTACACCTACAGATTATACTGAGAAAATTATACGTCCAAATAGATCTGTCTACCTGTCACCTAACTTGTGATGTGTGGGGCACCTCCACGCATTTAACTATCCATCAGTGATTTTTACTCAATACCTAAATCCCCGTTCAGGAAAGACTGCCTAAGTTTTGATAGTTCTCAGCAACTGGACATCTTGCTTATACTTAAAAAGATGTCTGTTCTAAAGCTAATTCACAGTCACTAAATTTAACCCACGTTCACAGTCCAAGTATTCTGTATTCTACCTTGCTGGCAAGGTCCACTCATAAGTATTCTCAGCCTACATTCCTTTCCAGTTCTGTGGGAGGTGCTGCRAAAAAGTACCTGGCTGTGAATCCAAGACACAGCAATACCTCTCTACTGCCTGAAATCAAGTGCCTACCTCTCTTTGTGGGTAGAAGTCAAGCCACATCCCTTCTTCCTTCCTAGTTCTCACTATAAGGAAACTCCTCACTCAAATTGTTGTGGATCCTCTTCACGGTACTTTTCTCTCCCTAGGCACTGCAAGGGAAGCTGAAGTACCTCACCCAAAGTTGAGAATTGCACTAAGATGGAAGGGCTGAAAAGTTAGGTCTTGGAAGTCCAATGCAGTATTACATAAGACCTCCKGCAAATCAATCCTTTAATTAAAGGTGCAGTTTTGATATTGCATGAATTAGAAAACGTAATTCTCATCCTACTAGCAGTAATCCAAAACATTACCKAAAGGCAACTTCTTGCTTTAGAAATACAAACCTGTTTTCTATTACATATGTAGGTTATTTATATGAGCACTTCAGAATTTCCAAATGCAGAAATATAAGTAAACTCAGCACAGAAATCATCAAAAGAACTAATTCTACAATTACACAAACACTGCCATTTTACAGAACGAACTTTCCAAAAACTTTCTCCTCTGCTAACTACAGAAATACCTCTTTTCCAGATTAAGTATATGATTTCTCGAGTACGCAGGAAATTTGGTGCACCAGTTACGTTTACTGATAAGAATGCTTCACATGTAAAAGACAGTTACATCGAATGCATGTCCTTTCAAGACAAAACTTTCAGTATTAAAATGCTTGAAAAAGATGTGGGTGTACAAATGGTTCCAAAAGTAAGAGAAGCTAGTACTCAGACAAAATGGTAAGTGTGAGAAAATATTTATCAGCTTATTTATTAAGCTATGCACTGTTTCTGATCTCAACTAARGTTATGTAAATTAACTCTTCTGGAGTTACTCAGTTACAAACTGATTAAGAGGACAGATTTGGTTGCTCTGATTGAATCTTTCTTCTTTCAGTCTTTTCCAAAGAGTTTCTAGAAAAACTGAATATACTTAGCTTTTAATTTTACACATTACATGGGTTCCTGTCTTTGAAATTGTTTCTATAGTTACTCACAGGCAAATTTATTCCAATTGGTCAGGACCTATCCAAAAAATGCAGCCACGCAGTATTTTCCTAGACAATTGTCAAATGAAGAGAAAGAAGAGAGTCTGTCATCTGAGAAGCTGAAAGAATTTCTTACGTCAGTACATTTAAGGTAGAATTACTGCAGCAATACACATTAAAGGCTACCTGAAATAATATAGAACATAAGCAAAAMCTCTTGTCTGAGTGGACCATTGGTCTGGTCAAACACTGGGGKTTTTTTTGTTTGTTTCTATATACTTTTTTGTTTTGTTTTTCTCTTACTTATTATTTTAATATTAACAAATATTAACTTAATATTTGTTTCTATGAGAATTAACATGAAGTCTATGCTATATAAATATGAATGTTGGTTTAAATAGATATTAGAACTGTTAAAGTTGATAGTGATACATCTTTTCGAACAAGTTGCAAAGCTGATCTTTCAAACACTGCTTATTCAAGCAGAGG
The DNA here is from genome assembly GCA_030449065.1 of Oceanodroma leucorhoa. NCBI lineage: Eukaryota > Metazoa > Chordata > Aves > Procellariiformes > Oceanodroma > Oceanodroma leucorhoa. The sequence goes on from JASVER010000010.1 coordinate 8,976,098, forward strand.
CTTATGCAGAAGAGCAAAGGTGCTGTCCTACAGCCCTTAGTCATGGACAGGTCCCATTTACTGACACTTTTTGCACAAGAATTGGACAATTGTGCTGTACTTGATCCACACAGAACTGGAGTTAAATTCCTGGTACAATTAGTTATTTATATTTAAATGGAAGAGGGTTTCCTTCCAGTGATGCATCACTGAGGAATTAATACTTTCTTTTTTTTTTTTACTAGTGTGGTCATAGTTTTGTGTAAAACAAAAGCTGCCTCTTTACAGAAATATTTGTGATTCTACTACTGAGTAGTCACATCTGGATTACTGAAAGTGTTAACTGTTCTTTTCACAAAACAGAATGGAAATTGCATTGCAGCAAAATGAAATTATGAATGCTTTTTTTGATGACTGGAAGGCCCTAGCAGAAGATGAAATCAGTTCTGGTGACAAGCCAGATGTTTATCTTAAAGCATACCAATCATTTACAGATCTGCGCCATTTGAAGGACAAAACTATTAGCTGCGTTTGCTGGCATCCAACCATTTATGGTAATGTGGTTAAAATACTGATTTGAGACTTGAATGACATGACATGTATTATATGACAGTTATAAAATATGCATCTTTTAAACTTAAAAACAAATCAAAACTGATGTAGTACGTCTGTCTGAATTGCTGATTTGAGATGAAGTGAAAAATGAGACAAATTCTTTGTAGAGTTCAGACAGGCCACGCAAAGCCCCTCACACTAACGTATAAGTGGAGATTTTAGGAAAGGGAAATTTCTCCCTTATGAGGCTCATTTAAGTGGGGCTGCAACTGTGCCAGGTCCTTCTGGTGGCTCTGCACACCACTGTTCTTCTCCCCRTGGCTGGTTCTTGTAGCATGCCTAATACTTGTGAGGAACGTTACAGCCACAACAGGACGTGGCTCTGCTGAGTGCCAGCGAGCATCATGAGGCATACTAAATGTCTCCTCCTGCTCCCTGCCGTGGATGACTGCTCTACACAGCCAGGCTTAAAGGCACAATTAAGTTCTATATAAATGTCCTAGCTGCACAGCATACTAATAGCCAACACTGCAGCCTGTGTAGGAAATTAATTTCATGATGGGTAGCCAGGACTATACACCTGTCACATCATTTCAGGTGCAGTATTACACCATTAAGGAGTAGTAGCAAAAAAGTTGGATTTTATCCTGATGCTTAGGTTCTACGACTCATTGTTAAATAACTTAAAATTAAGTAACAAAAATAATTTCCTCAAAGTTGATCTGTAAAAAGAAAACTATAAATACATGGTTGAAGGTTTTTTTTTTTGCTTTTTTTGCACTGTATTCAGAAGATATAAATACAAGTCACTTAGAATAATTAACAGCATGTTGAAACGTGAATTGTCTTTTCTGAGAAAATTTGTTTTCTCTCTCAATCAGGGATTATAGCAGTGTCAGCAAGAGAACGGCTTTCTTATGAAGAGCAAGTTAATCTTTCTGATAAATCATTGCTGCACCAGTCAGTAATACTTTTTTKGAGTTTTTTTGACCCTATCCTCCCTCAGGTATTTAATCAGGACTTTTAAATATGCCAAGTGTTTAAATAACAAGAGAACAAACTATCAGTGTGACTGTATTTCTCAACTATTTTGTTTTTCTTATTTCTAGTTAATGTTGGAGTGTCCTGAAGACATTTACTGCTTTCAGTTCAGTCCAAGTGATCCAAATATCATTGCTGGTGGCTGCATCAATGGACAGGTGTTAATTCTCTGTTTAAGAATAAAATTGGATATTTCTGTATTTTCTTACAGTGTAAAAACAAGGGTGAAGAGATGTACTCAACATCCATAATAACACATAGTGTCAAAAGACAGATGTCACAGAGTCTCAGAAATTCTCTGATCCTGTACTGAAGTTATGCCTGGTTATTCCATAGCTGAGCCATTACTGTATGATGCTTCTTTGTAGTACTGTTAAATAGGTCAAGCTGTAAAGACTCTCTTTTTTTTTGTTGAGACAAGTGTAGCCTTTCAACTGATTACATCAGACCGAAGAGGCAATACTTTAAAGACTTCATAAGTTCTAGTGCAGAGAGTGAATTTCTTATTTTTCCCCAAACATCCATTAGTTGTATTTCAAAAAATGTGTATTAATATAAAGGATTAAATAATTCGTAATATACTCATTTCTCATTGTAGGTTGTACTGTGGGATATTTCTCAACACGAAGAAAAGCTGCAAAATGCAAAAACTGTTGCTGATGGAGTCAAGATAACAGCTGTTAATATGGTGAATGCTTCCGTTCTAAATGTATTGCAGTACATCTATATGTCTGGGGGGGAAAATGGGTGAAGGTAGCCTGACTCAAAACAGAGGAGTAGATAATCTTTGCAATGAGAGACTAGAAAGGGTAACAAAGCTGATGAGTTCACTAAGTAAACCCATTATCACAATATAATTTCTACCCAATTAGTCCAGCTTAATAGCTTTACTGAATTTTGTGCAGACTTAGGCTTCAATAAGACTGTTCTTTAATGGGCACCAACATATACTGAACTCTTGCCTTATGAAGCCTGTCAAATACATACAGCATTTGGTGCTGAATGTAATACTGAAAATTATTCTGGAAGTTTATGGGCAGAAAAAAGGTAGCTTGGAAGATGAGAAGCAGATTTCAGTGGAAGGAGACTATAAAGGGGATAAAGCAGAAGAGAAACCTACGAGCAGAGGAGGAACTAATAACATAAGTGGATGTGTGTGTACCTGCGGAGGCATGTTGGAATTCTTTTTAGAGCTTCATATCCAAAGGCCTGTTTTGATGCTTTCAATTTTTTTTCCAAAAGGAAGGTATTAGACCCCTAGAAAGTTCTATAARCTGATCTGAAATATGTGAAAAAGCATTAACAGTATGTAAAGTAACATTTTTTCTTTGACAGGTCTACTATTGTATTTTGGAAATACACTAAGATATCTCTTTTTAAAACATTTCTAGCCATCACTTACGCAAGTCCAGCAGAGTAGCACAGAGCCACCTCTAGTGAGATACTGTGCAGTCTCTTCCATACAGTATAGTCATAAAAAACCAGTAACAGATATTCATTGGCTGCCAGATTATTTTGAGGTGAGTTTAAAAATTCACTTTTCTTTTTTGTTGTTTTCCTAATCTACTACCTCAGAAATCATAGTGTAAACTCAAAATAAAATATTAAAGATTCAATTATTTGTAATAGCCTTCATTATTTCTCACTGCATTTTCTAAAAATTAAATAATCTGGTGCCACTTGTCCTGTTCATTGTGCTTTACAACTGTGCTGTGTTCTCAATCTGATATGAATCTGCTCATACTGGAAAAAGTTTCTGTAGCTTTACTGAAAATTATAATTCAAAATTATAATGAGCCTTCCATATCTAAAATACATTGAATTTCTACTATGAGCAATCTAGCCTGTCACCAAGAATTCAGGGAAATAATTTCAATTACCTAAATATCTAGGCACCCAAGAATGGTGTTATTGTAGTTACCTTAATTCTTCTAGGTGCTGCGCGTGTACTCAAAACTTACATTTCCTGTGATGGTTTTAAAGCTCCATAGTACTTAGGGTCTATGTAGTTAAAGGGTCCAACACTATTACAGGAGTATTGGATGCTCATTTATTATCAAAGTACTGCAAATGGTTGCCCAAATTAATTTGACATGCAAATGTAGTCAAATGCAAAATGATGACAGTGGAAAAGCAGGTCAAGGGGAAGAAAACTGAGATCTTTAAAAGGTTTATGCAAATTAATATATCAATAGTTTTTGAAAACAAATTTTTAAGACTTCATAGATACTGCAATCCTTAGCAACGTTACCAAAAAAGTGAGGAAAAAGGGTGCACATATATCATAAAAAGAAAGCTGATACCACTGTTCATTATTAAATTATGCTACAGTAGTACCCATGGATACTAACTCGTACCAGATGTAAAACATGAAGAAAGGGATTGGATAGCAGAATGCTGTTGTGGTTTTTGTTGTTTGGGTGGGGTTTTGTTTGCCGATGTTTACACTCAGAAAGCTGTTTTCATGTTCATCTGGGATAACAGATACAGGAAACCCAGCCTGATAAATAACACTGACAAAGGAATCACTTTGTCAATATTTAGCAACATGTACTGGGACATACTTTTTGTTATATAAACACGGAATATGTGTCAGCCTTTGCACAGCATTGCAGTTTTTATGGCACAGTTTCTAGAATCGGCAGTTTATTATTACATACCAATGAAAAAGTATTCAAAGTCATATCCAGAACCTAATTCAGCTTTGCATAGTTGTGAGACTACCTTTTTGAGTCCAGGTAGACACCTCGTGAATGAAAATAAGAGTAGGATTTGGCCTAAAAAAACAAAAAGTGTAACTGAAACTTTGCCACATGGTTGATAAGTACAGTTTTAGCCAAAATATATATGTTTTGCATATACTGGAAATTATATTTGATCAGGGCATAGCCTATAATCACTTGTTCCCCCCCCCCAACACCTTTCCTTTTTTTTCTGAATAAATTAAAATAAATTTGGTATGAAACAATGACTACTTGGTAAATGATAAGTACTATAAAACCTGCAGAACCCCACATACACAAACTAAACTATTAATAATTAACTTTTGAAGGCACCACTACCATCCCGCAGTGTGGTCTAGCCGAGTGACATTTAAGAGAGATAACCCATGGTGTAAACTTGACAAAGAGATATCACTCCCACTRCACTTAACTGTTTGAGATAAATTTCTCAATGATTTGCTCTTTGGTTAAAAGATAAAAATGGATAAAAAAAGCTGGATAAGCTGGATGAAAAAAAAAGTTGCAAACATGGCAGCCTAAGGAGGGCCTCACTTGCAGTGGTGCCAGCAAGTATTTATCCTGCTGACTTAATTTAGAATTTTAGATGTTTAGCCTGCAAAGCTGGTATCAGCTCACTTAAAGTACATTTGTAAAATAGCTTGACGTTATAACTACAAGTTAATAAGTCCTGATTTTGAAACCTTACCCAAGCAGAAACAGTGACTTAATTTCTAGAAGCCCATGTTACGTGTTGAAGAACTTAGCAGAGTATAATTTTTGTCTCTCATCATCTTCTCCCCCTGTAATTATTATTACTGTTATTTTTAGGACAACCGAATGGGTGCTACTTTTGAAAACAGAGCTGAAATTTGCGTGCAGCTGGTAACCTGCTCCCCTGATTGGTATATACAATACATACTCTACAAGATGTCTTCCAGTTTCCTTTGGAAAGCTTTATGGAGCATACTCCATGATTTAACTAGCACACTTCTGGATTCCTACCAGCCTATCCTGAATTGCTGAAATTCTGTATGCAGAAGACAAGCACATCAAGTTCTTGGCCAGTTAAGCCCTTTACAGTAACAGCATTAAGGGTTCATTAACTGAAAAACCTCACATGTATACGTTTGCATTGTGTGTATACCTTAAGAAGAGTGTTGGTCACACATGCATTGGCCTGGAGAGCCGCACCCCCACACTTACATTGATTATGTGACTTGCACAAAAAGCTGTTAAAGATTTTGAGGCCACGGAAATACTGTAAACTGTATTTAAACTTGGAAAGTTAGCTGGCAAAATTATTCTGTATGAATCTCCTCTTTTGTGGACTGAATAGTCATGATGGCTATGACCAAATATTACCGTGTGAAAGACTGGCAAGGGGGAAGAATGCAAAAAGTGGAAATAAATGTTTAGCTTTCATGATGGCAAAAGGCTTAAGGCTTCAAGGCTGCATGGCTGGGCTCAATTGTATGTTTGCTACTTACATCAAAAGGAGGGTCAGAGAGAGCAAAATTTGGTAATGATACAAAGTTATTTTCCCTAATCAAATACAGAGAAGACTTCAAAGAATTAAGTTAGAAGAATGATTGCAAATACAGTTGTTAATAAATTTGCAGTGTAATGCAAATAATGCACATGGAAGGAATAATTTTAACTACTCACACACCAGGGCTCCAAATTAAAAGCATTCACCTAAAGTAAGAGCAGGGAAGTCACTGTATTGTCATCCCTGAGGAGCACAGGTCCCTGAGCAACTCCTGTTAGAAAAGGGAAAGAAATGTCAGCAATGAGGAAAATTATCATTGTCTGTATCAAATCTGTGAATGAATGTCCAGAGTAGAGCAACAGGAACAATCAGAGGGCTGAAAACTCCAGTGAGATGACAGATTCAAGTGAGTGGGACCATTTGCCTTGAATGTCAGCAAATAAATTGGTACACACAAGAATTGGGAATGAGGTTCGATTTGGATTACTAGATTACTCGCTACAGAGTTCTGTCCAGTTCTCTCAGCCTCCAGGAATTTCAGCCCGGTAGTGCCAGTAACTTCACCCAGTAACTTTCCATAAGCAAACTGTATGAATGCTATCTAGCTGCTTTGGTATAGTTAACAACCGATGAAATGGTAAATAAAGGAGTATATGCTATCATTTACAAAAGAAGCAATTAAGTATCTAGCATTTGTCTGCTTTTCAGAGTCTCTATTGCTACGTAAAGTTTGAAGTTGAAAGGCTAAAAAAAGCAACTTTAAAATGTGTGGAAAACTGCATCTGACTTTGGAACAAAAACAGGGAATAACATTATACAATCATTTTGCAGCTCAATATTATTTTGGGATATTCCAGCCACCAAACTTCCTGAACAACCTTCRCCTGAGAAAGTAAAAGAGGAAGACGTTTTTTATACGCCTCCTRATGTTCCAGATACTTTTAAGCATCTAGATCTCTGCTGGAAACCTCTCACAAAGGTACTGTACACAAATATAGAACAGAAGGATCAAGCCAAACTGTAGATATGGCCAGAACTCCACAGGAATGTATTCTTTTGCTTCCCAACTCTTTAATTTTTCCATCAAATTGTGACTTCCTTGTGAATTTCCTTCTGATTATGAAATGAAAGACTTCAACGTTCCTTTGAAACTTCAACAAAACGCATTTTGAAAAGCTAACTCACAAGAAACAGCATGACTGCCTCTTAAAAACTGCAGTAGGTGCAAAAGTAGTTGTATTAATAGTGTAAGTTCTTCTCAGCCTTTTCAACCACTGTGCTGTCTATCTCAGGGGGTCCCAAACTGTGAAACAAGGTCATGGTCAACAGAACCATAATTACTGGCAACTCAACAGTCAGTCTGATGAAAATGGTCATGTCAGTTTGTGAAAAAAGTGAGGCTGAAAATAATTTGTTAGGTAAAAAAAATAATCATTTTGGACCTGCTGATCTGTGCTGCTCAGAATAGCTGCAGCTGGCACAGTTATTGAACAAGCGTGACCACTGGAGCTGGTTTTTTGCTAGAAACATGGCAAAATCCTTACAGGGAAAGGATAACACAAGAGAAACCACAGGTTTGCATTTTCTCTGTGCTTGCACATGAGGCAGCAAATACTGTTTGTGGATTATTACAAACACACTGCAAACCGAAAAGACTTGTTCCATTACAGCAGGAAGTCATTTAGTCTTGTACCTCAAAGATCTTACAAAATGAGCTAGCAAATGCATTTTTTCTGAACAGATAAACCTGTGCGAAAGTGATACCAACAGGGAGTACGGTCCCGTCAGAATTAGTTTAAGGGAACTGCATTATCATTACAAAACCTCAGGTAATATTTTTATTACACCTTATTGGGGAAAATGTTTTTAATACGCTTATATTTTAGTATATACATAATGAAAGCTGAGCAACAAAATGTTGTATAGCTAAATGCATCGGGGGGAAAAAGGTTTCTGAAATACACTGGTATTCAAAGTGCAACATACATGTATTGACTATAAAGCTATGTACATGTACTGAATACAGAAAGAGCAGTTCTGTAACTCTGCCAGGTTTCACCTAATAGCCCATGCAAGTCCCCCACCCAGTCTCTTTATCCCTGAAACAGTATGTCCTTTTCAGCCCTTACAGAATGCTATTTTTAGAAAAATTATCCTGGAGTAACAGCATGTATTGTAGGTATTTCTGTAGTGCTTTGGATAGAGGTGTCACTCCACTACTACTCTCCAGTAGTAGGTCAGTTCTTATTATGGTACTCTGTGGTAGGGACACACTACTAAGCCCTCTGTAAAGCTGGCAAGCTGACACACAGGTAGCCCCAGAGTTGGACTACCCGAGGGAGCGACTGCAAACCATGCCCTTCTGGCAGTTGAGCTGCTGTGGCTGCTCCAGCRCACACTGCCACACTGCCGGCTGCAGGAGGCAGGTTGTGCCATTCATTCCCTGGAGCAGAAATGTCAGCTCCTGGTTGCAGCAGCTAAGGGGAGTGCGTAAAGCCAGTTCTCACGGAGACACTGATGAAGAACAGAATGGTGCTACCCTAAGTAGTTGTCTGGGTACGGGAAACACTGACTTCAGAGCAGCTGCAGCARCGGGGAGATTCCACCAGGAAAGAGTTAACCTCAAAACTGCTGCTTTACTTGGCAGTCTTTCTTCATCTCTCCTCTTGAAATTCCCCTTATCCATGAACTACCTTTATAAGACAAAGGATTTGCTTGGTCTGATAACTTCCAGTGTACAATAAATAGATGTATCCGTACTATTTCCCAGAGAAGGTGCGATCTCTGAACACACTGGAAGTACCTGCCACAGCGAGCCCATACACAGAGATGAGTACTCCTTCAAGCAAAAATCTGAAAGTGCTAGAGAATATCTCCACTGACTTTTTTGTTGGAACTGAAGTAAGTGAAAATAATAGATTACTAATGAAAATGTTAATCCAAGATATCCAAAAGACTGAACAATTAAATAATAGAGTTTTTACAAATGTATGGACTTTCATGTTTTCTTCAGGTGTTAACTAAAAAGATCTTTCTGGACATGCCACATTTTATTCCTATTTTAATGCATTTAGCTACATGCTTAAAATAATAATAAGCCCCCAGTATTTGGTAGACTATGAACCCTTACTCGAAGGGCAGAATTAGAAGACATTTCCAAAATATGTTGAATTTAACTACCTGCCATCAGGAACCAAACAGTATTTCCTTATTCCAGAACCCATAAGATTAGTAATATTTTTTTAGTGTTTCTCCAAATGTCAGGTGAAAATGTTTATACTACAATTTCCCCCACAACTTATTTCTACTTTGGGAAGTCCCAGCTATTCATAGCCCTCTACCTACCTTACGTATCTAAAATTCCAAAATCTTTCCCAGTTTTGAGTTCATGTGGAAATGAAAATTTGGCTTCTAGCTATCTCTTTGCTTCCGGTCACCTTTTCTCCAAATACTGGAGCAAAGCATGAACTGTAAAAATCGAGCACCTAATTCTGCAGGAAGGACTGCCTACATACGCCATGGTAAGTAAAGCTGTTTTGGCAAGACATAACTGAAAAATGGTGATCCAAAATTTTAGTGTTTTTTTCAGTCATTGGCTGCAAACGTTCATTTTAATTTACTCAGAACATATTTAATATTAAATGCATTTACTTGATTTTTCTGGCATCGCAGGATGGAGAAATTGTTTATTCCGACTGGAAAATGGAAATTGATAGTGATTCGGCAAAACCAGTTAGTAAGTACAAGTTTCTCAATACCTGTTTAAACCTTCATATATTGCTAACTTTAAAATATTTGCACCTATACTCTATCTTTTTAAGGTTCTTGCTCATCTGCTATAATAGTCTTATCTCACTGATGACACCAGGATTCAGCAGTATAGCCCCAGAAGGGTATGCAGTTTAGCTATCGTGACAGAATAGCAAAAGCCCTCTCCAGCATCACAGGTGCATCGCTATGTACCTATTGGCACAAATCATACTACACAGTAACTAGATTTATGGCAATTCCAATTCCCATACCTTGTGAGCAAAAAAACAAGGCTTGAATCTTTGAAGCCTGTGCTGGATCCTGCACTCCTGTTTCCCCCCCCATAACTCCCATTGTGAAGACGATCAGTAAAGCACTAGTTACAAGCAACTGCCTTTTTCATTCCATTAGGTCAGAAGCACACTCAAACTATCCACACTGAAACTATCAATGCTCTCCAGAGATCGCCGTTTTTTAAAGACATCGTTCTAAGCGTTGGAGGCCGGAATTTTGCCATTTGGAAAGAAGGGGTTACAGTTAAGTTACTTTAACATAGCTGTAACATAATCGATATATAAGGCAGAACTATAATAGCCTCAGAATCTGTATTTTCAGAAATGTTTGTAAGTCACAAAGCTTCATAGTTTAGAAATAAATTGGGTATAAGAAGAGCTTTTCCTTTTTCTTCACCTGAGAAAACTATTTTAGAAATAGCTTTGTAAACTTGCCTTTTACAGAAAAAAACGAAGTGACCCTCTTCAATTCCAACCTTGTAAAAACTGTAGCTTCTCAACAAATTATTTCTGCTGCTAGGGAAACCAAAGAATAAAGGCAATGTGTGCTAAACAGGTCTGAAGAACTCATATTTAGGATGCAGTCTTATCATCATCTGAAGACAAAGAAACGTGGGGTTTTTTTTACAGTTCCTCTCATGTAGGAATCCAGGTTAGCTGCACCTGGCAAGATCTCAAGACCACAGATTTTAACAGCAGATAGACATTACCTTAATAGACTGGAAGTGAGATATTAGGTTTTTTACTTCCCCACAATTCTCTTTATCTGCAGAGGGTGATACAAAAATTATATCAGTGGCAAAATTGGTAACAGGATCATTTAAATTGTGAATGTTCTTAAATGATAGGAAGTTTGAAGTAGTGAATGGATAGTACTGTTTGATTGTTGGGTCTACCTTTTATTTGTTTTCAAAAAAAAATTAAGAATGGACCAATCCTTCAGTCAAGCTGCTCTGCAGGAAGATACACTGCAGGACAATGGTCCTTAACAAGACCAGGAGTTTTCTTCATTGGCAGAGATGATGGAAATATAGATATTTGGGACTTACTGAAGAAAACTCATGAGCCATCTCATTTCCAGAACATCTCCGAATCAATGATCACTTTCATCAGCCCCTGGATTGCCTCAGGTATGTTGGTGGCGATTGCACTTCACTGTGCCACCCTGTTTGCAAAATGGCCCATGACTCCAAGGCACGCTAATCTTGTTACAGATGATCTTCTATAATAGATAAGTACTTATTTCCACTAAGTTAACACTGCACTGTATATACAAAAATGCATACATCAGTTCTAAGTGCACTACCATGGCATAAAGCAACTGAAAACATTTAATTAAAAAAAAAAAGTCTGAAAAAGTATAAACTTTAAAGGGAATTTCATTTGTTAAGAAAATAAGAGAGCAATAAGGCTGCCTTTTTTCTGCAGTGAACAATAAACCCAAAAGACCACAACAAAAATGAACCCTCTGTAGCTTGTGTTTGGGTGGAGGTACGTGTTACTGTTGGAATTTAGATTGTTTATATATTTTTTGTCAAATATCTTTCAGCAAAGCAGCATTTTTTAGCTGTTTCTGATGATCTTGGAGTACTACATGTTTTGGAAATCTGTCAGACACTAAGTCACCCTTCGAGGAATGAGGTTGGTAAGAATTATTAATCTCTATGACACTTTATCCTGAAAACTCCAACACAGAAACAGGCCTGCCTGGAAAAACTTGCCTTCAAATGGATGGCAATTAATTTGAGATCAGCATGGCCATATTCTCCAAAAATCACCTGTAGCAAAGCTGGCTTTGCACAGAGCTCAGGAGGCACCTAAAGGAAACCTGGGTGACAGTTGGCAGAATTCCACTGCTCCAACCTAGCTACATGAAAACACAGTAAAGAGTTCAGCAGTTTTTGCCACCTGCATAAAATGACACCTGGTTTCATGCATTAAAACAATGCTATATAGTGCATAGTAATGTAAATATACTGAGTTTCTCTTTCATTACACCTTCTTGTCCACATTTGTGTCAATTTTTTTCCTGTAAATTTACACATCTTAGTATCTGGTTCTAGCTTAGTTAAAGTACATTTTGCAAACTGTTACTAACATTAAATTCATTCTCTTTTGAAGTAAGGACTGTCTGTACCAAAGAGCCATGGGAACAATGGAAATAGTTTTAATTTCTCTTCATTTCCACATAATTTTCAGTTGTTCTTTTCCCCCACCTCCCAGCCAAAGATCAAGCTAGTGTTTTCATCTCATCCAGTCTAGCAGTCTTGCCTGCTACTTAGTCTTGTTATTTTTACATCACAGAATCTTCCCAGTTTTAAGTTAATGTATGCACTTAAATAGTTTATAAACATCCCATAAAGTTTTGCTGTGTGCAGAGGCACAGTACATAGCAATATAACATCAGGTCAGCAGCCTCATTTTACTAATTTTTCCAAAGCAAGGTAGGAGCTAACTAAGTGCTATAACATGAGGRAACACATTGCTTCTGCCCAAATTACATGTGTTTTGGAACTACACTATTTAGGGCACAGAATTATTAACCTGGGAGCAACCACTAATATTTAGATTACGTTCATTCTAAACTGAAGTATTCACTGAAAAATACTAGGTTGTTGAAGAGACTAATGAAAACTAAAACACAGAATCCCAGATAAATGCATAGTGTAATACTGAAGTATCGTATTTTATGGTTTCTTTGTGCCTGAAGTTGTGTCAGTGAGGATTTGGACTGATTTAGTGGAATYACTAACCTAAAACTGGTTAATTATTTCAGTGCAGGTTCCTGAAGGATGATTTACACAGAGTCAGTGTAATAAAAATTACTTAACCCCATGTATATTTGTTTCCAAAAATCAATTGTTTTCAATCCACATATTGATATTGTTCAGCTGCAAATTATTTGGATAGACATATCTATATTCCCAATATAGATAAACTAATAATACCATTCAGATCATCAGTAATAATTCTGTGTCTTTGGGCATATAATGACCCTTGTTTGTCATTGTGTTAATAGCATGCCAACATACTTGATTATTTTGAAAGAGAAGTCAAATATCTGAAGTACTGTGAACAAGAATTTCAAGAGTATCAAGAGTTTCAAGCCAAAACAGAATTGAAATGGAGCTGGAGGCACAGAGGGAGAAAACAGTATGTAATACTTGGAATTAATAAAACTTTGTTTCTTTGGGTCTTTAAAACGCACCTGTTTTGCTAAGCAGGATTTCCCATATTATTTTCAAAAAACAGGATGGACATAATCAGAGTAGCTTAGCAGCTCCTTATTTCATATTTACAGTTCTTAGGAGTGAAATGGATGGTCCTAGTTCACTTGAGTTCAGCTCTTGGTCAAGTGAAACTCCTGCAAGAGCATTAGAGCCTGTGGGCATTTAACAACTATGAATTTGCTTTTCTTTTTACATCAGTTGCTCTTTCAAAAAGTTACATTTTGGCAACTTCCCTATAAAAATTGTTCCTTCAAGGGGAGAGAGACTCCAGCCTTCCATTCTTTATTCACATAAGGACTTTGCCTATCCATTCTTTGGTAAATGGTTTAATCATACCAACTAATCAATCAAGGAAATGACAATTCAGCTAATGTAGCCCTAGGTGATGCCTATTTTCACTGATTTGTGATAGCACTGATACTAGCCACTGGAAAGCAATGGGGTCGCACACAGGTTTCAAAGCTTAACAGTGCATTATTGCCTGGTATGTGTTTTTCCTTCAGAGTATGAGTACTCTACAGAAAACAAAAGAAGAGATGGAGGAGCAAGAAAATGCAGACTATACCATGTTTCTGGACCTGGAGAAGYAGATACTAACGGTTTTAGAACTAGTAAAGGGACAAGAAATACTTTCCTCATCAGATGCTTAGAGCCCATTACCACCTTTAGAACCAGCGACCTTTTTTATTTCAGGACCTTTTTATTTCAGCAGAACATGTTTAGCTTCAGAAATAAAGTATCTCACAGTTAGAGATTGTTTCATTGACTTTATCCATTTGTTTACTCACAATGTGGTTAGAGAAGAACTGTTTTGGGCACACTTCCCCCACTATCTTTCATTAATACAGTTATCATGAATATTCTGTCTGTTTAAATAATAGTTTTCAAAGTTCTGTGTCTGTCAGGACTCTATAAGCTGTAAAAATCATAAACACAACTCAGCCGGTCAAACCAACGTGCCAGTATTCACCCCTCCAATCTACATCCACCTGCTCCCACCAGAGGGGAAACCGTTCTGCTCCAGTAGTTAGATTCACGTAGGCCATCCAAATGCTGCTACTCAGCTCCAGCAACCATCTCCTCCCTCATCCCCAAAGCATTCACCCCTCTTGAAAACTTAGGGACAAGCAGTAGGGTTTTGGTTTGTTTGGTTGGTTGTTTTTTTTTTTTTTTTTGTTTTTTTTTTTTTTTGTTTTTTTTGAGATGTGCAGGACATTTCCTGCTCTGGAGATACGGTGACAGAAAGCACTCCAGAGCGAAGAACACTCACCTGCGCCTTGTGCAGTCCCGTGTCCCCGAGCTGCCATTAAAGGGAGAAGGGGAGGCATGCAGGCACACAAGTACCTCAGATGACCACAACAATCACAGTAACACGGGAGATGGAAGGAATTCCTCATGCAAAGGCTCCACTCCCACCTAAGGGATTTAAAGATCAAAACTAGACTCTGAATTGCTCTTATAAACCATTGAGGCATTGCAGCTCATGAAGCATAGGAACAAAGGTATTTTTTACACTAAAGATGATTTCATCATTAGCTAGCTTTACCCACTACAACTTCCACAAGCAATTGTTTCCCCAAATAGTATGTGCAGCCACGTGGATTACAGCAGGGGAGAGAGGTGGCCATCACTGCTACAAGAAGATCTGTCCCAAGAAGATTGCCACAACACTCAAAAGGCATCATATAATGCTACTGCTTACGCAGGGAATAGCCAACATCAATGCTTCCTCAACAACAGCAACCTGGTTCTGTTCCCTTAAATGCAGCCACACCAAATATTCACCATGCTATGATGTCTTCTATTTATTACTTACTACACTTACATGATAGCGGAGCCCCTTGCACCTCTGCTGAATCCATATGTTGGTACACTAAGGGAGGACCATATAAATTACTAAACAACTTTCAGGGACTGCTGAACCAAAAGCATAGATCTGACCACACTATTCATAAACCCTTCAAACTTTGCAGGCTGAACCGCTTTTACTTGCCATAGTGAGATTAGAAAATGATTTTTACTTAAGTCTGGCAAATGCTTACAAACAGAAAACCAAAGCCATTAAAATATATTGTTCCCTCAAAGAGATCAGTATTATTAGAACAAAGAGCTTTTACCAAGCACACTTGGTAAAAGTGTGTGCATTTCTGTCAAAAGACTATTATTCTTGAGAGTGATCGAACAGTGTTATACAGAAGTTTTAATATTTACCAGCATAAATGAATATTAACGTTCATCATCCTCAGAGACAACTCTTTCGTAAGCGGTGTTCTGCTGGTTGCTCGGTTTCAATAGCCAGGTCAGACACCGTGTAACTGAGCAGAGCCTGTCAAGCAGAAACTAAATCTATCAGAGGACAGATTAAACTCTGTACGAGTGAGTTCACTCTTTCCATGACTCACCACACTGTTTGAGGGTCACAGACTCCTGTCAAACAAATGTCCATATGGTCACAGCAGACACTAAAGCACAAAAGACGACTGACACACGGGGATTTGCAGAGAGGATCTTCGGCTGACAAGCGATAGCCAGCCCCAGTGCTCTGCTTTGTCAGAGTAAAGCGTAGCCAAATACAAAACAGGAGCAGTGGGAGCCTCCTGTGTCCTGAAATAAGCATTGCAAACTGGCTTTAGGCAGTATTAAAAACGTCCCTTCAATTTTCTACAGCCAGGATCTCCCCATCATGTACTTTTACCACTTTGATTGAACTTTGGTCAGATTCAAGAGAGGTTTGGTGCCATTAGATAGGACTTGGTTTGAAAAATAGTCTTTTGTTTGTTAGTTTGAAGTTTAAATATTATAGCAATATTCCTTGCCCCTCATATTAAACTATCTCTAAATTAAAACAGAGGAAAACTCAACAAGCACATCCCTACCACCTGCAGCACGGTGTTTGCAGTCAGAGCTCAAACAGGAAGAGAACACAGCTCCTCTGCTAAACCAGTATTTAACTAACAGCCTGCTCCATACAGATATGTAAATATCCCACAACCGACTAATTAAAAAGCTCAGCTCTCTGTTATCAGGCCTGGACTTTGTTGGAACACCACCTCGGATAATCTTCCACAGATTTTTGATTAACAGGGCTGCAAACTATGTATACATTAAAGTCAACCACATGGTCATGGCTTACCTGGAAAGCCCAACCATCTCCCCTCCACTGTAGCTCTACCACTACAACCAGATGAGGCGGCAGCCTTAACGTGAGCCTCGTTCCCTACCACAGAGGCACTCTTGAGAGTTTAGATTAAGGAAAGTATTCCAGAAGACAGACGGATTTCATCTGGGTTTTCCTAACAGTGAAGGCAAGGAGACAGCGGATCAGGGCTCTGCCGATCAGCCCCCCTTCCTCCCCAGAGTCTGGGGAGCTGCAGGAATCCCCCAATGGAAAGGGAGTAGCCTTCCCAAGAGCCACTTTCCTCCTCGTCTCTGTTCCCAAATAACACCAGACACATGAGATTATACATCCCACCACAATCTTTTATCCTCTCTAATGCCATCCTAGACACTCAAATACCTGCATGGTCGGCTTTGCATTATCTCATGGCAGGGTCCACAGGTTAATTTTGCCTAGCAAACTTTGTTGTTAAGACAAATTATAGGGTTTCCTGTGTGGCTTTAAAAAAGTCAAACAGAATGAAAACAGTTAATTCATTAAGTCCCCAGCGGCTTAAGCCAGGCCGAGGTCATGCTGCCACCCCCTCTACTCCACATCCCACACCGCACCTACCCATCTCTTGCACACTCCTGTAATAAGCCACTTAGGGAAGCTGAAAAAGGGGGAGAAGCGATTCAGTGTCAGCTGGATCAGCCACACAGCCCAAGCAGCATTTGGACAATCCTGTTTAAACAAACAGCAATGGATTAAAACTCTATAAATGGGCCTAGTCCATTCCTGAACTCACCTAAGTGTTTCGTAAAGAGTTGCACAGACCTACAGATGCATTTCTGCTTTTCCCCGGGGACTGCAACCTACAACTCTACAACCTACAACTGCAACCACAGCCCAGCACGTGGCCATCACCGGCCCATACTTGGGTATAACAATTTGTATGCGATTTCGGTGCAAGTCTTGGAACTGTTTCTATAAGAGCACCTGCATCCATTTTCTTTACCTGGGAAGCGGAGGTCACACCTGAAGGAAGTCCACACACTCCAAGGACATCTGCTCTCTGAACTCCACTGCAGGCTCTGCCCTCTGCTTTTAAGCTCTTCTAGCAGTGGTAAGAGCCCCTGCAGAACAGGAGCCGCTCCTGATGTCAGACTGAGTTACACCAAGCAGACAACGACAAAGGTTAGGACAGAAGGAGAAGTTCGGCAGGAGCTCCACCCTGCAAACCACACACAGCCCCAGGCTGATCTTTTGTATAAAAAAAATGCCCACTACTACTTTCGTAGAAGCATGTTGTTTTAATCTCCCAATTTAGTGTTTCTAGATTCGGGTAATTCCCACACTAGTCCTGTTCCTTAAGAATCTATAACAATCCTAAGAAGGATGCATCTTGACCAGATTATACAAGTAATTATATGAAATACAATAATATCTATAAGAATATATATAAGGGACAACATATAACAAAAATACCACTTGGGAAATGTCTCATTAAAAGAGGATTTCTAAGATACAAAACATGTTCTGCAAGTTGTTATAACTAGATTAACAGCAAATGTTTCATTTGAATAATACCAATACTTTATTTTAATTAACTAATTAGATTAACATTAATACAGTTTATCAAGTCATTAATTTCTCCTGTTGTAAGGTTAAAATATTAAAATTGACAGAGCAGTGCACTGCTGCACTGAGTTACAGAACCCTCCTGTAGAAAAAGTTTACACTTACTTAAAAGGTGCTCACTTATATCACCTAGGTTATTATAGACAATGAAAACTTAATATATCATTTATCAAATAACTTTAAATGCAAATATCTTTCAACTAGTGCTAATACATCTACACACCCAGTGCAGAAGGCAGGCTATGTTCAAAAGCACCAGCATCCCGCAATAAAAGAAATTCTGCCACAACACTGGTTTGACGACTTCCTTAGAATATTATTCCTTTTGGATTTAAATTGAGTAGTGGTTCGGGKTTTTTTTTGTGTTTTTTTTTTKTKTTGTTTTGTTTTTAATTATGTGACCAAAATGTTGGGTCAATCCAGAAGTGACAACAGAACAAAACATCTTAGGAAAAGCTAAATGTCTTTATGGAATTAATTCACATGTGCAGCCAGTGCAAATGGATGGCA
Source organism: Oceanodroma leucorhoa (assembly GCA_030449065.1). Lineage (NCBI taxonomy): Eukaryota > Metazoa > Chordata > Aves > Procellariiformes > Oceanodroma > Oceanodroma leucorhoa. The sequence goes on from JASVER010000010.1 coordinate 8,994,406, forward strand.
TCAGCTTAGACAGGTTTAAATAATCACTAACTAGGCTTAGTCAAATTTTGTTCTTAATTCAAATTTTATTTAGAATTTATAGTTTAAAAAGTATGCACATTCTGTAGGTATAAAAGTTTAAAAAAATACATCGATTTATTGATAAATGCTTCAGGTTAAATTTACATTTCATACATTATCATTATATTGCAATAATTGTTCTGCATCTTTTAACACTTATAAAAATAAATTAATGAGATTGAATAAACCATTTGAAACCATGCTAAAAGAATTCCTTAGAGAAGAAGGGTGAAGTTTGCCATAACAATTATTAATTCCTTGCTACTGTAAATAAATAACTCTTCAATTAAGCAATATAAGGAAGTATGGGTTAGCAGAAAAGCACTTACCCACAGGGCGAATGGAAAGCCACGGCAGGATGCCAACATTGTACCAAAAAGATGAAGAGAATTAAGTTCGACCCTGCCAGCTGACAGCGACTTGGTGTTTGACCTCTCAAAACACATAATCCTCTCGCCCCCACCTGCCCAAATCCCCCCTTCCTCACTGGGGTGACCTGTGAAGGACAAGGAATGGCTCCGTATCTCCTTTTGGTTAGATGGACTATCAAAACATCTGTATGCGATTTGGTAATGATTTTTAATTAAACCAAGAATGTGTTTCCTTAACATAAAATGTTCAACTGCTCACCATAAATGACTAAAGATAAAAGATGATCCGAGAAGATGGTGATAGCTGAATCTAATAAGGTCACAGTGAACTGCAATCCCACACAAACTCCCCAGGAGTAACATCACTCAACCCATTCAACCTCATGTAACAACTCAGGTTTCCATTTTGGGGAGATTAATTTAAAAAAAAAAAAAAAAAAAAAAAAAAAAAAAAAGACTCAAGAGAAAAAAAGTACCTGCCTTTGTGCAGAATTTGAGTCTTGCATCTCCAGAGCCACAGCTCTTCAGAGAGGGCTCAAACTCATCTAACTACCAGCAGCCAGACAAAGGTACCTCAACAAAAATACATGAAACTCTGGAGAAAAGAAAAAAGTATTGAAACATCAAGAGTAAAGTAACAGCTTACAAGGCAAAGCAGAAGTATTTTTTGAAAGTAAATACCTTCAAAACCTTCTTTATATATGGAAAAAAAACATGGAGGAAAAAACAAACAAAAAAAGAAGAAAAAAGTAGAGAAAAGGTGGTGGGTGTGTGAGAGAGAGAGAGTTAATAGTCAACACCTGCAAACCGATGCCCCTGCAACACACAAGGTCATTTATATTAATCATTCACCCTGCCTTCTCTCTGGCCATGTTTCYGTGCATAAATCAAACGCTGTGTTACCCAAGGGGTAACTTCATCCTGGCATCACTGAACACGTCTTCCTCGAAACGGGGAYGTTTTGTAATTCTGAGAGACCTCTCCTTACCAAAGGTGGCTACAGACACATGCACATTTATACATAGATATGTACAAACAAGGTTAGAAAAATATTTAATTTTTGCTTGTTTAAATAATTATTGAAAAGTGTTAATACAGGAATACATTAATATTTGTACAATTAAAACTTTATATATAAATATTATATATATATAAAGCATTTTTCATAGCAGCCATTGCATATATAGTAAAACAAGTCTATCTAAAGTCCATGCTGCAAAACTCAGGCCAAGCAGCTTTAATCCCCTTCCAAGGGGAACATCTGTACCGGCACTAGGGTTTCAGGAACGAGGAGTTCTGCTGCCGCTGACAGCAGAGATGTTGCTTTATCTTCTGCCAGGTATTGCCCAGACCGCCTAAGTGCATAGCATTTTTAGGGAGAAATGCCACTATGTGGAATCACCTCACGGTCTCTAAGGTTGTCTCCAACACCAGAATCAGGCCAACACCTTCTAACAAAAAGGCAGAAATGTAACGGAATGGCTTAATATTTGTTAACGCAAGGTGGGCCGTGGCCTTACTGCAAGGTGCTCAAGGGCACCACCTCTCCTCACACAGCTACGGGAAGCCCGGTGAGGGGCACGGAGGCACTAGGAGGAGGTGTCACGCAGGACAGGATTTAATAACTCATGTTTAGCTTGTTTTTGTTGAGTTCCCTTTCCAGGTTTCCTATCAGAGTATCAATACTTTCCTGCAGGTCTTTGAGGTTTGCTCTGTGATCCACTGCGGAGTCTATTGCTTGCATTGTCAAATAGCTCTGAAACGTGTGCTCTCTGGGGACGGGCTGCGGGCGTCTCACTGGCGCATCCGACTCCTCGGCTTTGCTGCTGTCATCCCCGCTCTCTGTGTCTTCCGAAGGGACGTCGTCGTAGTCTGCTTCGCTCAGGCAGTCTTTCGGGTTTAAGAAGTAGTTCTCCCCACAACTACTCCAGTCTCCAGCGTAGCGGTTGCTCGACGGGCTGTCTAGGCCTGCTGGCCTTGGTCTGAGTATCCCAGACATCTCGGTACCACTCAGATTCAACATCTGAGGTCTCTGCCTCCTGGGTCTCAGGTAATTCAGGGAGGATGGGTGCTCGGGAAATGCATTCAGATGTGCTGGTTCTTTGGCAGGCGAGTGATGTACTAGAAGAGAGAAGTTAAACCAGAGTCAGGGCTGAATCCATACTGCAACAGGACAAGTCCACGACAGATGCCCACTCTCCTCCCTCGACGTCACACACTAACAGCATGCATGAATACATGCAAGCTTACAGCCAACACATTCCACTACTACGTTTTCTGCTGCTGTTTGATATAAAATAATTAGAAAACTACTGTAAAAGCTCAGTTTTGAAGATTCATGCCAGATTCAAACTGCAATGGAGAGAAGCCTGTCTAAAAGTAGGAACTCCCAGAGCACCGATTAAATTCACTGTGTGAGTTAATCACCATCTGGCTCTGGGTGCAAAGAAAAGCAAACAGCTCAGCTCACACACTTCGTCCAGGCTAAAAGAGTAACAGAAAGCAGGCACAGCAAAAGAGGTTAAAACACAACAAAAATACCACAGAGAAACACCTAGAGAAGCTCAAGACGCACCAAGAGTTGAACTCTTGTGTTTCTCTTTTGCCCTACTGTTCTGTGCTATTAAAAGAAGCTCATTTGCATTATGCATTATTTTTCTAAGCAGCCACAACCCCATGTCAGACGTACACTCAAACAGGTTTGATGGTCATGTTACCTGAGCTCACGATTATACAGCATAAGTTACTAACAGTCTCCTCCACTGTTACCGGCTTCCTACGGTAAACAGCACAAATATTTTTACTGACCTGTGCCTATTAAATGTCTGAGCTGCAAAACTTTTTTGTTTTAAACAGACCATTACCTCTTGTAATTGGAAGCAGAAACTTCCTATTCCCATTCACTGTTGAAAACATGGTGCACACAAACCCATGCAGTTCACAATCCCAGCCACTCCTCGTTAGACTCCTCACATGCAAGCACAAAGGCTCAGTCCTGAGATGGGTCTCTTTCTGGGTCCACATTACAAGTCTCTCCAGGGGATTTTAGTCTTACTTTACATCTTGCACAGTAACGTGCAATAACTATCACTGCTTCCCCCCCACCCCACCCCACCCACTATAACAAAAGCCCTTCTGTTTAGACTATGCTCCATTAAGACGAAGGGCCATGGGTTAACAATAACTTGCCAGTATTACATGATCTAACCGAACAAGGACTATTTGTTTTCGGTTGGAAAAATACGGAAATTGAAGTATTGCACAACATGTTGATTATCAAGCTGTCTCAATCTACAGGAGATTAAATGTAAGGGACCAGACTGTGACCCTTCTGGCAGGTCCAACTGTTCTGTTTACACTGTATGGTGGTTGCCTGCTCAAGTCTCTGCATTCGTGTTTTACCTTCCTTTTAGCACAATGTCCTGCACAGTTCTTGCAAGTCGAGGGACAGCATTCTGCTTTCTCATCAAGGTGAAGGAAAACTCTACTACTTACCCTACTCCTGCCCCCTTTACCGCAATGCACACTCCTATGGGCAGAGCTACATCCACCTGCTTTCCTTTCCCACAGCAGCCGTGCTATAAGCTATCCCTGGGGTTTCATGATTAGCTCCTGTGCAGTATTTGCTGCCCAAACAGCTCTTGGTCTCCGTCTTCTTCCACCCACGTTTCCCATCTCTCCTGTGCTGGCCCTCTCACCTGACTGAAAGCTTCTTTCCATTTTTGGTGGTCAGCAGCTTTGGGGCTGGCCAGCTGCAGCTGACAAGGGATCAGAAGTATCTTCAATCACCTCAAGCCCATCATGAAGCTGCACCATATATCTAACTAACTCTCCTCTTGCTCTTATTTTCAGGCAGAGGAGGTTTCCAGGAGGCTGCAGCAAGCAGAGCCAACAGCCAGCAGCTTCCCAGCAGTGCTGACCCAGAGCGTGGTCAGCGTGTAGTTGTTACAGCCCAGGGTCAGCTGTCACTGGAGGTGACTCCAGGGCATGGCCACTATTCAGGTCAGCAGAGTGTGGAAAAAGTGTAAAAAGCATGGCCATTTACATCATCCAAAAGCAGCTCTTCAAGCTGCCCAGCCAGTGACATCCTTTCAGCACCTGCACTTGAGCTGCTGGAAAGCAACGCACCCGCTCAACTGAAAATCAGAGCAAGCAATGCCTAACGCAAGCAAACTATTATAAAGCAGACTTGCCGGGGGGGGGGAGGAATTACACAGCAGAACTGAGACTATACTACTTGTTTTTTTTCCCCTCCAGTACATTAGTTGTCTACATTGACTTTTTTCCAAACCCATCCTTCCCACTGCTGAGAGATAAAGGCAGGCGCAGGGGCTCGCTGACCGCCACAGCCGCTGCAGCCCGCGCAGCCGCAACACGCCCCGATTCGCAGCAGCTCTCGCCAGCAAGGTTTGTGGCACTAGGAAGGAGCCCAGCGATACTCCCCGGGTGGAAACTGGTGTAAGAGGAATGAAGAAGTAGCCCACGATGGCTGAAATCACTGTCTCACCCAGAATATTCTTTATACTAATCCGTATCTGATATATCACAAGAAACGTTCGAGCACTTGAAAGACCTCAGTGGGCTATTCACAAACCCAGCAATTACACTGTGCTGGTCAAGCGAGCTTACAGTCAACTCTCTTCTTTTGCATTTGCTTCACCTGTCCTGATACTTCATAGTTTTACTCAAGAAAGGATTAAACCTTCCCTGAAAATTCTCTCTCACAATTAAAATAGAAAACAAAACAAAACAAAAAAGACCCCCCCCCCAAAAGCCCCACCTTACAAATTTAAAAATAAATCTCTAGATAAAAACTTAACAAGTATTACTGGCTAAATAGAGCGGAGACTGTTTAAGATGACCTGCATAATTATAATATAATGTAGATTCCTATACTTTTTTTGTAATCATAAAAACTCCTTTAAAAGCAAGATCATACATCTTACATAGTTTGATTATGAGCTACTAAGACAAAGACTACATGTTCATGTGCCTATCCTACACTTCGGCTGCTAGGGCACATTCATTTATACCTCGTGTCTTGGAATAGACAACAAATCCAGACAGGTTTTTTTTTAGTTATTGTATAGAATCTGCCAGATATAGGTCTTTGGCAACCCATGCTTACATGTCACGAGCCCTTCCTCAGCCCTCCAGAATAAAATGCTTCAAGAAGCACCTAGCTAGTCTCCCATAAAAAGCAGACCTCCTCCTCTTCAAGTAAAAATAAAATAAATTTAAAAACAAACCCAATCAGACATATCATTCATTTAGATTAACTGTAACTCCATTTCATGTTTCAATTGGTGCAAAAATTCAGTGGTTTCCCAAGACTAATTATTGTGTTCTAAAAGGGAACAATTAAGAAGCTGTTTAGATGAGCTGAATCTTCCCTTAACCTCAAGAATTAAAGGGTTTACACTGCTCAAATTTGAGAAGTGGATATTAAATTGTTCAGGTTACCAAACAGATCAGTTCTCCACACCGTTATCCAGACCACTGTGAAAAAGGAAGATACTACAGCACAGCACAGCGGACCCATCTTCTGCATGGTTAGGTAGCTTTCAACAACTGCTTGGCCAAAGACTATCTGAAAACAAAACTAAACCCATCAGATCCAGTGTTAAGTTGTTTCACAGTATTACCCTCAAACTCCCCCTGTTTAACTGAAGAGCTGCAACACCCTTGTCTGCTCCTGACTTTGGGCTGTGCTTGCGCAAGAGAAGGCTGCGGTTCAGCAGCAGCAGCGGCAAGGCACAGGAATTCACCAYGAGCTGAAACCCAGGGCTCCAGATGTCACCCTGACTATCTCCACTGGCTTATGCCTCTCTGAATACCAGGGGAAACATGAACACTGGGCAATCATTTCCCATTTGAAAGACAGATCGTAGCAGAAATAGTTACCTTCCTAATAAACTACCAAAGTAGACGTGAAGACTAGAATTTCACCTCCCTTGACTTATTGAGAATTGACGCCAAATTGTGTGACAGCATATGACCTCTTAAGTTTGGAAGTGGGAGCTAAAAGATACTTTGGATGTTTTGGTTTGGGTTTTGTTGTTTGTTTGGTTTGGGGTTTTTGTTGTGTTTTGTTTTAAAAACATTTCTCCTTACACAAAGCTCTGCAAAAACAACTAGAAGTTTCACACCTCTTACTGTAAGAATGTTCCCAACTCTGCCAATTACAAGGGCAGAAATAAAGTAACCCTTCGGGTACCTCAGAGACCAAACTACTAATGAATTCCATACACAGATAATCCTGAATGGTCAAAGCAGGAGAGCAGAAGGAAAAAAAAAAAAAACCCCAAACACAAAACACCCCCAAACCCTCCTAAATCAGATGTGGAAACCTTACTGTCACTGGGTTTGTTATTTCTAGTGTCTTTACTCACATAAAGCACTCTTCACCACTTCTTACATACTCAAACTCTGCCATCTGGTAAGAAAGCAATTAAAACAACAAACTTCCCATTAAACAAAGTGACCGAATACAAAGAGTAGATTATAAAATTGTCATGATTAGGTTAGATTAATAGGTGATGCCATAGTACCTCGTGTTTTAAGAATTCCGACTCTGCTCAGTCATCCTGTGAATTAATGTACGCTGTCACACAGCAAAAACATACAGCAATGGTTTGACATTTTCCCTTGATCAGATCCATCAAACAGTACCTGGCCACAGCTGGAGTAAATAGTGAAGGACCTCTATGTGTTTTTTGAAGTCCAGGGCACTAGCAAGCTCTTCTGAGTCTGTGAAGACTCTGTTGTTATGGTTGGTGGTCTCCTGCCTCTGGCTCAGTAACACGGGCCCAAAACATACAGCTAAATTCTGGCACGTCATCTTATTTACTTCGTGGTAAGAAGCCACCAGTTTCAGGTGATCCAACAGCATCTTCAGGGTAGCCTAAAAGAACAAAATACTGTTCAGGAAACAAAACACAAGACAAAGGTGGTGTTGACATCCTAACGTCTCTGCTTAGAGGATAAGATCAAGGCTGATAGCTATGGTTTTTCCACCAACACCCATCAATGGAACATCTAAGTGCTGAATTAGAAAAGCTGTATTAGACTATCGCAGAGCAGACTAGTTAAGACAGGCTTTCTGGTAAAATTCAGCTTGTTTCTTACCTGATCTGAGTTTTACATGGATGAGTTTTCTCACAGTGGAAAGGGGACATCAGGGAGGGGAGAGAAGCTGCAGTAGTACTACAGATGATCCAGGTGCATTAGAAAATAAAGAAACCCTCAGCATGACCTCAGCATCAGAACAAGCTTCCAGGTAACTTCCAGGTACTGTGCAGGGTACCCTCTCCTACAGGCTAACTGTGGCTTTCTACAGAGGTGAATTTGGCAGGTAACGGTGCACAGCACTGTGACACTGCACAGTATGGGAAGGTAAGGCTTTATTGCATATGCTTAGGAAAGAGGAAAGCATTCACCCATGTAATTACAACATACAGATCAGAGAGCCACACAGAAATGTAGCAGGGCACCACACAGGAAAAATCTCCCATCTAACAATGTAGAAGTAGTGATCACAGCTTTTCATTCAGTTTTATAGAGCTAATATAAAATGCAAACTAGAATAAATCCAGCAATGCAGACCCTCCAATTAATCACAGCATGGAAGTATTTCCAAAGATGCAGAGCATCAAAAATCCAAGTGGACCGTTAAGTCAGGAAACAGGTGTACACATCTGGACACATTTCATATCCAGTGTGAAAATGTTCCTTTATTTTCTGAAGCATGCAATTTACTTGAACCTGCTAACACCACTCACCTTCTCAACATCTGGCAGGCAATCCAGAAGGGCTGCTGTGTGCTCAGACTCACTCRGGTCATTTTCACAACCACTTGCCGTCATTTTCAAGGGATTTTTCACCATGGCATCCAACACTGCTTCGTAGAGCTGCTTGGTTATCAGGGGAGAGGGTAGCTCTCGCAGGTAATCCTTTAGGACGCCTTCACAAGAGACACAAGAATGGTTGCCTTTAATAAGCTGCAGATTCACTTTCCCGTGTTTTTGGGAGGTCAGGGGCACCAGCACCCCTGTCCTAACAGTTCTGACAGCTTCTCCAAGCTCGTGCAAGGCAGCTCATGGCCTACTTAGAACTGAAACCAGGGGATGAAGGTGCACTGCATCCTGAGAAAAGGGGTACCTGCAGGTACCCCAGGAGCAGTTCTGCCTGGGGTCCCCCTCCTGATTGGGGTGAGGGAGAGACAAGGAAAGGGTTCTTAGCAGTCCACCTCCTGCCCAAGGAAAGGAGCTACTGCAAACACCAAAGTCCTCACAGCCTGATGACACCTCCTCCTTTATATACAACTGGCCATTAATTTTTCTGTTCAGTGTTGTATTGGGTTTGCATGGCAAAGTTTTGGTAGTGGGGGGGGCTACAGGGGTGGCTTCTGTGAGAAGCTGCTAGAAGCTTCCCCTATGTCCGACAGAGCCACTACCAGCTGGTCCCAAGACGGACCCGCCACTGGCCATGGTCGAGCCCATCAGCGACAGTGGCAGCACCTCTGGGATAACATAGTTAAGAAGGAGAAAAATAAATAAACCTGCACAACTGCAGCCAAAGAGAGGAGTGAGAATATGTGAGAGAAACAACCCTGACAGACACCAAGGTCAGTGGAGAAGGAGGGGGAGGAGGTGCTCCAGGCGCTGGCGCAGAGATTCCCCTGCAGCCCCTGGTGAAGACCATGGTGAGGCAGGCTGTCCCCCTGCAGCCCATGGAGGTCCATGGTGGAGCAGATATCCACCTGCAGCCCATGGAGGACCCCATGTCGGAGCAGGTGGATGCCCAAAGGAGGCTGTGACCCTGTGGAAGCCAGTGCTGGAGCAGGCTCCTGGCAGGACTTGTGACCCCGTGGGGGACCCATGCTTGAGTGGTCTGTTCCTGAAGGACTGCACCCTGTGGAAAGGACCCACGCTGGAGCAGTTCACGAAGAACTGCAGCCCGTGGGAAGGACTCATGTTGGAGAAGTTCATGGAGGACTGTCTCCATGAGCAGGGGAAGAGTGTGAGGAGTCCTCCCCCTGAGGAGGAAGGAGCGGCAGAGACAACATGTGATGAACTGATCGCAACCCCCATTCCCCGTCCCCCTGTGTCGCTGGAGGGGAGGAGGTAGAGAAAATAGGGAGTGAAGTTGAGCCCAGGAAGAAGGGAGGGGTGGGGGGACGGTGTTTTAGGATTTAGTTTTTATTTCTCATTATCCTACTCTGATTTTCCTCAAGTCACATCTGTTTTGCCCCTGACAGTAACTGCAGAGCAATCTYGCTGTCCTTATCTTGACCCACAAGCTTTTTGTTATATTTTCTCTCCCCTGTCCAGCTGAGGAGGGGAGAGAGAGAGAGCGGCTTTGGTGGGTACCTGGCATCCAGCCAGGGTCAACCCACCACAAGTGTATTTTCAGCTATGAAATTATGAGCAAACACCTCGGTGCCAGTGCCCCGCTCGGCAAAGCACATGGTCTTTTCTCACCTACCAAGACGTAGACCAGACAGACGTCCTCAAGAGGGAAAGACCAACTCCCCCCGGCCTCTGGGTACTCTGTCCCCCCAGCACACCGCTCGCTTCTGCTGTGACAGCTGTCATTCACATCCACAGGAGACACCGGCTAAAATACCCACGCACTRAGCCCTCCCAGCTGCAGAGACGTACTGCACCGTTCCAGAAGCTGGAGACGCGCTGGAGGAGAGGCTGTTTCTGGGGGATGCACAACCAGGCAAGCGCCTCATTAACCCCCATTCCTTCCACAGATGCAAACAAACAAGAARGAGTTGAGGATTTGCATTCTTGTAAGCCGGCTTTAGAAGCTGGTTGATACTTCAGTTTGAGTGGGGTTTGAGTGGGATTTCAGTGACTGAAAGAATAATAATTAAAAAACCCAAAACATTAAGACTTCTAACAGCAGCCCCCTGGAAAGGACACAGCAGGATGCTACCCAGAGGCAACATATCCAGTACAACTGACACAGAAACAAGCCTGCCTCCCAGCAGCTTTTAYTTTCCTTCAAAAATGCATTCTGTGCCACAAACATCTACCCATTTTAACTAGATCACAACTGAATGTAAATACTTTGTTAAGAAGAAATGGTGGATTAAAAAAAAAGTTTTTTGAAAGAAGGTACTGTAATTAACGAAGCACCCTGTCCTCCGAAAAGGCAAAGTTGGAAAGGTAGAAGATTTTTTAGTATGCACTCTTCATAGCCTTGTAAAATCCCAAATCACAGCAAATACCATCACACCATGCTATTTAACAAAGCAACAGCTTTTATAAACTCTATCTTTATAACCTAGCTGTAAACTGAACTGTATAGCAGTGGGCTTTGTTATGAGGTCATTTCTAAAAAAATACAGGAAACGAAAGTTAACATTTTCCCCTTCATAGCCATGATCACATGCAGAATGCAAGTAAAAGTTGGCTTCTACCCGTACAAATACTTTTATTTTAAAAAGAATACTGCACCCAGCAGTAATGCAGCTATTCAAGCCACGTTGCACGAGCAGCGCTAACTGAAGCAGCATCACYCCCTGGAGCTGCCAGACCCTCTCCCTCCGCAGCCTGGGGCGGCCAGGCAAAACTTCTGACTCTGCAGACCACCACGCAGCACCTAACAGCTCACCYTGGGCTTAAAATGAGAACCTTCCATCAGGAATATAAAAAAATGCGAACAACCATCCATGTTTTTTCCTGAAAACATATTCCCTCTGGTGGTTTGGGGTTTTTYRTTTGTTCATTTTAAACAGAATATGCCACTTGTTYTACTGCTCCACTTAAGTGGCTAGTTTTTGTTGAATAACTTACTTATATTCCCCCCGAAAATTCTTCTTCCCTGCATTTTAGAGGCCCGTGTTCCATGTCTGGATTAACTGGTTACAATATTTATGAGACAAATATGGCAGAAGYTGGTGCTGTACATCGCGGTTTGGGACGTTTTCCTTTTTCTGAAGCAAAACACTAGCAAGAGATGCTGACTTTTATCAGGATCTTTGTTTCAGCTGTGCTTTTTTTTTTGGAGGGGGAGGCTGAAATGAGAATCAGCTTACAGTAGGAAATGGTATGTCATAATCAAATCAGCTTATACTGCTGAAACACTCGCAACCTATTAATAATAATTTAGTAAGAATTCCTGTAATAGCAACCACAGTCATAGGACTACCACCTGCCAAAACCCTGTTTAACCCTGAATAACAGGCTAGTTTGGGAGCCATGAATGCCCCTTGACCTTTCTAAATCCTTTTGCTATCCACTCAGCTAAATTAGCCCTGTAAGAGGCTGCTGTTATTTTTTTCTGTGAATCTATGCTTCCCGCTGCTGCCAGCCCACTAGCACATTCCCCTTGACACAACCACACACAACAAATTTAGACAGCRAGCAGAAATGGCCATCCACTTCATTAATTCCTCATTTTTCTGACCCACTGAACTGCAAACAGTATTGCATGCTTTATGCAGAGATATTAATTCACGTGGATGTGAACAGATGTGAGGCAACAACACGACTACCGGTCAGTTCCGAAAATTGGCTGCACGCTTCAGTTTGAGCCACAAGCACACTTAGATGAGTGTAAGCCTGTGCCAATCCCAAGAGCATTTCTCAATCGAGATTTAATCATTAAATGTTCATTCTTTCGTCTTTGGAGAGCTGTCAAAAAAAAATATCTTTTTACTCTTTTGGAAAAGCAGCGCTACTCAAATTTCAAAAAGGACACAAGGCAGCACTTCTCTTCAAATCAGCCAAGATTTATGCTGAGGATTCATATTTTATGGAACCCATGTTTTGGCTTACAGAAGTATGAATCACGTGCATCAGCCTCAGCATTGCAAATACAGCAGTAACACATCAGGGGAAACATTCCTCCTCAACCCAGCTCCCTAAGCGTAAGCGAGARAGGTTTCGTGAGCTCTTTTATTCCTAGCACTAAGCACGGTGGGTACGTCAGGTCTGTCAGCAAAAATTGCAGATTCCCCTTTCAGCCCAGCCCACACTGTTTATCATTAATTAGAGAGCGGGCTGCAGTATAGCCAGTGGCAGTTTGTGTGCAAACACCCCTTCCCGCCCCGCTCCCCCCAACTCAAGCGGGACCCCTGCGCTCAGTCCTTTCAACACAACTCTAACACAGGCACTACAGGTAATCACACAGCACAGCTGCAGGGAACCAGGGGGAAGAATTTTTTTATTTTTTTTTTTAATGTAATTTCTTAAAACTACTTTTTCCTTGTAAGGAAAACGGCATGTAAGTCAACTCCTGCAATATAACACATATAGAAGCATACCCGGTAGTCTTTCTGTAAGACAGACACCAAGGCTGTACTCTTTCCACTCTTAGATTACAAGTTCTGGATGCAAAAAATTATCCTTCAGTAGTACAAACCCAGAAAGGACCAAGAGTCCAGTCACCAAGAGTTCACCATCACCAATGAGGCTTGCAGCAATGTATATTGAAAAATTGAAGTACGCTTTTCTATTTAACCACCGCATCATAAACTCGTGATGGAAAGATCAGTCAGGCTGTGCCGCTGCCCTTCCAGGGCTTTGCATCATTACCAAGCTCTCCTGCAGTTCAGACTTCGGTTTCAGCCAGCTCTGATTGGTTCTGAGTGTACCATGTACTCAGGAAAATAAAAATGCTTATGAAATGTTACAGGTTCTTTTGTATATGGATGAGAATTAAGTTCCTATACCCTTTCCCACGATAATCCTGAACTGTTTCTGCAAATACTGTTTTATTGTAATCATTACTTGTAGCATGGGAGTGCAATGCCATTTTTATTATTCCAACACTAAAAAAAACACCAAAAAAAACCACCGAAGTTTTCCATTAGCCAAAAGTTTACATTAACCAAATAGCAGTTTGCCATTTGTCTGCTTACAAGTCAATATCAGTTTCTGCTGTTTGGCAGAAAGCAACAGAGGGGTTTTTCCCCCCTTCTGAGTTGATTTACAAAATGGGGAAGAAAACAGGACTTCAATAGTTTCATAGAACAGTCTGCTCTTAGAAATTATCACCACTTTTTCTCATTAATTTATTTGTAAAGAGAAGAAAATCATCCAGATTAAAAGACCTTTTATACTATTTACTTTTACTTTATACCTCCTCTTTATAAAGGGTGTATCCCATTGGAGTGAAACAAACACAAGTTCCTGCTGCTGGGAACGCCGGTACTTGGGAGCGACACGGAACCCAACAGCAAAACCAGCCAAGGCAAGCAAGGTGAACCCACCAGCTGGACATTCTGAACCAAAAGATTTATTTAACACAGTAAATGTCACCAAGTAATATCTTCTGATACCACTTTGTATAATTATAAAGTGTAATGAACAAAATTCATTCCCAATACACTGAAATGAAATAAACCACCAAACAGGGTAGAACTGTCCCGTACAGCTGGATGTTACAGGAAGGGCTTTGGCACAGAAGATTTATTCCCTGACTACTGTTGTTACATTTTTCCATCCCTGGATATGTAGGAAGCAAATGCTCCTGCTTAATTTCCTAGAGCAATTGGTTTACTCGGTGATGCCTGAAATTAGATCAACTTTGGTTTACATAACAAGTATCAATAGTTACAAAACTGTTCCACTTTGAAGCAAACAAAAAAAAAACCCTCAACAACTTGCTTCAGCTGCGCAGTGCAACTCCTGTGTAAACACTCATGTACAGAGCTGATGCAGATGCAGACAGGCTTCCTAAGACCTCCTGRTCCTGTACTCCCAAGACCTTTGCCAGCAGCTTGCTGCGTGACAGCAAGTAAAGGGCCACTCCAGTGAGCAGGAGAAAGCCACTATTTAATTATGTTTTAAAAGAAGCAGATGATCAAATGAAGGCACTTTCCTGCAACACTTTCCTAACAAGCCTGCACAAGATGATAGGAAATCTGTTTCCAAAATCCTGCTATCTCCAACATAAAGGGACAACAATGGGTCCATCCAAGATGGCCCTTGGATCACATGCTGTAGAGCAACCAGCACAGCGCACGTCTCTGATCACAAGCGAGTTTTTCAAGATCCGCTCCAATACAAACCAACAGCAGAGGTTTAACCTGCTCTGGGGACCTTGGCTCCTTTCAGACTTCCACCTCCCTCTGTAACCGGTAAAGCAGTTACTGAAAGCAGCTCTTCCCATATCCTCCTCCCTCCACATCACTGCTGCTTCATATTTACACATCCCCAAGGTTACTGCACCCATTCTCACCTAACCTTTAGCAATACAAAGCAGCAGTTAACAGTTTGTTAAATGACAACAGAAAACTAGTTCAGAGCACAATTTCACCTTTTAAAAGGTACAATTCTATATTAAAAGAAAAGCAAGTAAATGTATTACCTGTTATGACATTAATATCTGGGTACTGGCTTTCACAGAGAGTAACAGTCTTGCTGTCCCTCTCAAACGCCTCTCGAAGCTCTTTCTTAACCGCTGCTGAGCCACATAACCGATACAGGCCTACCACCTAGGAGCAAAAACAACGGCCTCACATCAGTTATTTTCCTGCAGAGGGGACTAATAATTGACATTATGCTTTGTCTCACCCAGGAGCACAACAAACATCTTCAGGCAATTATTTGGAAACTTTGGAACTTTAAGAAAACTGAAACAGCACAAACTGTTAACATCAAATGATAATGTATGTTAGCCAACATTACACAAGAGACACTGTTGTGACTGTTAAGCAGTAAGCTAATAGCATAATGTTTCCCATAACATGCTGAGCAGGATTTTATGGACAGAACATGACTTTTAAATTGGAATCATTTAGTGCTTCACTTTTATGCAAACTTAGGAAACAAAGTAGTACAGAATAAGCTAGATAGTAAACAAAATTTCAATTATATTTGATACCAGGGTTTCAAGAGAATTATGAATACTCCATTATTACATCTATAAGATGCTGTTTGAAAGATGACAAGATGCTGACTTGCTTCAAATTATATTAAAAGTTTTATGCAAAGCAGGGGTTATTTAACATGCTCAAGGTGATAGAAATGAAACCAACAACACTTTTGGACTGAATTACTAATTCAGTCATATGCTTTCATGCACTCAAATTTTGCATTTTATCATTATTTACTTTTCATTTTCATCAACACCATTTATACAAAGCAATCCTACGATACTAAGGAACTAAATCTTAAATAGATGAATTTTACTTCATTTTAATGAACTTTATAGGCAGGTATATTGAGCAGTAAATAGCTACTCCAAAACTACCATAGACTGAAAAGACAAAAAAAAAAATCCCCAAAACCCCTTGACTTAGACTGTACTGACTTCAACCATGCGAATCTAGGTTTTCAAAGAAGAGTATTTGTCTGGCCATATATTAATTCCTGTTTAAATAAATGGAAAGTTACCTGATGGAATTTGTACTCCCTCTTCCCTAAGACTGAATATGAGCTAGGATTTGCCTAAGACAATTTCTTTTAAACTCTAAAGTTTGCTAATGCCACGTCTGAAATTCAGGTGGAGATGACACACTACGACAGTAGTCTGCAGTCTATAGGAAAGTAAAAAATGTCAGACAAGCACGTGGTTAAAACAAGAAGTTAACAGTATATTTTGCATTTTTGGTTCTCCCTGTGCAAATACACAAATTAGATTTCATGCTCAAAAGCACCAGGTACATTCAGACAATTCAGATCCCAATCACTTCATTACCAGTTTTGCCTTGATTACCCAATATCATTTGCATGACTAGGTGCTAATAAGCCCAAAATAAAATGCTGAAACCATGGGACACATACATTGGAAAGAATAAAACTTCTCTTTTCCACTGATTTGCATAATGTTAGGAGAAGCATTCACGCAGTTGTAATCAGTAGTGACTTCCAGTAAAGTAATTACATAGAAATACCATTTCTGTCTATATTTTATGACCTAGGTTATAAATAGCAGAGTTAATCTCATAACACCTGGAACTACATCCAACCTGTCAGCAACTTAAAATAATAACAGTGGTAGGTGTGATTACTTCTCAATTTCACCTGAGCAGGAACAGGTGTAAGAGAAACTGAGCCCTCCCACCAGTTTCAAATTAATTGCCAAGGGAGACATCCATCCTTAGAACTGTGCATCTKCCTTCCTAAAAGACTCCTTGACTAGCATCCGTAACTGGGGATTTGTTTCTCATACATATTTTGTCCATTAGGTTACATCAAGCAATAAACTGTATCAGGATGAAGAGAAGATACTGGGCACTGCTGCCTTAGAGCATTCATCTCCTGTCCTACTTTTGAAAGCAACCTGAAGAAAGGCAAGGAGCAGTGGCATGGGGAAACAACTAATTCAGCCCCTCGGGGTCTCACCCTTATCTTAATGCTGTGCACAAAACGATGGCAGAGTCTTTGGCATGTTGGCTTGAGACTGCACACACAAAGTTTTTCCAAAAGGCCTGTCCTCATCACTTTGTTGCCACCGCACACGATGCCTGTTCCAGGTAGGAGGGAACATTATACTCATTTTTGCATTTGGATACCAATGTCCTTAGGGAGTGACCTGTGTCTCAGGAATCAGGCATTTTCAAGTTCTCATCTCAGCTCTGCTTTCTGAGTGTGACTACATGCTGGGGGCTGCAGGTTCATTCAAACATCCCTAGTCCTAACACACTACTGTGAGCATCTCCTGTGAACAAGCATACATCTCCTCTACAAAGGCCAAGTCTGAAGCACTGATTTCACACAGTCCTGTTACTCTTCCCACATTACAATGACTAGTGTTCACCAAACAACAGGAGCAGCAAAGCAAAAAAAGTGACATGTAAAGGTGTTTTTAATTTCCCCTTTCCCACTCACTGGTCACACTCTGCAACAACAGCTATCCCAACACAGAAATATTAACAAAACAGATTAAAATATGGACAGTACCTGACAGCCTCTCTTTTCAATCTCCAGAATGCACTTCTGCATCAGAAGTGGCACCATCAAGCCCACATTTTCCTTCTCCACAACTTTTCGAGCATCTATCCCGAACATCACGGGCTCCCGATCTGCATCGAGCCCATCAAGAGAGTTCTCCCACTGCTCCATGAGCGACAGCTTGACGTAAATAAGCCCCCTCGGTTCCAGTTTGACAGCCAGCTGATGTGTCTTTGTCACTCGGAAGAGAGTGGGAAGAGCCACGGTTCCATGACAACACACCCGATTTTTCCGCGGGGTGGGTTCCCAGCTGAACACCACCAGCTTTAAGTGCTGAGCGTTTTCAATTTCTATGTTGAACGTGTGGTCCATATCTAGAAATGTTGTCCTACATGTAAGCAGGGCTGTTCTTGCTTTGTTTACTGAGTCAACCTGTATTGCACAAAAGACATCTTTCGAGTCTATTCTTGGTGGTTTTAAGTCTTCAGCACCATAAAAGTGAATGCTCATGAGTCCAGAGATGTACTGAGAGCACTTGGGCTGATCAGAAAAGTTATAGTGTCTGAAAGCATCGATATCTATTTCAGTTTTACCACTGTTACTTGGAAGGTTCTCCTTTCCTTTCCCACACTTGGTTTCATGCCCGTGTTTACCTGATTTTGTTATAAGTTCAGGAGAGTCGCCATCACTGAGGTAACCACCTTTGTTGAAGGATTTGGAGCTCCTTGAGCTTTTCTTCTTGTAGGTGTGTTGCGACGACACACTGCTGTCGAGATGGTAACGACTTATCACATTCCTGCTGGCAGCTGTGGTTGAGTTTCCAGAAGACGGCAAAGACACTGTATGGCTTGTATCCCGGCAGCTACCTTTCAGCAGGGAAGGAGGGTTATCTGAA
Source organism: Oceanodroma leucorhoa (assembly GCA_030449065.1). Taxonomy (NCBI): domain Eukaryota; kingdom Metazoa; phylum Chordata; class Aves; order Procellariiformes; genus Oceanodroma; species Oceanodroma leucorhoa. Next base: position 9,012,588 of record JASVER010000010.1, read on the forward strand.
CCAGTATGGCTTGAAGTTCCCTTGACACTCAGTTTTCTGCTCAGCTCTGGCAGCTTTTTCATTTTCATGGAAAGCTTCCTCACAGTCCTGGGAGATTTAATTCTATCAGGGAAAGGCCAGTTGATTGATCCACTTTTTTTCAGAGGACTGGGACTTGGAGGAGAAACCTCTGTTGAGGGTATATCAGCCTTGTGTGCAAGTGCAACTCCAGACCCTTTAGAAGAAAAGAGAAGGAATAATCATTTTCAAACTGCCCAGTAACTGCAGTTCGCAGCAATGAAAAAATAAAGCTTGAACTAGGGGAAAACATGTTATTTGTCATAACTTCATAAATGCAATTCATTCAGACAACCATCATTCATTCATCAGTCAGATGTTCACGAGCATTCAGAAAGCTGACTCGTTCAGCCAAATTTGGCAGTTCATAGTCAAAAGCCAGATTTGTTCTGCTTTATGGAGATGAAAGGGCTAGAAACTACATATAAACAAATGAGCTATCTCACCCGCTGTATTCAGCTCGATCCATTTGTGCTGTATCCCCCATACAAGCAGACATGGCTGCATTCCTGGGGCACAGGTGCAATGAAACCAGTCTTAAAGAGGAAAACACTGGAATATGGCAAATGCACCCTTGTCTACGAAGCGGTTAGCTACGTAGCCAACACATCAGTGTTGCCCACTCCTCTTAGGTCTAGAGGAAAGACACTCGCCTCTATGAAAAATACGGCTATACTCTTGTGCATGTCCCTCTATTATCCCAAAGAGCCCTAAATCCCTCCTGTGTAGACACAAGCAGTGTCTCACACCTTTTCTTCCATTTTGCTCAGCTCCTCCTTTCCACCACAGGACAGAGGAGGAGGAGGAACACAACAAGGATTTATTCCTTCCAAAAGCTGCATCCTGCACTGCCTCATTCCTGCCAACAACTTTCCATCTTTCCTGGCACAACCATCCCATGACAGGGCTTAAAGTTATACGTTTCCCAAGTGACACCCTCGTGGGAAATCACCCACCTTTCAAGGTACCAAAAAAAAAAAAAAAAAAAAAAAATATCATAACAGCAGGCACTGATGCTAAAGAGGGAAAAAGAAAAAAGACTCCTTCAATTTAGCAGTAAAAGACGACTAATTAAGGAACGTGATCAGACATAAGACAGTACTGTGCACAGTCAGGAACCTGCAGTTCCCCTCATGCTCCAATACTCGAGGAAATCCAAATATTAAGTTATAGCTCAAGCTTTTCTCACTTTCACCAGCATGAGGCAGTAATGACTGTAGGAAAGGCAATGAATTTACATGAGTTAATGAAGCACGCAAGAGGGGAATTGAGGCCAGAATGATAGATATTAATAAGGTTACATGAGTACTTTCACTTAGAGTCACTTTTCTATCCCTTGAGAAACCAATAGTTGTTCTTGCTAGCAATAACCACCCCATTCACTCATCACTTCGCAAATTTTAGCGGCTCCCAACAGGACTCGTGTAGCCTTGCCTGTGCAGGCTAGGGTACTACGGAGCCCCTAAGCATGCTAACCCCGTGTGGTGCAATTAGCTGAAGAGACTCAAACACCTCAAACATCCGTCATCCCCCCTTGCTCACCAGAGAACGGGTGAGTCTATTTACAGCATATAAAAAGAAAGAAAGAAGTGTTGTTTTCTCGAGATACTCAGCAAACCATACTTTACAGACGTTTCTCTTACAGATTTCTCAAAGGCTTACTGCTTTAATTCTAAACTAATCACTTCAAGTCCAAATCACTATACAGCCAGTGATTTTTACAAGTCCCCTGTTCATCCAAATTAATTTTCACCATTTAACTATAACTTACTTTTTACACTTCACTTAGCTTAAACAGTTAAATCAGACAATCTGGTCTTTGACCAAAGTGATTTTTTGTGGTTTTTGTTTCCCTCCTCCAAAAAAACCCTACAAAGACTAGTTCTAGTCCCAAAAGAAGTTTGGCTTTAATAACTTTTGCAGATAGTTGCTTGAAAGAGTATCTTTATAAAAGAAAGTTTCAGTTATGAAGAATAATGCATAGAATCTGTTTTCCAGAGCGACAGAGGAAAATTCATTTAGCCCTGCATCTCATGGAAGTAGTTCCCTCGCAGGGGAAGGGCTATTTCTAGCACGCCTGCTGTGCTTTTCTGGCAAGCAGCTAGTTAGAAATGTGGTGTTTGATAAAAGCGGACAAAGCCTTCCCTTGTACTGCAAATCACTGCACAGTCCCACTGGTGGGCTGGCCCGGAGCGCTCTATAGCAATCAGTGCCATATTTCAGCCTGCTAACATTAATCTTCCCTTTCTGTCAAAAGTCTCTGGCACAGGCTTGGAAAAGCAGGCCAGCAAATTAAACTTTCCCCCAGCTCATTAAAACTGTAGAGTCAATCTAACACTCTGACTTTTGTGTCCAACTTCTGCTGCGTTCAGCACCAAACAGTTAAAATGAAGTATGTGGCTGGAAGAAACTTAACAGTGGAGTATTATGCAGGATGGTATTCCCATCAGCATTGAGCCACATGTTGTTCCACTAAAGCCAGCAATGTGCTGAGGTATGCACGCAATTTTAAAGAGTGTACATGACACAGCTCTGAACAAGCTGCAAAAGGGGTTGTAGTGCAGTCTGGTAACACTTCCCAGCCTATCCATCTGATACAGCTTTCTCACAAGGGTGCCAGAGGAACTCAGCTGCACCTTGTTCCTTTTACCAAGTTACACGGCTGTGCTGCAAACAGGCTCCTGACTGTCCCTGTCCCCACTCTCTGCCACCACACATCCCATCTTACAAGTTAAACTTTAAAAATATCCTTACAGAAGGATGGTAGGAGGAGATGAAACATAAGAGGCACCTGTTGCATAAATGACTACCAAGGCAGCAAGGGGATGGTCAGTTTGATGTGATGCAGCTGACTATATATGTGTGTATATATATTATTTATTTTTTACAGTGAGAACAATCAATCACTGGAACAACCTCCCCAGGGACATGGTAGAGCCCTCATCACTGGAGGTTTTCAAGATGGAACTGAACAGGGTGCTAGGTAATCTCATCTAGGCTCCCTTTCCCACCAAAGGGTGGACCAGATATCTTTCAAGGTCCTTTCCAACCTGGGCTGTTCTATGATATACTTGTGCTTTCCGGAAGCTTTAGCCGTATGAGTAAGATAGGAAAAAAAAAATAGCTTTTGAAGGACAATGCAATCCAAGTCAATGCGACTTGACATCGTAAGTGACTGCTTCCATCAGCTATTTGTTCAGCTTGACTAGTAAAGCCACCTTTTACTTTGCTCAGTGATACAGCTGCATGAAAGGATAAAGCCTTTTCATGACCAAAGAGACACAACTGGAGAGACATGAACCATAGGAATACAGTGCTTCCCAAACCCAGAGCCCCGCTCCCACCGCACCCGGCCAGCTGCCCACGGGGCAACCGCTGCTGTCCCCTCGGTCGAGCAGGGGAGAGCTGACAGACCGTACCCCCACRCAACGCTGCCCCAAGGCAAGAGGGGACTCAAACTATCTCATGCACTTACAACACAGCCCCTGCCAGACACAGGCAATGATTTAGCACAGTAAAAATGCTTGTCTGACCCTGCTTAACACTGTTTACATGTGCTTGGGCACATATATCACTGTCGTACCGACTGCCAGCAGCGCATGCTGTTTTACAGGCATATTTGATTACTCTATACGTAACATTCCTCATCGCTTAAGGTAGGGTTTCTGAGTTATTTTAAAGTTCATCAGAAAACCTGTAATTTATTTTTGGGATGACAAGTTGAGGTGAATGAGTAAGTCAGAAAACTATCACAGCATCCTATTGAAATACCAAATGGCCACTCTCATAGCTAATGGAAATACCAAGTTCCGACCAAATTAAAGCTGATAGGTAATTTAATTTTTCCTACCATTCTCCCGACATACTTAATAAGTACACTACACCTAACACTGAAAGCATCTCTGTAGAATAATGACATTAGTGTTGAAGCTCTAAGCCATTTCATTTTAAAAAGAGAAAAAAATAGAAATACAGCTTACACTGAGGAGTTATAACTTTCAAAACTAAAGTGTCCCTTCTGCCTAGACTTTTCATTCTTTTTCTTTTATTATTTTTAAATCAACCCCATGACTTATTGGGAAAACGTATTAAAAATGAAAAAGCGGCAAGTCAAAACAGAAAAGCCCAAATATCTCAAAATTGTTCTTGTAGCAAATGATGGGCGACTGAAAAAGGGCTATTGTTTTTCTGTGCTAGATGCCACAAGAAAATACTGATCTGGATCCTCACCTGACAGAAACAGGACAGCTCTACTGATGTCAGAGGCTGAGAACTTACTCAGGTGCAGGCCCATTATGCTTTTTCACCCTCAGATAGTTCCAGACCTGTTCCAATAGGAAACTTCAGAGCAGAACTGCAAATGCCATTATGAGAAGAATTCATGCTATATCAAATTCAAGCAACTTCAATCAAAACAGAAGGAAAGCGTCACCTCTATCCACATCAGCAACTGGGAAAAAATCCTTAAAAAAAACTAAAAAGAACTTTTAAAAATTGGGATAGTATGGAATTATTTCTACATAACATCTTAATTATCTAAATAAATGGAAGAATTGCCTCTTAACCTGGAAAAAAAAAAAAAAAAGGTCTTTTTTACCCCTATAAAAAATACTATTTTAACCAATGCGGCCTCTGAGTTCTATCCCACATAATGCTTCAGAGTCAAGGAACGGAGAAATTATTAACAAGGTAAAAAAAATCTCTAAGAACTCTGTAACAGTACTTTGTTTTCTTCAAATACTATGTATACTGACATTAATTAAGCTGTGACAAACCTATCAACCCAGGGATCACTTTTACAGGAGCAGAAGATATAAAACAAATTGCTTTAAATAATCCATTAATTAAAATGGGAAGTGATTACAGAGTAACCTCCCGAGGCTGCATGCACGCCGAGAGGTGAAGGGGCTGACCACTGCCTGCTCTTCATCACGGCGGCGATCCTCAGAGCATCCTCAACAGCAGTACCTCGTTAGAGAGAGGAACAAGCACGTGTAACAGCACTTTAGATCTCTGACCAGACTTAAAGAGTTCAGTGTCTACAAACGAGCATGAGTTTGTTGCAGGTATTTTAAACATTAATGATTCTGCGATGCACGTAAACCACAGTCAGCTCTATTCAGACCCTGGCGTCACACCAAGACGCAACCGGCAGCACCGCGGCTGATGCCAAGCACTGTCCGTTTGGGCTGCTCTCACAAAGATTTCCTCCCTCACTGTGTCTTTCATGGCATGAAAAGCAGCTTTACCCCTACTTCCCCAGTCAGGGAATATAAACAGTTACTCGGTACAAATCAGAAACTGAAAAAGGCAATAGCTATTTTAAATGAACTGCTTCCACTCCACAGCTGCTACATCCTTTTGCCTCTTTCACCAGCAGGTCTTTATGGCATTGTTACCCCATGGATCAAAGACACATGCATGAATAAGCCCTCAACCTTCAAAAGCATGTGCACAAACTCCCCAAAAGCCCACCAACAAACTGGCTTCAGCTCTGCAGGAGAAAGAGGGAGCAGAGGGACCTTTCTACCACATACCAAGCCATTTTGGTATCTCAAACATTACGCAGATATTTCACATGAATGCTTTTCTGCCTCATGAAACCAAAGCTCCCTGCACTTGGAAAACAGTTAAATCACAAAGCATCTTCCATTTGGGGAAAAAAAAAAAATTAAGCAAATAGTATTTGCAACGTGTGGAAGGAAATTGGTAGATAGGATTTGCTGCCCAGTATACTCTATGTATATTGCTGGAAGCTTATTTGCAACATCTAAGATGCAAAATATTTGCCTGCATTGCCCCCAAAAGATGTATTTGGAAACCAGGATAGTGGTCACGGTCTAAATGGAGAAAGGGCACTGTGGTTTTAATGYAATTTAAGCCAAGCTCCAGTTGGCATGTATTGGGATTAAGCGGGAATATGGTATCAACCTTCACTTCCTACAATGTTGAAAAGAAATCTGTTTACAGTGATTCCTACCAGGATTTTCCATCCAAACAGCTAACACACGTACAATTTCAGTAGCAAAAGCACAGTCCAGGCCCTGGCAACCTATGAAGCGCAAGTCCTACCAGGATGTCTCTCAGATACAGATTCCACTGATTAGTGGACACTAATCCCAATAGTAATCCTCCCCAAAAGCAAAAATACTACAAATTCTTCAGAAGGCACTATTCAGAGCTCCACAATGTAAATCTATCGCAGGAGCCGACACTATAAAGAGGTGCTGTTCTTCAACATTTTGCAGGTGATACTCACATCTATAAAAACATACAGTTAAGAGTTCAATCCTAAACAGTTGTAAAGAAATTTTACTTCAACATTTTATATATGCAAAAAACTATACATACAATTTTTCATATTGCATTTATAACAAAAAATATTCTTATTTTCCAATCATAACATTTTGCCTGTGCAAGGAGACATCTAATTAAAAACAGCCTGCAGGGACCTTTCCACTTAAACTCTTCTCCCACAGACCTAAGAGCATGAGCTGGTGCTATGTTTCTACACTACTAACTGCGAACCAAGTTATCTTCTTATTCTTATCTTTTGTGTACTTGTTATAAACAAAATACATGAGTTGTTTTCCCAAGCTCTGCCATAGGGGTGCCTTATTTTTAATCAGTTTCTTTTTAAAAGCCAGCATGGCTATAATTATTCACTAAGGAATTACCTGGCAAATCCTATTAACATAAATGGCATTTACTGTAGAAAGTAACCAGATTAACACCAGGAACTAACGGTGTAAATTAAGACTATGGGGCAAAGTAGCACCTCTACAACTATGATCTGTTTTGYTGACAACATTTACAGGAAATATCTATTTGCTGCTGTGTTTGGAAAGACTCCCAATAACTGAATTCTATCATTTATTTTTTCTTAATCTTCTGATAATAAAAACTCTCTCAAAAAATTAACAAAAAGAAAATAAAAATCCACGACAATTTTCCCTCTACAAAGTTGGAAATCCAAATAAGGCAGCAATGTTTAAAGTTTTAAAGGTAAAATTGATTCCATTATCCAAAGAAGAAAACTGCAAATGACAAAATGAACAGCTATRTATTTTGTTGGCTTTTATAGTGCCCCACTTCTTCCTGTCTATGCTTCTCAATCTAATACTTTAGACTCTAATGCTAACCAATACTGACATATATAAAATCGTATCAATAAGAACRGTAAGCAGACTTTTCCCCAAAGCAGTAATTGCTTATTTGTCAGGAGTTACTGCTTAATGTACCCAGCTCTCTAAGAATATAGGCATCTACTTCCCAGCAGTTGTATAATTCAGACAAGGTCCTAACACAAATAAAGTTAAATTGGCCATGTTGCCCTTCATGCAGTAATTTTGTATGGATGAGCTGTCATTTTAAATTTGACTGAAAATAATTCTAGACACCTTAACTGGATTAAAAAAAAGAACCAAGCCACTTCTCCATAATAAAGCCAATTACTGGGCAGCAGGGATCCCTTCATCATCAATTAATCTATTCAATGTGATCACTACTCAATACATGCAAAAGAAGAGCTGCATTTAAAGTACCTTAATTAATTCAATGCATAACAAACCCATCAGGGGAAATTCATAACACTTTTCTCCTGTCTGGGTTCATGAGACACTTTAAATGGGCAATTCTGCTTTCAGAAATAAATGTTCCTTCAGTACGAAAACGACTTTGACCTTTTTCTTCTCACATAAAGGGATTTATTTTTTTAAAAAAGAAATAGTCACCTATATATTGAYAGATTAACCGCCTAAATAGGGATCAAACAGTTTGCAGGACACACACATGGCTTTCCTAAATAACCATGCTTACTGACCTCTCCAAAGCACCTAGAGCTCCAACGATGACAAAAATCTACCTAAGAACATGGTATTTCATCTACCTTGCAAGCAAATATAACTGGTCTAAGCATGGAATGCAGCTATAAAGTGAGCTATTTCTAAATAAATGTCCAATAACTTTAACACGCTTTGCAACTAAAAATAYGCTTGTATCTGCAGCATGTGCACAGAAAGAACAAAATGTGAGCTCCCAGAAGAGAAGACCCAGTGTTTTTTCTTCCGCTGTTTTCTGCAGTTGCTTTGGTGCCTTTGAAAACAAGCCCCGTTCCCAGAAGCACTCTCCGCACTGGGAATCCAGGCACAGCAGCTACCAGCACGCAGGGACACGGGGCCAGAAGCCTGCCAGGATGGTGAGGCTGGATGGGGGCAACTCCGGAGGGCAATGCACACCTGGGCTCTGATGCCGATGTTTCAGGTCACCTCTGCTGAGCCGGGCAGAAATACAAGCTCTTAAATGTCAGTGCAAAGAAAGTGTGAAAATTCCCTGTCTCCTGAACTTTACGCTAAGTTTCTAACTCTCAACAGGGTACTAAGGTCAAGATAATATAAAGACACATCAGTAATTAAAAATAATGCCTTTTTGGAAAGGGTTGGGGGTTTTTTTCTGCTTTTGTTTGGTGTGGTTTTATCTTTGTTTGGGTTTTTTTAATAGACTGGGAAAAATCTTTAATAAGATGCTGAATTCACACACTAATGGAATTATGGAAATGAGACTATCAMACACTCAGCCAAAGATAACAAGGAACAAAGAGGCTGGCTTCTGAAAGTGAAAACCACTCCTCTCCAGTCTATTAGATTAGCCTGAGAGAGTCAACAAGACAGCAATTACAGAAAGCAACGTGATGAATAGCGTCTATATGGTCTTCCAAAAAGTCTTTATTAAAAAGTCCCAGACAGCAAGTTAAAGAAACTTCTGCAGACATTAAACAGCTTCGAGGCTGGAATCCAAGGCCAGGGTTAGACACTAGCTACAAAAGGAAACCCAGTGCGTCCTCACATTACCAGGCTTAGCAAGCTCGCTTTGTAACACCTTTGTCTTCAGCGAGGTGGGGGCCAAAGAGCACAGAGGACAACCACACCTGGACATGCCATGAACAAACTGGCTAAAAGCACTGTGCAGCTCTACATTTAGTAGGTATCGGTCTCACAATTTGAGTCATTTTTTATGAACTTGACATGCATTTCCACCGGAAATTTGCTTGATAAAGATAAAAGGAGGAGAAAGAGAAAAGAGAGACATAGGAAGGGTTTATTATTCCTCTAAAAGAAAATAGAGGACATAACACTTTTATGTTATGTCTTATGAGGTACGGCTGAGGGAACTGGGGTTGTTTAGCCTGGAGAAAAGGAGGCTGAGGGGAGACCTTATTGYTCTCTACAAATACCTGAAAGGAGGTTGTAGCRAGGTGGGTGTTGGTCTCTTCTCCCAAGTAACAAGCGATAGGACAAGAKGAAATGGCCTCAAGTTGCACCAGGGGAGGTTTAGATTGGATAGTAGGAAAAATTTCTTCACCGAAAGGGTTGTCAAGCATTGGAACAGGCTGCCCAGGGAAGTGGTGGAGTCACCATCCCTGGAGGTATTTAAAAGAYGTGTAGATGTGGTGCTTAGGGACATGGTTTAGTGATGGACTTGGTAGTGTTAGATTAACGGTTGATGATCTTAAAGGTCTYTTCCAACCTAATCRATTCTGTGATTCTATGTTCCTGAACCCTCTTACCTGTTGAAGGGCACTTAAAGGCAGGATTGTCCTCTACTGCTGGCACGCCGGGAGTCTTGCAGGCAAACCTCTGCCAGTGCTGCTGCACATGTTCCCCAGGATGCACGRCATCGGCCTGACTCGCTTCGCTGGGCTGAGTCGTCCAACTGTCCCCCACGCTCTCCATGGAGCGTGGGGGACCCTCGTGGGGACCTGTGGYCATCCCCGAGTCACCCCCAGGGAGGGGTTTGTACCGAACCGCCAGGGAGCCCACAGCAACAGGGCTATTCACAGCAGAAGGGCAGACCCTCAGCAAGTCAGGCTCATCATCTTCAGGGATCGGGTTGTACCATATTTCTCCTTCATCATCTGCATCATTATCCTCACCGAAGTCCAAAGCAGCACTCCTCAGCACGGCAGGGCTTGCGGTGCTTGGCAGGGCACCGACAGGAGTGCAGCTTCGTGCGGGGCGCTCCCGTCCCACCGGTGACGTGGAATGAGCCCGTGGCACTGCAGGTTCAGACAGCAGGATGGGAGATTTGGGTACCGGGATAACAGCCCCATGCGTTTCCTTACAGGTGTTTTCTTCTTCCAGAGGAGGAGGAGGAGGTCGGTGTGTGCTCTGCTGCAGCCAGCTGCGTTTCTTAGAAACAGTAATGCTGTTCACCTGCAGCCTGTGCTCAGAGACCTCGGTGGCCTGGGGGAACTTGGACTCCTTCCTGCTTCTCGAAGCTATGTAAGCATTTTCTATTAAATCTGTTCCCAGAAAGAAAGGCAAAAAGACAGGGAAAGACAAATGTTTAGAATATTGTTTTGCTTTTGACAAATGAACACATATGCTGTTGTATGACATTTGTATTAGCCCTCATCCAAAAGGACAAGAGATAAGTTGATGGGATCATAAAATTAGATTTCAGCCTGTCAAAGCAGAATGTGCACATAATTAATAAAGATTCAGGCTTGCTTGGCTGTATTTTTAACACCATGTAATTTAGATAAATGGCAGTGAGGTAGCCCTGCTGAAAGGTCACGCATACTTAGACAGAAATGGCTGCTTTTTGTTCAGCTAAGTTCAGGTACAATTGGTTTGGAAAGTTGCTATGTAGTATTTCCACAGTTTACTTATGCCAATGAAAAAATAGCCCCTGGTTTTACTATAATGTATAGCTCAAATGGCTACAAAAAMACCACATAGAATCACTTCTAGATTTAGATCCAAATAAAGGTAAGGATATGTCTTGCACAAAAAAACTCCAGAAAGGACTGTCCTTACCAGCTTCATCCTATAGTTAAGACAGAAGCATCCCCTGATTTCTGGGGAGTAACACAAAACACACCATCATGAAAGGAAGGAAGGAGGAAAAAATGTAGAAAAGTTTTAAATATCTCATTACACAACAAAARTTTCATGCAACACCTAATCAAATTCCACTGACTGCTCCCAAAACTTGACAGAATTTCTTTAAAGCAATGGCCAAACATTTAATTACGCATCAAAACAGCCACTTGCACTTGAGCCCCTTGTCAGAGCGTGTCCAAGCAGCCCACCCAGCAGCAGTGCCATACCCCCCAGCAGGCTGCAGGGCACCGCAGCAGCGTATCCCATCCAGGGAGTAAGGACCTCACCCCGCAGCAAGCACCAGCCCTTTYGCTAGGACTGGAAGAAAAGCTGCAAATACATCCAAATTAAAAACAGGGAATGGAGGTCAGATAACCCTCACRCTCCTCTGCAGAGGAAGACAACCCAGACAGGGTTTGCTCAGCCACTAAGATTGAATGGGGATAACTGGGTTCTCATAAAACAGGCAGCTTGTTTTCATGTGAAGCCCTCTGCAACTGGAAATTGCAGATGGGAGCAGCTATTTGATACTGCTTGAACATTCTCAGCAAAAAATTATTTACACACCAGTAACGGATGTTAAAATATGGACACCTCTCTGRAGGACTCAAGGAACAGCTCTGTAAATCCAGCTAAGTTTGCTGTAGACAGGGAGACAGGAGAAAGACTGTCACTTGAACACCTTCCCTTCAACCCTCTTTTTAGGTTTGTACATTAATGACAGAAGAGATCCTTGGTAAGATCTGAAACACCACCATTTCATTTGATGAAAGCTTCATCATTTGGTGATTTTTTAAAAAAGTGAGGTTTACTTGTTTAGCTAAACTGCAATACGAACACTGGTTGTGATTTGAAGAATTAACCTGGTTCAAAGAATTAACAACATTAACCACGCTCATTTTGAAGCCTGTGCACACCTCCATTAAGTGCTTTGCTACACTGGGGCCTAAGTCRGTCAATTAACAGAATCTGAGGAAAATGTGAAAGCAGGGCTGAGGATGCAGATCTCTGGAAAAGTTTCAGTGATTTGGCAGCTACCATATTCCTTCCCCCACCCATAGCCTGGAAACGTAAGCGTGCCACTGTAAAGGTTCCCCTTTACACAATTTCACTACTATTTCAAGTAAGAACTAACCAAAAGGACGGGGAACTAATCTGCAGTGGGCACAGGGCTATGCCTACATTTCCAGGAAGTCAGTTTGGATCAGGGACTTCTTGGGTGGGCATCCTCCTGCTGGTGACGACTACCTCAAAGCYCTCCACTTCTGCATGGACAGCCCAAGGAGCGGTCCCTGGTCCAGTGACATAAATAGATGGAGCATCCAAGAGCTGTATTTCCACAAACAAAAATATCTGCTACTTCCTGCTTCACTGTAGAAATGCAGGCCATTTCGCACTGGTTAAGACAGTCTACAATTCCCAAAACAGCRGGCTCCCAAGAAGTACAGTGTGCCTAAATATACCCCCAGTGACACATCTGGCATCGGCCTCAGGCTGCCCTTCGGTCCCAGCGGCAGCAAACGCACAGAGCAAACTCAGCTTTGTTTTCAACACCCATCCGGGTATCTCAATACCGAACCATCTGCAAAAGCTTACYGCAGAAACATTAATAATCAAGTACCTCCAGCGTACTCCAATAACCGTACTGCTTGCAGACACACCGCCTATCACACATATTCAAAACTACCCCTTCTCCACATCCAAATTAGCCAACGTACTGCCAGAGGTCACCGATTATAAATGTTCACTGAATCTCATCCAAATGATACACTTACATGTAAATTTTCCAACTGCAGTTTTTGCAATTGATCGCAGTATTTGCAAGCACTGCTTCCCCTTTATTCGAACTTGGCCCTGTTCCTGAAAGCCCTTGTGCCTCTGTTTTATTTTAGTTACAAACTGTTTCACATGCAAGTATCTGCACAACCACTGGTTCCATGTAACACAGCAAGTTTTAAACGTCGTTAGCTGTTATAGTAACGAGCCWGACTGAAGTAAATACAAAGCTTTCAGAGATATACAGGTCAGGCACATTTTGTTCTAGAGCAAAGGTTCATTCAGAAGAACACTGCCTACTCTCTATTAACACCCTAATATATTTAATATGTTCTAAAAATATATATTAAACCTCCACACATTAGGCCTTCACACAAACACAGAACAAGACAATGGTTCCTTCCCAAAAGGCTTCAATATGGTGTTGAATTTAAAAAAAAAAAAAAAAAAAAAAAAAAAAAAAAAAAGAGTCAGGTGCACCCTTCAACTTCCACTCTATTGACATAAAATTAAATGAATCACTATTTAAAGTTAAAATATTACGGTAACAACGCTTGTATTCTCAGAACCGGAGCCTCAATATTTCAGCTCAGCTGAGGTCAAAACTGATATTCTGCCTATTACGTTGGCATACAAAATATTTCAACATGATACTGTGCACTGCTTTTCAGATTGTAATGWAGAGGGGAACGGCTTTTTCCAGCCTCTCCATATATAGATCAAAACAATTCATACTTCTGGTTGTAATCACAGCTCTTGAAACACATTTTCTTTCGCTAAGTTTCCTAGTAAAACTATAAAATATAATAATTCTATTTAAATGGAACAACAGCAAGACTAAAAATTGATTTTTAAGCTCTGAAGTGCACCTTAAAAAAAAAAAACAAATAACAAAACTAAGCAACAAACAAAAGCCAAAGAGTGACAAACAGTCATATGATAAGAAAACATACAGGGATTCACACAAAGTAGTGGTCTAAATCCAAGAACCTCTTATTTTAATGAGGAATTTTTATTCCCAAGAAGAAGAGTAATTATGGATGTGAGGATGCTACCGTCGAGGATTGATTCAAACCTAAATTTAGATTTGCTGAAGTGCCTGATCTCTGCTCACAACAAATCTGAAGGTTACACAAGATCTGGAAAAAAGACACAAACTTTTCCAAACGTGAGTAAATAACTTATTTAATTTCACTGCATACTGGCAGCTCCATCTAAACCCCTATCGGTTTTAGGGCTCTGTTTTTGTTTACTTRCAGTTTATATAAGCTGGCACTGGCCAATGAAAATAAAGTTAGCTTTTAAACATGGACGATGGGCTCAAAATACTCCGTAAGGAATAAACTAGCCGCGGGCCCTTCTCCCTGCAATTGCTGGCTTGCTGCAAAGGCTGAAGTTAGCAAAGCCGCGATGCTGCAGGAGTCACCACAACAGCCGCTTTTTGCTTTAGCTGTTTACAGTATTCGGATCGATCCCATTCTATTCTCGTATGTTAAAACATGAAGTATAAGCTGCAAMAAACAACCTCATGAGTTTGCAGAGAGAATTCAGATCTTTCAGAAACACGAAAAACTTATTTTTTTAAAGCGCCATTCCACTGACTCGCGGAGCTTTCTCTCCCACCTCTAAGAGGAATAAAAAAGTTAACGTCTGGAAGCGGAACCGCTGTTTTAGCGCCTGAAACCCGCTTCGACAGGGAGATGGGAAAAGCACAGCCGCGGGCAAAGCCCCACCGGCGGCAGCACCGGGGCCCAGCACCCACCCCGGCCCCCGCCGSCGGCTCCCCGGGGAGCGGGCACGGCGCACCCCCGGCGCCCACGGGACCCCTCGCCCCCCTCGCCCTGAGGGGAACCGACCTCGCGCCGCCGCCCCGGCGCTCCCGCCACCGGCGCCCGGCAGGTGGAAGGGCGGCCACGGGCGGGCAGCCGGAGCCCCGCGGTCGAGCCCCGGCCCGCCCCGCCCGCAGACACTTACCCTGCGGGGCGCAGACCCCGCTGTGGCGGTGCCCGGCGCCCGCCGCCGCCCCTCGCTGGGACCTCCTGCCCCGCAGCTTGGAGAGCGTCCTGCGGAGCGGGTCAGCCATGCCT
>JASVER010000010.1:9027621-9169276 GCA_030449065.1 Oceanodroma leucorhoa
CCCCGCCTCGGGGGGCCGCGCCCGCCGCTCCACGGCGGGGCCACGGGGACGCCGCCGAGCGCGGCCCGCTGCCGGGGCGGGGGCCGGCCCGCCCCTCCCCTCCCGTCCCGTCCTGTGAAGCGGGTGTCGCCCCCGGCCCGCCCGAGGGAAGCCGGTCCCTACGGTGCAGGGCGAGGGGGACTGCCCGTGCCTGCCGGAGGTGGCCCGGGCCCCTGGGGCTGTCGCAGGTGGGTGGCCAGCCCGCCTCCCCGGCGCCGGGGTCCGTCCTGCTCGGGCACAGGCTCCCCATCAGTACCCTGAGTCGTTCTCACCACAACCCGGAGTATCACCTTCTCCRTCAGCCATGTGCATCGCATTTCTTGCGAAAGACTAAGAGATTGACAGCACATTTTAAATACTTCTTGTCCCTTGATGTTTTTTGTTTCGTTTGTTGKTTTTTTTTTCCCCCAAAGAAACACATCTGTAGGCTTATTTTCCCCCTCTGGGCTTAGGCCGTGCATGTGGCAGTTCTTGCTTCCTGGCAGGTTTTTGGGCAGTTTCCCTGCAGTCCTGGCTGCTTGGGGAACAGCGACTCGCTCTCCCGAAAAGCCTTTGCACGCTCCTTGGCAGAGTAACGCCAGCAAAGCGGGGATGAAGTTGGCCTTGGTGTTAGTAGCCTTTAGTATTCCAGCCAAAATGCCACATAGGTAGAARACAAAACGGCATTAGGATAGAGTAAATAGGGTACTGAGGCTGCTGAAGTGGGCAAAAATTTGGTTTTGGTGTACGTGTTGCTCAGCTACATCGTGCATTAGTTTCATTAGCAAGCATATAACCCTTCGAAACCGATCTTGGGAAAAGGTATGTCAATGATTTTTTACCAAGATAAAATACTGAGACAGCTTTCATTGGTTAATATCTACATGGGTCTACATTTCGTTGTCAACAACTTCAGGAATATATTTTGCAGCTTTGATCTGCAATACACTTAACCTTGTGGAGGGYGAGAGCGAAGGAGCCATCGCATTCGGGGGTGGGTTGGATGTCACCTCCCCGCCGAAGGCACTGGGAGCAGGCAGGCATTCCACGCATTCTGCGTGCCAAGCCCAGCACTGCCTCGGTACATAACAAACCCCCAAATACTGGGCTGCAGGAAGCTTCGGTTCTGGAGAAAACAACTGCAGCTGGTGAACATAGCACGTATTCACAGATCTCCTCTATTACCAAATTTGGGGGGGGGATTTAGTTATTKGATCATTTGAAACTATTTTTGAAGAACAAAATTAGATTAAATTTTTGAATCTTTATATGTGAAACACCAACAGTAGTAACCCAGTAATACCTGTAAATATACAATGTAAAAAAAAACATTACAAAGTAGTTATTGTTTCTCTTAATCTAAAATAAAGTTCATGATAGTTATCATATGTCACGTTGCAACAACTTGAAATGCCRTTTTGCCATCCTGTCTTTTGAAACCATTTGCATTCCTTTAAATACACATGTTGGGAAATATCTGTGTACGAGTTTCAGAGCAAGATGTAAAACCATTCCAGAATGCTTTTGGTTGGGAAAAATGACAAACGAGACGGCAGTGGCTGGGACGACCCGATGCTCACTGCTGTGCAGGTGAAGAGCTGCGTGTCCCAAGGGGTCTGCCTGGCCTCTGTCCCTGCGGGGGTCAGATCCTGYCCCCTCTGACAGCTGCATCGTGGTGCCCACAGGCTGGCTTGGGAACAGCATCTCAGGCAAAGTAGCATGCAAGAAGTGCATAAAACCAAAACTATCATCGGTAGTTCTCTGACAGTGCACTCACTGTGCACAATTAATRCATTTACCTCCAGCAGATTAATTCACAATTATATTAGCTGCATTACCTATGGGCCCAAGTAAAGAAAAAGCCCAGTGCCACCTCCTCTAAACCAACATCTTACCTGTTTGAGTAGTTAAGCTTTCATCCCTGACAAAAATGTTGATTTTCAGGCTGGAATCGGTATGTAAAGCTAAGCCTTTTACTACAGAACTGTGATCCTGATCTGTAAGGCCAGCCAAATAAAGGTATAAACATATTTGATGGCATTTTTTTGTTCATCTCGTAGTCAGATGTTGAAACAGGTTGCCCAGAAAACCTGTGGAAACTCCATCTTGGAGACACTGAAAACTTGGCTGGCCCTGGGCAAGCTCCCCTACGTGGCTCCTGCTCTGTGTTGGGGCTGAGCAGAGGACCTYCAGAGGTCCTGTCCAACCTAAATTAGTCTCCTGACTTGAAACCTTTCCTTGTATCAGAGCTGCCATCCTCCCTAGCTGAGACATGGCTTAGATAGAAGGAATGAAATCCAGCCGAGCAGAACACCAGCRATAAATTTTACCAGTGGTTTACCAGCGGTAAAATTCTGCATGGGCACCACCACAGCTTGACTGCACTGACCTTACTGATGCTGTCAGGAGGCCAGCTGTACCACCAGCAAATGCGTGCCTAAAGCAAAGGGCATGCATTTGAACTCTGGAAGAGGGGATCTGCCCCATTAGAAAGCACTGAAAAGATTCAAAACAGCTAGGAGATGAACTCTAGGCTTTTTTCTGCAAGAAAAAGTTGTTGCAACCATTTCAAACTGAACAAACAGAAGAAGTCTACACCTGCCTTGACTGTCATCATCAYACGTGCAGGTTTCCCACTTGTTCTAGTGAGATATCACATTCCTCCTGCCTACCCATGCCTTAGAGTGTCTGCATTAGTTCCTTAATGAATAACAACTTACTGCACTTAAAGTAACTGTGTGTAGTTTTTAGCAAGTTCCTCTTACTTAAGTGGCAATTTTGGAAATTCTTGTTACTTGGATATTTCTTTTAGCAATTAAAACAATATTAGTAGAAAGTAGGTACTAGCCAGAGTAAGGACCAAATCCTGGAAAGAACTGTAGTACTGACGTTTGGTGGGCAGTATTGCCTTCTCCCATGAGTATTAGCTATGGAAACAAAAAACCAGTTCAGCATCATTGTGTGTTCTGTGCTGCTTCACACAGTATTTTCTTCATGTTCTGTATGGTTTTGAATGTTAGTTTAAGCATTTAGATTATTCCTCTATGCAATAGGCACACAGGAAATAGCTCGGTGAAAAGCTGCCAATAGTTGAGTCTATAAACACAGTTTGATCTGTATCTTAGAAAATTGTTTCCATTCCAAACTGTGGTTACAAAGCACTTTTTCTTGTTGGCAGMTGGATTTTTTTTTTAAATCCCTATGCATCCTGTATTTGCCCAACAGAGTTGGCATTGATCACACAAAAAAACCCTGCAGATAAAATAACATTAAGGATCTGGCTGGAACTAACTTGAGCCAGTGGAGTAAGAGTCAAAGCTGAGCTTTTGTTTTCAGCTCAGCCTGTTTTGTTCAGGAGCTGCAAAGCACACAGTGCTGAGCGTGAGTCCTTTTACTTGGCCTTCTACAAAAAGTAAAAGCTACTTCAAGAGGATGGGACTAGAGCTTGCATCGACTTGAAGAGGCTTCTTATTAGGAGGCTGGCAAATATTTAGGACTGGTTAAACAGTGTGACTTTAAACAAATAGAAAGCAGTATTCTTCTGAAGGTACAAAGAGAAATGTTTTTAAAAGTTTCTTTCATTAACAGACTGAGATTTCGCCAATTACTTAATCTTTTCTGAGTTGATGACATGAGAGTTGTAAATGACTGCACAAGCAAAAAAGTGAAACTCAAGTTGGAAAAAAAAATGCATGGATGAGAAGGATATCCCTGGTGAAGAAGCTGATGCATAGGTGGCAATGTTTGGGCACTGATATAGCTGAATGATGAAATTACGCAGATAAATAGTTCCTAATAAAAGAGTGASAGATAACCTTTACAGCCTTGCTGATGGTTTCAGAGGTCAGCTCTGCCTCTGCAGATACCGTGAAGAAGCTGTGCTTTCCTAAGTACACAGGCTTTCATTTCTGTACTAACTGAGGGACTGGTTTTGAACTGCTCTGGTCTGATTTTGGAAAATTCCATCCCTCATAGCATCTAAGACCTGCCTCTGCACCTGGAATAAACATTACATATTAATGCAGGATGTATCTGTGTAAGATATACTTTATTTTACTTCAGTGGGATTCATTCATATGAGGAAAACTAAAAATGTCTGGAAACAGGAGCGAGTCTCCTTTTCATTAAAGCTTAGCAAATTGGTATCTTTCTTCTCTCAAGACCTGTCACAGACAGGGAGATAAAGTGACAACTATATGACTAAAGTGGAGCTGATGACAGCTGGGAACTGGAAGCATTTGAATGCCCCAATAAAATCTATGAGCACTCTTTTTATTGAAAGCGTCTGCCTTCTTGACATCGAAATGGACTGAAATAAGAGTCCCATGAAACTCTATCAGGCAGCTAATAGCCGTGTGCATTATCCCCAGCCTGCCAAACGACTGATCTCTCTCAGATCTCTCTCGGACGCAGACACCACCACACCTCCATACCTTTGTTACGCTCAGACCCTATTTTGAACTGGCCAGCCGAGGCACCCCAGAGGCCCAGAGGGTCCAGAACACAGCTGGTTATCTTCTTAGGAAGACAAACCAATGGGAGAATAAACCATTTATATTCTAAACCTGAGGAGGTTGCTAGACAACAGGCTGGACAAAGCTGAAGGTGTTCATTACCCAAACGGTTCCACCATCTGCTCCCTGCTCTCCAGAACCATTTGCAGTTGGGGTTGCACTTTTTAAAAGCAAATTTTAGAGACTCCAAGAGCAGTCAAGTGTTTGGCTCAGACCACTGACTCCCTTCTAGAGCGCATCCTTGCCAGAAACCTCCTTAATCCAAAACTGCTTTAAGAGGCACTGCTGTTGAGATCTTATACCCAGCGCACCACACCTGTATTGCTGTTGGTTGGCCATGGCCAACCAAACTTGGTGCCTTCTCACAAAGAGGTAACGGACCTCTGAGAAGCCACTGCCACCATCAGTTCCTCTCTGACTCCTGGCATGGGCCTCCTGGGCTCTGGTGATGTGAACTTGTAGCATCAGGATGGTTGCTACCCTGGCTGTCTGTGAAGTGCTGAGCCCATTGCTCCCAGTGGCATGGTCTACTTGTCCTGTTAAGCTGTAATTACAATTAAACAGGAGAGGATTTTAAGAACCATGTACGGTTAACCTAGATTCAAATGAGCAGTGTGATGGAAATACTTCTGTTCATAGCTATCAGGTAAGTTAAGCAGCAGGAGAGTTCACAGCTCTGCCTTCTGTCCTTTGTTTAAACTGAAATAAGCCAGTAATTCATGCTCTTTTTACTATCTTGCACTCATTTTTCTAAGTTGGTATTTGTCTTTTTAGAGAGTGCAAGCTAACATCCCTATGAGCTTTTCAAAACACGTCATTGAACTTCAGGGCTGTCATTACCACCTCTGACTGCAATCTTACAGCATGCCAGTGCTATGGTAGGATGCCAGTCTCACTGAAGATATGCTAAAAATACCAAAGTATTTTAGATACGAAGAAGCCAAAGCATTACCCGTACAGTAAAAATAGTCGGCATCACAACCATCATCACCAGTACCTTCTCCAAACATGGAGACAAAACCGGCAGATCGGTGACACTCCAGCTTGGTTGAAATGAAAGTAAACAGAGTGTAATGAATTCAAGCAAAAGAAAAACAGATTCAAGTTTATGCTCAAAACATTAGGAGATCCTCTATGAAGGAACTGAAAGCAGTAAATGGGGATTTCTCTGTCTGCTTTGTCCTGTCTCTTTAGGCCAGGACCACAGCTGTGGTCCTGCCGTTCCTGCCCCAGGAGGGCGGGGAAGAAGCAGAGCTCTCATCCATGCCTGCCTGTGGTCTGCCTTGCTCCTCGGCCTCATGCCTTCACAAAGTCTCTGCCATCATTCAGCCTCTCACAGTATTTGGGTATTAATCCAAACTTTGATTAAATGTAACATTTGTGAATCTCATCCCCTAGCTGGAGCCGTGAGGTTTTTGAGCTGTCCCCTGCAGCAGTCCCTGTTAATATTGTCCGGGAGTGCTGTACCCACTGACAGACCCTTCGCAGAGCCAAGGGCCTGCCCGTCCACACAACGGAGTCCAGGAGATATTGCAAGGTACATCCACTGTAAATCCCATTATGCACAGGGTTGTAAAATGCTGCATATGCAAAATTTATTTATTAAAAATCCTGCAAAACTTAAACACTGTAGGAAGAATATCTTGAATGGCTTCCGATTGCCTATTAACAGTCAAGAAAATGCCAGAATGGGGAACACATTTAATGAACACGTTCTTAGAGGAATCCACTTTCTTAAAGTTCCTTTCTTCCACTTCTATCTTTAGAAATAACATTTTTTTTTTACATCATCAGCCTCAAAACTCTGAGTTTCAAGTCGGAGCAAAGTATAGAGGACTTCTAAATGCTGTAAAAGGGAAGGCAATATTTAAAAAGAAAAGTGGAAAGGTCCTTAAATTGGAAGACATCCTTTTTAAGAATTGTATATAGTGTGCTGTGCTCAAAGTACTTTACATAAGATAATCACAAGGGTGCCTTAAAGTTCTTACGATCTTACATTTTAAGCAACAGATATTCTTTTTGTAGGCAAAATCTGCCAATGACTTTCACATGTTGAAAGGATCTAATCTATTTTTCTCTTTTATGTAAGCTAAAATTTTATTACTCAAACAACTTTATATGTGTGCATATATGATCATTTCATTAAAGTCATCCTGTATGCTACAAAGCCAAAAAAAAGGAAAAAAAAAGCCAGAGAAACCCAGCATATCACCTCAGGCTGCTGAGAGATCTGTGGAATTTCATATATGAAATATTCTCTTTCTCTCCGTTGTGTGTGCATCGAAGGGAGCAGAGAAGTTAATAGTAAGAAACTATGACAATGAAGTCTGTGCATGCATTAGCATGCATGCTCGTACTTAGCTTGTTTGCAGAATCTGAACAACACCTCTTCAGTACAGTGACTGAAAACTAGAAAAGCATTTTTGTATAGGTACATAGAGGAACCCTGGAGTTTCTTTTGCATCTCCTGGAGTGCACCGATCAAGTAGAACAGAATAAAACTGTGTTTCACAGGAGAAAAATTTTTCCTGTTAAGGCCAGGCACTATGGAGCACATGTTTTGACCTGATGAGCTTTCTTGACTTGTAAAGAGCAATGCAGCAAGGAGAAGACTTGATCCTGCTGGCTCCAGCAGGGAAAGTCCCTCATTTGCAAACTTGCCAGCGTTGCTGCCTACCGTCTGCTGACAGCTAGCTCCCAACGCTCACTCACTCCTGTGAGAACAAGGGATGACAGAAGCGCAGCAGCTGATGGGAAGGTGGCATGGTTAAGCTTCTTTTAATTATTAATGTCCATCATTACATTCAGTCACCCCTGGGAGACACAACAGAATCCAAGAAAACAGAGGTGAAAAATAGATGTATAATCTCCTTTGTGCTCCCTTAATCACACATCTCCTCGTTCGCTCATATTTAGACCAATCTCGTTTTAAATATCTCAAGTTACATGGTCCTACTATTATCCCAACAGTCTAACCAGTCATGTGGTTAGGAAGCATTTCCAAATATTTAACCCAAATGTTAGTCAGCTATTCTATCTAGTCATGTCTCATGTGATGTATTAGTGTAATGTCCTGCTAGTCTTCTGTGGCTGCTCAGGCTATGGCACGTGGTCCTAGGTGGCATCTCTTCCTACCCAGCCTGACAAACAGGCAGAGGTGACACCAGACGTGGCACAGGGGCTGTCAGCCAGTCCTGCGTGGGTTCCTCTGAGTGTCCAGGAATATTACCTGGACAATGAAATATATATTTAAATGCAATTTAATCTTCCAAATAATTGAAAATGAATTTACTTTTCACCTTGAAATATTTTCTGAGTGGGAGTGGAAAGTCCATGTATGTCAGCTGATTTTGGGTAGACAGGAAAGGCTACAAAGGCTTCTGTGTTTTCTCTAGTGGGCCCTCACAGTAAGGGCACTCTTCAGGTGAGATCTGTTATTGGGAAGTGTGAGCTATTGAAAATATTCAAAATATTTACATTCTTCAGTGGATAGAAGCACTACTTTATCCTAATCTCTTCTCTAATTACTTGAGTTTCCAGCCGTGCCATGGTATAATCTGTGTAACACCCACAACAAAGACTCACAGCACTTTA
Organism: Oceanodroma leucorhoa; assembly: GCA_030449065.1. Lineage (NCBI taxonomy): Eukaryota > Metazoa > Chordata > Aves > Procellariiformes > Oceanodroma > Oceanodroma leucorhoa. Next base: position 9,035,748 of record JASVER010000010.1, read on the forward strand.
ATACAACAAATTTCCGACAGATATCACAATGGTGGGGATTCTGAAAGACCATGTATATTTACTAGATTACATCCATTTTTCAAAGTAGCTTTTTCCTTGTTTAACCCCCCCACCCTTCCTTCTCATTGCTAAAATTTGTTTCCCAAATGCCATATTCTTCTCCAGAATAAAAAGACTCAACATGTATGTAAAAAGCAAGTATTTAAAGTTAAACTTCTGGGTTTTTTACATTGATCTGTAAGATCTAAAATGACTGATTTTTTTAAAATCTATTTTTGGATGGGTTTAACTTTGTGTGTTTCCAAACACCAGTTGCTGCTCTGAAACATCATGCACAAGCTCATTTTCAGTGTTCTTCCACTTTTGTCTGGCAAATTCCTCTGTTGTTTACACAGAAAAGAAACACAGCTAAACAGGATATGCTGAGTGTAAAAACAGAATTTGCATGGGAGGGCCAAGGGCAGAGGGAAGTCTGAAACTAAAATTACTCCAACAGGCTTTTGAAACTGTGTTTCCAAGGTGACAGAAACCCCTTTATTGCAAGGTTGCTCATTTATCTTGAACAGCTGCCAGGATTTTGATCTAATTTTTAGTTCTGAAGAACTAAAATTATCCCCCTCCTTCTCAGAATAAAACTCAACCAACCAAACACAACACAACAGGTTTTAACTGCGTGGTGGCTTCTATCTTTACGACCAACAACAAATTAAAATCAGGTCAAATTGTAAAGCTGCCAATTTTAGCATCCCTTTGGAAGACATATCCCATAGCACATTCTAATTAGGCATATAGTTCATCAGGTATCACGGACTAAATCATGCGCTAGGACCCCGTTACAAGTTTGCAGCCTTTCTGAGCTGACGAGTTGCACACTTCTGTGACAGGCAGGACCCTGCCTGGGCAGCTCTTGGCAGGCCAAAGCCTGCAGGCTGTGAAAGGAAAACCTTGGGGACACACACACACACACACAGAGAATGTGTTTCTTGAAATCTTCATACATGTTCAYTACTAAGTATTTAGAGGGAAAAAAAAAAAACAACCCTAAGAAAACACCAAAGACTACCTCCTACATTGCTCTATGCAGAACCCCAAACCTGACAGTTCATTTCAGCAACACTACCAGTGCAGTAAAGCTGATGCTTTGTCACGTACAGCATCAAGTCTCAGAGCTTTAACACCTAGAAATCATTAGCACTTTGTCTTAGGATTCAAAGCCCTCTTTTGCACAGCATGTTTTCCTTCTTTAAGGACAAAAACCGTAACGTTCATTTTCTTCCCCAGTCCTGCTCTCGTAGAAAACACTCCAAAAATTTGACTCAGAGTCATTTCCCCCCCCTACTTTGCTCCTGAAACACAACAAATTAATTAATGCTCTAAACCAGGATTTTTTTCCTTTCTAAACAGCAAATGGGCTTAATGAAGACCCTTAGGTATTTACCTGCCTTACCTGAGCAACCCCAGAGAACGATGCCCCTAGTTTTACCTCCTCTCTTCCCCTCATCACTTCCTTACCCTCACTTACTCTGTCACAGCTGAGCTTACTGCAGCGTTTTGGGACAAGTGCCATGACACAGCTCCATAGAAGATTCATTTCTGAAATGGGACTTTACCATCTCCAGACCTCACACGCACTGCAGTCCTCACACACCTCTCTCTTTCTTTGGCCTTGGGAGGGCTTTCCCCGTAATGCTCCCAGGGCCCCGAGCTTTGCCACGCACGGGAGCATGCTCTAGGTAGCTAAAATGTGTTTATCAGTCTTTTTGACAGTCAGTCAGCTAAAACAGTTTTAACAGCCAGCAGCCTCCGAAGGGAGACAGGTGTACTGGTCACTTTGACGAGACACGGGTTTCTGTCACGGCTGGTSCCGCTGAGTGCCCCCACCTCCTCTGCCCACCCAGTGACTCACAAAAGCATCCTGGTCTCCAGTGGCATTTCTGGTTCCACACATCATTTGAGAAGGACAACAGTTGTTATGGACGGACGTTAGGCAGGACCGCTTCCCAGGGAGGCATTTCCTTTCCCGCTGACAGGCGTGAGCCCCGTTACTTCCCGTGCCCGGCGCCGCGGCTGCTGTTGCCTTAGAGTTCAGCACTGACTGGAGAAGAATCTGCTCTTCCCAGGTATCAGGGGCTGCTACAGAACTGGTTGAGCCTCAGCTTTCACCATTAAGAGGTCCTCACATTGTAGTCATTAGAGACTATTGCCAGGCAAGAGAGCCAATATCAAAGTAAGCATCGATTTCTTGTGCAGCGGCAAGAGCAGCAGTGACTGCGGGTGCCGATACCCGAGTGCTGCTCGTGCCCTGCGGGGAGGCGAGGCAGCGTGCACGGCGAGGAGGCTGCCAACGCACAACGGCTCTCTCCGACTGGCTCTCTTCTCAGGTCACACGTAAGACATCAGCGCTCTCTGTAATTTGGGGTACTCCCCRGGAACCCAAAGTCAAACCACTTGTCACTCCCTGTGCCAAGTCTTGTCAGCATGCAATATTTAGGAATCCCATCACGAAATGAACCCAAAGCATCAAATAAAAGGTGAATAATATATTTTTATCCATCTGATTCAGCAAGCACTGCTAAGTCATTTGTCTACTGCAAAGCACATTGAACGTGGTCTCTATTTCTGTATGAAAAATACATCCATCTCCTCTGCTTGTCCACAGGAGAAACAGAGAGGGAAGCTCCAAAGGCTTTTAGTCCAGTCAGCAGGAGCGAGCCTTATTAATGAAGCTATGACAATGTAAATCTATGCATCTCAGGCACTTTTAAGATGCCTGTCAGATTTGCATACAAAAATATATATTTTTTAAATACATTCACAAATGTTAAGCTGAAGCAGAATTTTTCTTGGCCTGTCAGCAAAGAGCATCTGGAAATGATCAATCTCTCTCTCCACCTTGCTGAAATGTCCTCAGGGACAAATTAATCTTTTAAGACAACTATACTGAAATTAAAAAAATGTTTTTGTAAGCTTGCTAAATTCAGATGCCAGTTAAGTTTTCCTGAGAAGAAAGCATGGGGGGGGGAAAGGGATCTCATCTTTCTAGGGGTAAAAAAACCACAAATTGCTTTCCTTATTCTACTGCTAGGTGCACAGCAAGGCTTCAGCCCCTATCAAGAATCTGAGGCTCAATGCTATGGCCCCTGGCAATGTAAATTCACGTGTCTGATTAGCTTCATATACAACAGACTTTCCATTGCCTACAGTGGGATTCATACGTAGCTGAGCTTCATACACACGTATAGACTCTTGCAGGAATGAATGCGGCATCTCTAAGGAGAACTATTACTGGTCTGGGAMCAGCGGATAAGCAACGATCTGTGCTGCAATTTACTCTCACTCTCGTTTTCCACCACACCTTGTACTTAATATAAGAATTAGTGAATCAATTAACAGAAAAAAAACCCTCTAAGGTGATGAAAAAGCGAAGTTCAGAAGGCAATATTGGCATGCTACCAAGAGCACAGACCTTGAATCCCATTTGCATACAGTTGTGTTTTTCCCAGCAAGGCATACTTGGGGCGCGAAGGCGTGTCCCGGAGACGCTCCGGTTCCGCGCGTGCAGTGCTCCTTGCACAGGCAGGGTGTGACTGCAGAAGTATTTCGGTTTGGATCAGGAGGCTGCTTTTGAAGTGACTCTCCCTATCAGCCCAGCAGACTCTGCTTTGGTTTTCAGAGTGCACCAACRGGATTCCTTTCAGATGAAACTCAAACCAGGAGATGCACTCCAGGAGCGCATTTAATGCACTTGGACTGCTACTGGGCGTTGAGTCTAGGGGAGCAAAGCAGAGCTAGCCCACAGCACTGACCAGTTCACGTTACAGGCACTCTCCYATTGTGCCAAATGACTTACCAATGTAAAGGTAGCCACAGATTAAAAAGCATCCTTTAGCATGATATCAGAAATAGAATTGAAGAGGTTGTATCTCATAGAGCTTCCCAACAACCCTATAGCATTAACCAGGAGGGTCAGTAAACCTGCTTATTCTGCAGTAAAAACAGAAGAGCTACTTATTTAACAAATAAAACCCATATACAATACAAATGAGAAAAACAAACAAATGTTCAAGGTGTAACTGACCTTCTGAAGTGGACTATTTCCCAAGTACCAGGAGAGCCAATTTCCCAACAGCTTTTATTTCTGTTTCTTAATGTTCAAGTGTATATGCACAATCTAGGATATAAACACAGCACTGATGGAAAATCCTATAGAGTTTCCTGGGAATTAGTGCTGTTACTAAATGGGATGGCTTTTCAGGTTAATATCCACAGAATGCTATTAAAATCTATGGGACTTTTGCAGAATGTAAGAATTATTTTTTAAAGAGAAAAGATTATGGTAACTCTCCCCATACAACATTCAAAAAGTATTTGAAATTTACAGTGCAAAAACAGTTAAAAAGTCTAAGAAAATCTAGAGCAAGATATCAAGAAAGCAACCAAAATAGATGTGTACTGTTTCAAGAGTCACTTAATCAGGTATTAGGCTGAATCAAAGAAAATCAGKGTCTATAGTTTAAAGTAGTACAAAGTCAAACAGGCATTATGCCAGCAGCTGACAAAAGCACCCTCTACTGGAGTAGCACAGCTGAAAAGCCAGCAAGTGGAGAACAGAAGAGCCAAATCATTGCAGGGCTTCGTTTGTCCCGTGGTGTGTTGGATGATTTTGCCGATGGAGCAGTGCATGCTTCTGCCAGCTACGTGATACTTCACTGACTCAACAGCTACTGCGTGCTGCAGTGTCCCCCACAGGCTGAGAAACGGCAGGGAAATATGGGATCCCCAGCAGGAGGGTGGGGACCRGAATTTATTTGCCACTGGCTCTCGAACATTCAAGGACCCCTGAATTTAGATATATATTATCTGTGTCAGGTAAGGCTCCCTGTTTCTTCAACATTGGAATCGCTTAATGACATGGATTCTACTTATTTTCTTATTACCAGCTTGAGTTGTCAATTATGCTTCTGTGGGGAAATAATACAAGGAATCTATTAATGTTATAATAATATAATAATTCTATAGCATATAACTCTCTGTGTTGTCTTATATAAGTCTATGTGTTGCTTTATATAGATACTTTGAAAAATTTAAGTTTGTAAGATGTAAGCAGTATTTCATTACCATGTCAAAGATCATGGTGATATGGCTTATTTAAACTGTCAGAGAGATACAGCTTATTTACAACTATCCAAGAGGCACGCACAAAGATTCCTGTGAGAACAAGTCATTTGACAAGTCACTAATGGTAAGTAAAACCTTAGATCTTGTATAAAAAAAAGTATTCCTAACTATTAAAACAGTATGCTTTCAAACAAGCCTTTGCCATTGCCAGCCTTGTAACTACATTAAATAATACAACTCTTTGAACATTTCAGAAAATATATTTCTGAATTTCTCAAATTTTCTCATTTTATCAGTCCTAAGGAAGGGATTTGTGCATTTCTCTTAAGCATCTTCTAATTACAACAGAAAGCGATGCTTTTTCTAGACCAGAAGCCTAACAGAGAAACGTTTTTTTGTAAACCCTTCTTTAGGTTTCTATTAAGTAGTTGTGATCCTTCCTATAAAAGAAGTGAAATGAGTCTCTCACATTACCTGGTCTGGTTCCTCGAGGCATCCSCTACCACCCCGTGTCAGAGAAGTTACTTGTTTAACAAAACTGGACCATGTTCTGCTTCCCCAGAGAAAGGCTCCCCAATCACTTTTGCTGGGAGCCTACTGCTGGGGGTGTGTGTTTGGTCAGTTGGGTTGGTTTGAGGAGACTATGTTAATCCTCTCCTGATAAGTCCTGTGGTTTAGGTTTAACTCCCCATTACACTTTTCTGGGGTTACCCTGTAATAATCCTGTACTTGTTTTCATATCAAGCCATCTACAGCAAGAAAGAGATGGTGGGAGAAGTTAAGCAAAGGGATGGGAAATCAATGTTTGCTCCAAAGGATAGGTTCACCTTGTTAGAAGGCAGCAAAACACAGAGTACTTGCATTGTTGCTCACAGCTACAGCAAAGCAAAGATGTGATTTATCTTTTGAAGCTACCAAGACGAAAGCATTCTAAAGATGAAGAGCACTTCATCTTCTAAATGAAAAGCACTGATAAAATTATTTGATGAGGACCAAAAATGCTTATCTTCATTCATTGAATTCATTGCATTCTTCTGTCAATCCAACTCCACAGGTCCTAGCTGCCCTGAAAATTCCTGCTTTTTTCAGAAGTGCCCTGTAGAAAATAGTTCAAAGGAACCAGCAGCACAAACCCATTCCAATCTCTGGTGCTACTCCGCCTTCCAGGTCCAACAGATCTTTGCACGTTTCTATCAGCAACACCAATTCTGTGGACTCCTCTGAATGTGAGGTTGCTCCCTTCTGACTGTGACACTCTCCACATGAAGAACTAGCTCATAAGAATCTCTGTTCCTCTGTTATTCCCACTATTTCTTGGTTCCTAGTTATATGACTGACAAGCTTTTAGAAAGCAGTCCACTGCTACCAACATGTTTGTCTCAGGAACAGTCCCACGGGAAGCATCCTGTGCAATGAAAACACCGTATTTCTTCCAGCAATTTTTGGTACTTTGCCAACCTTTTACTCTACAGAAATCCTGCTTTCGTTTCAGTCTTGACATTTTGAGACAGCCGCAGACTGCCTCGCTAATCGCTGCCTCTTGTTGCATCCTCCTTGAAGCTTCGCCTTAGTCAATACATCCAGAAAACACCTTTGGCAGTGATGGAATCAGATTTCTTAGCAAGGTGCCTCTGTTTGCTCAAGGGTTTTCTAAACACATACCATGCTAGTCTTCTTTTTGAGAAGATTTTTCCTCTGTAACGTTTGCCCTCCTGTGAATTAGCAAGAGAGGAGTCGGCGTCTCCTCCTGAGCACGCCTGGGCAGCCATTTCCACCCTGCTGCTGCTACAGCCATGAGCCTCTCAGCAAGCTCACCTCCGCAGGGCACTGGTACAACCACGCTTGTGCCCACGCCTGATGGTGCTGGGGTTTTTCCAGCTATTCGGAAACCAACCTTTCAGTATTTTCCAGTCTACCGAGTAATCGTGGGTGTCCTTACACATTTTCTCTCAAAATAGAAATGCTGCACAGCTGTAGCCACTGCAGCCCTTCAACTGGTACAGCCGTTTATCCTGGCAGAACGCACACTTCAGCTGTAATCAGCTTCCACGCTTTTGAGACGGTCCCACGTTGTTCTCACATCAAACCCACACCCAAAGCAAAAGCACAAACACCTGTGACTACTGCCAAAGGGGATTGGAAAAAATCAGCAAGCTAAGACAGAAACAGGCACAAGAGCCTTTCAAGCCTGAAAAGAAAACCCAGATTAAATCCTGCTGGTGACTGAAAGCATTACATCTTTTCATCCAAATTCTGCCATGATTTTGCAAGATTAGCAAGCTGCCAAATGAGCTTCCTGTCACCAGAGAAAGAGCGAGCCAGCCAGCGCTGCACAGCTTCTGTTTCTCTCCATTGATAAAAAATCCTCCTGCACTGATTACAGGTTCACAATAAATTACCCTTTGTGGAACACACTGCATGTCCCTGGATTCAATTTCAGATTGGCAGCCTTAAGCTTATCACAAACCATTTGTAAATGAATCAGTTCTGCAATAGCATTAACATGCATCAAGCTGTSGCACAGGAATAGCAGGCTAAGGGAGGGATGCCTTGCAACCACCTCTCCATTAGCATTTCTGGGAGGAAGCGCTGCCTGCCACGAAAACCATTACCCTCAACAGCTGTACTTCTATACTRACGTGAATTCTTCTTTTCCAAATCATCCTGCCTTTCTTGGAAATCCAAGTAATGTAGCTGCTATTGTGCCAGCATCTGGAGGCAACACAATGTGTTCATTGCACATTAATTGCCTTCCAGTCACCGTTTTTCTAATCTTGACAAATTTTTAAGAGAATTTTCTCAGTTCAAACTTGTATGCATTTTTACTGCCTTTTTTCCCAGTTACACATAATGATCACCATCACATTTGATTCACCATAAAAACAGTGCAATGATGAGTCAATAGAGGGCTCATTTTCAGAGTCAATCTTCCYCATTTGTCAGTGGAGGTGTATGCTCGCTGTCACTGTCTCCTCTTGAAAGACAATCCAGGATAAACTGTTCTCTAGTTAAGAGACTTTTTGAACATCTGAGCTATCAGTTTAAGTGTTCACTCATGCATTTCACTGATCCTGATGCACAGAGTAGCCAATTTTTCATTATTAGCTGCCCAAACCGGAAGAAAACCTACAAGTCTGTTTCTTGTTCCATCAAGCTTTGTCTTTCAGCTTCTTCCAAAGTCTTTCCCTCTTCCACTTTCAAAACAAACAAGAAAATCTTCTTATTGCTCATTTCTTCACACTTACCTGATCTGCTTCCTTTAAGCACTACATCATTATCAATTTTTCTTGTTTTGTAAATCTGTGTCACTTCTAATCATGCAAAAAGGGCATGGAGAAGACGTGAATCCCCTTTTGGGAGACTGTTGGACGCTCTCCTATAATTGCAAGGCTTATTGTGACCACATCTTTCCAGGTAGTGCTCCGTCTAGTGACTTACTGAGGAACTTGAATGATGGCTGGTAATTTTACAGCTTTGTAGCTATGACTGCCATGGATGCGTTATCAGTAATCTTGATCTAGAAACCTCACTCTAGATGAGCATTTATAATTTAGCCTATTGCCCATTTTTCTTAGAAGCTTTTTATGGTATCTGAGTAAGACCTTACATATCCTTGGCAAAATCAGTGGGATTTCTCTCCTTTTCTTCCTCTCCTGGCTAGTAGCTACATTCTGTCTATCTCAATCCGGCCACTTCCAAACAGCCTCTTTGTACCAGCTATAGATACCTGCGTTTTTTTCCCCGCAGAAGCAAGTACTGCTTAGTAAGTACCATATTATCAAAGCCAATCACTGGAAACATTTTGTGCCTTTCCAGCCATTTTCTCACCAGTTAGGACTCTAGCATTTTTTCCCCACTACGGGGAGTTCTGTAGTTGTTTGCATTATAAGTCACTGCTGATACAAGCCTAACGTTTCTTTTATGGGATCTCATTTACTTACAATAAGACGCACATGCTGTCCATTATCTCTGAACTCAGGAAGGGCAGTCCCATCCCTGCTCTGGGCTTGTTTATATGCCCTGTATGTCAAGAAATCTGACTTGCTTCAGAAGCTGCAGCACTAGCACTTCTCTCACCATCTTCCCCTGAAGATGATGCACCGAAGCATCTCTACCAAAAAACTTCCAGCAGCAGAACCAGTCCACYCAGATAACTCAGCTTCAGACAGGCTTTCTCACAGCCTTGTTTCAGATGTCTTACTAAAGAAAAAGCATAGTTGCTTTTGCCATTTCTCCTGAATAGGGAAGCTGCCATGGTCACTGCTTACAATGAAGATTTCCTCAACCTGTAAATAACACAATTAATCATTCTTCTCCCAGATTAGCCATGCTGGTTTTCTCCTTGGAAACTGAGTATCAGATGGTGCTAACTTCAGGACAACTGGATACCACGTATATCATATTAGCTGAAAACAAAAGGAGTGATTAGCATGGTAACTTCCTGAGCTGCCCTGTAGAATAGCAGAGCAAACAATACAAGGACAAAAGCCTCCTTGGTCATGGCAGTCGTGGGAATGCATCCTATTTCCAGAGCTGGTGACATTAACCTTCAGCTGTAACGCTCTTCAAAGAGCACTTCAGTAGCAAACAGAACTATTGTAAGACTTGAGAATTAGGCAGTCCATTGAACCGTGTTCTTCATGTCAAATCCCTCAAATTCCAAGAAACAGTACCATGCATCCATCCCACAAAACCCTGCAATAAATTCTGTACATATAGGATAGCAGAGGCAGATTTCTGAAAAAGYGTCTTGCTAGACATACCGTAATCTGCAACTCGCTGCCTGGACGCAAACTGAACCTTTGGGAAACTGAGCGAACATCTGGTTTTCATATCTGAACAGGAGCTTGCTGCTATTCCCTACCCTCAGGCCTCTATGCCAGCTATAGTATAAACACATTCCTGTTAAAAAAGGAGCATAAGCAGTCTTTTTTTCTACCACGTTCGCTGAAGATTAGCACCTTCAACCTAGCAATATTAGGACAGCAGATACAGAAAAAAAAMCAGATTAGAGGGAGCCTTTTCATTCAGAGACTTCACGTTCAGCACTTYGAGAAGAACATTTCTTTGTAAGCAAAGCTCACAGAAACCGTTCAATCCCAGACGAACAGGACCTAAAGACCAGCTACATAAGTAGCTTGTGACAATCCACATCCTGAAATGGGTGATGCAAGGCTGCACTACCTGCACGGAGACRGCTATTCCTGTAAGAGAACTGGTCTGCATGAGATGGTAATTTTTAGTGGAAGTTTCATGTGCAATTACTAGAATGAGGAGAATTTACATTAGCATTCTAGACAAAGTACAGGCACTTACAGACTCTCAACTCAACAAAATGCAGATATCCACAGCTCCTGAACTGTCACGCTCCACTGGCTGTCCACCTAGTGAAGGCTCCATTTCAAGCAAGGGATAAATACGACTGMTGCGAAGGGGTCTTCATCCCAGCTGGAACTCAGCAGGATCGTCACTAAGGGCGTGGGAGGTTTCCTTTGCAACCCAGAGGCCAGCTCTGCTCTGCTCCCTGCTAGCCTAGTCCCTGCTCCAGCCCGGCCATCRCCACCTGAGGTGAAGGAGTATTTTGAGAAACTGTACAAAGATCTGGCACTACATCAGCTTTGCCTACGACACCGTCCCTCATCTTGGAGCTTGCTACGACAGTGCCAGATATTTGGGTTTGCGCAAGGAGAGCTGGYGCACGGGGAAGCCCCAGCTGTGTACAAGTACCATTTTTTGAATGGTTTCCAGACTGGCAGCACAGAAAGGGTGGAATATATCACGCGTTTGGCCCGACAGCCTGTGAAACTGGCAAGGAGCAGTTGCGGAGTCTGCAGGTAGAGAAGGATCCAGAGAAAGCATTATCACACTGCCAAGGCTAGAATTGCGTAACCTGTTGCTAACTTCATATACTCACTAAAAATAAACACATTTTTCTATATATTGAGGTTCAAAATAATTTTTTTAAAAATCACTTTTAAAAATATTAACATCATTTTAGCACATATGCATACAGAATCTGTTCTGCCAAATTAAAGCTAGTCCAAGACAGAAGCAAAGTAAAAATTATGAATGTTTACATTAATAGTTTAATTACATACACTTCTATTAGTAGGCCTAATATCATTGCAGATTTCCTAAGGCACAAAAGCTTTATTTGAAAATAAACCTAGAGCAATGCTCCCTCCAACCCAGTTTTGCTGGTACTTTTACATATACAGACCCAAAAATCCATGCAGCAGCGTATCAAAAATGCAACATATACTGACTAGCACTTTGAGAAAATCACCAACTGTTTGTACTGAAATAAATACAATTTGGCAGTAAATACTATCACAGCTTTGTCATTTTTTTTCCACATAAATATCTAGATTCTATTTTCAATTTTAGGAAGAATATGTTAAATGCTTCAATTCTTCCTGCATCAGTTAGTCTCATGTTTCACTGATGCAGACCACATAACATCAAAACTCATTATCAAATATTAAACTCTATTATTAGKTTTTTTTCTTTCAGTTTGCAGTCGTATACTTATTACAAACAAAACCCTGAGGAATCTGTTGTGTCATAAGAAATATATCACTGAAATGCATACAGTACAGAATTCATCCCTCCTATTCACCAAGCATGAAATGCAATATTTATACCATAGATGTTTTCAAATGTAGTTTTATTCCAGTGACCTATTTGCAGTCTTTACATACATTTCAAAACAACGTTATGCAAACATATCACAGGACAGTACTTAAAGAATCTTTAGTATATACTCCTTTATAAAAGGTTTTGACACAATGGAGAAGTCAGTCCAGAAAAGCTCACGTTACCAGGTTTGTTGATAAAATATCGTGAAGTCCTCTAACCTGCATGAGCACAAGCATCCATCACAATGCATCCCTTTTCTAAATCCCTCCTTTAAATAAACAGGTTTAAACTTTGTTCAGTAGACAAGTTTCTATCACCACACTGTCCATTTAATTTTGTGCCTTCCAAAAGGCAAGCATACTACAGAAATAAAATTCCCTACCCAACAGGAGAGAGAAATTCGGTAAACATGTATTTGTTTCCCATTCCAGCAGAGGAATCCAAGTTCACTGAAATTCTCATCATGGCTAAATCCAGCACACCCTGCTTATAACTTCTTCTTCTTTGTCTGCTCCCCAGAGTCTAGTTTACGTTTCTTAGCAGAAGCTGGTTCATCATCTTTTTCACCATCTTTAAATAAAAGACAGAATTRATCAAAGTCAGCAAAGCCAGTATTTTTGCCTTAAACACCATCCTCGTCTCAGAACAACTGACTTAACCACATCTGAGATGCCTGGAAAAAAGACACAGTAGTATTAACTGACAGCATCCTCATTTTTGGAATGCAGGCAATATGTAGACAGAACAGGAATGATTACTTGTTATTACTACCACAGACCATTGAGGATAAATAAGAAGAGGCCTTGTTATGCTACTGTACAGTACCTGTTCTAAAAATCTTATTATCTGAATAGGTAAGACAAAAAGCTAGCAAGTTACATTTTAGAAGCAGGAAGTAATATCAAGGTCAATTAACAKTTTATCTTCTTAGTCTTTGGATGAAGGTTGACTAAGAGAAATGTGAAGGGGGGGGGAAAAAGCATACAGAACAAATGGAGCAAGACAGAGACAGAAAAACTGCCACTGGGGAAGGAACATCCAGAACAAAAAAAGGAGCAAGACAGCAAAAAAAACTTCCTTTGGAAAAGGTTTGCTGACAACTTTACTGGTGAACCAAAACATTATYGTGTGTTCTGAAAGCCCAGAATTTCTTCTGCTGCTTTTGTTCTCTTGGTTGTTACTGGCTATTCTCCTTCTCCAGCAAGTTTTAAAAAAAATAATCCCTCCCTCCTGTCAAATATTTCTTTACTTCCTAGATTACCATTACAGCTTGTAYCGTGATTAAAAGTGAAGAGGATAGTACATATTTTCTTCAGTAATCTGTCACATGGACATCTTATTTAATTCTCCTTTTGGCCCCCAAGTTTTGCAAACATTATAAAAATAATCTGACCTACATCTACATCTAAGGTCAAGACAGCAGCATTTGAAGAAGCTCTCATACCACTTTCTGTTTTAGCAGCACCATGACTGAATCTGTTAGTTTCGTATAATTACAGTTCTACAGACTCTTTAATCAGTCCCTGTTTCCGCTGGCGACAACGGAAGGGGAGCAGAGAGATTGCTGGAGAGTCTATGTTGATTCTAGGAAAACCAGAACACACTCACGGCAGCCTAACCGTCCCCGCAGCCCACTGCTGCTCTGCCCTTGGGCAGCAGTGGATGCAGAAGAGGCCAGCAAAGCTTCCTCTGAGTTCTGGGCAGGGAGGGCTCCAGCCACAGACCACTCACAGAACCCACCCAATTCGCCTCCCTACGCACACGAATGTGAAACGCGCGCGTCTGTGGAAAGCACAGCGGCCTTACGCCGGGCCCTCACCCGATTCCGGGGGCTCCTGCTCCTCGTCCGGCAGAAACTTGGCTTTGCCGGCCTGCCGGGGCGCGTCGTCGCCGTTGTCCTCGTAGATGTTGGACCACTTTATGGCCATGTCGAGGGCAGGGGGCGGCGGGGGCTTCTTCTCGGGCGGGCTGTAGGTCTCCGGCGGGGGCACGGCGTTGCTCTTCCACACCTTGAACTCCTTGGGGGGCTGCAGGAGAGAGCAGGGCACCCGTCACACCGGGGCTCGGCGGCGCGGCCCGGCCCCACMCGGCCCCGGCGGCCGCCTCGGGCTGCCCCCCGCGCCCCACCGGCCCCACGGCCCCCGCACCTCCTCGGGCGCCCGCAGGACGCGGCTCTCCCAGTCGATCTGCTTGTTGAGCGGGTTGTAGAGGAAGGCGGGCGGCTGCGACACCCGTCGGAAGAGCTCGTCGGGCGGCGGCAGCCGCGGCCGCCGCCCCGGGCTGCCCCCCGCCGCCGCGCCACCCCCCGCCTGGCGCTCGTCGGGCTGGGGCTCGTCGGCCTCCGAGTCGGAGCTGGAGCTGCCGTAGGCCGCGAAATAGCCCAGCGGGTCCTCTCCCTCCGCCGCCATGGCGGGGCCTGCCGCCGCGACACCGCCCGCACGGAAACCGGGCCCGCGCCGAGGGTTCCGGCCTGCCGCCGCACCGAGGGGAGCAGAGCCCCCAGCCCCCCCGCGGCGGCCCGGCTGCCGCCTGCCCGCGGCCGAGCTCCGCGCTCGCCCTCGGGAGGCGACACCCACGATTGCTTCGTGTGGGTGGGTCCCAGCTTGTACATGGCGAACGGGGTCCAGCAGAAGGAGGAGGTGGAAAAAGCTGGCCCTTCTGGGTGCCGCCGGGGGCAGGCGGGGCACACCCGGTAACTCGGGATTTTTCCCCTCTGAGTGACCACAGACAGATACAGAAAATCAGGCATGAGGTTGAGAAGACCTCCAGTTCTCCTTTTTACACCTGCAGGCCTAAGGAGAGAGAAAACACGTTTTCCTTAATGTGCGAGCGTTAGCTAACCCAGGGCTTTGAACGTCACCGATCCAGTAATAGCTCAAGCAGGCCCCTAGGCTGTCTTTACCAAAACAGATCTTTCAAATCTGTTGGAAAAAGTTTGTACCAGATTTCTCTTGTCAGCAAAGCCCAGATATCTGGCTTTGCATCATCTAAAATACTTACCAGCGCTGTTCAGGTTACTTATACTACCAAGGAAGCAGGATAAGGTCTAGGGAAGGGGCTTTGGTTATAGTGTGGTCAGTTCCTTTATTGCAAAGATGCTGAACTGGGTCCAGCTGATCTCTCATATTCAGTTCTATAATCATTCTTTTGAAAGAAACCCTACATGCAAAGTACGATGAAAACAACTGCTGAAGCGAGCCTCCACGGTCCCCGCAACATTTGCAAATCCTTTTTGAGTCGCACTCCTCAGCACGCAAAGGTTTTGTTTCTCCCCCACTATTAAAAAAAAAAAAAAAAAAATCTTAATTTAAGAATGAAGTCAATATACGCATGGCTGGAAGCAACACATCACATCTTTAAGAAGTTCAGTGATCGAGTCATTTGAAAAAAAAGCAAGAATCAGGTTAGCAACATGAGTCATGAACCACAGAAAGTGTAGTCTCAATTTCACATGCAAGTTAGTTTTCCCTACACACTGCTCTTGAATGCAGTTCTACAGGCACACGTGTTTCACATTGTCAAGTCTTTCCACCAAAGACAAACCCCTCTAACAAGACAATGAGAACAAATGCCTCCCGCACACACAAAACCAAAACCACACATCTAGATACTGGCATGAACTGCTCTTAGAACCTATAAATTTTAATAATGAGAGRGGCAGACAGGAAAACAGGCAATTATACAAAAGAATTTATTCCAAAAGTTGTGATAAAATATTTAAAATTTTAAAAAATGCACGTTATAAACATTTGGTAAGAGAATACATTCATTTAAAGTCTCAGGTTAACAGGCTCCCCTGCAGGAGCGATCCCAGCACAGGCAGGCTGCCTGCAGGCAGCGCACCTCGCGCGTTGGGATTTAGATCTGCAAGGCTGCCTTCACCCTGAGCTGATGCCGTTTTTCAGTTAAGGCCAAGCTTGCTTCCTCTCCTCCATTTACGAGAATCCAAGAAGGGATCCAAACTTAAGCACAGCTCTTTAAGTGGTTACAGTGGGCAATTAGACAAATCAATTTTTAGACATCCCGAGTATGTGCAACTACAGTTCAAGTTAATGGAAGAGAAGGATTTAAACCTACCCTTAATTTCATGCTAGAGAGCAAAATTTTCCTTGCATATTTAGGCACTTAACTTCCAGAGCACCAAGCAATTTTGTTGAACAGCATTTTCACCATCCTGACCTTTCACAGACTTTCAACTTAGTCTATGACCTTAGATGTATAAAAGAAAAACACGGATTTTTATAAACACTAAACAGAAGCCCACATCTTTATCGAATGTAAGCTAGTCATATACTAAGTATGGAGTGTAGTTGAACATTGCAGTTTATTTTAACCTACTTCCAAAACCAGAGTAAACATGAAAAAAATGTAGAGACTATATTGAGGGCCTGCAGATGGCCTGTCTCCACAACAGGAGAACACAGTTTAGGAATATTACCTGGGTTTGAATTTGGATGGAATTACACAGCTATAGCACTGTATGAGAGCCAAAAGACTTTAAAGCCTGAAATACAAACCTACCCTTTGATATACTGAAAAATCCCATCACTTTAAAGTGTAGTACTGCAGAACACAACTGTACACATTTCCAAGTAAGAGTTTGCCTTTGCCTTGTAATTTTAAGGTGATTATAGGCCAACTTCATAAAAAGTAGATTACAGCTCAAGAGTATGAGAGGAATACAGCATGTTACATTGTGTCAAGAAATGAGAACCTTCCCATGTTGAAATAGTTTAAAATGCATTTGACTCAACAATTTGAAATGTAAACGGGTCTATCTGCTTTGAAGAGTAGGTATCTGAAGTGCAGTATTTCCAAGAGTCCTTCAGTTATGGATACTTTCTTGCTACAGGACTCCTCCTCTACTTACCTACTGGGACAAAACATACAAGCTTTCCTCCTTAATAGCATTATACAATAACATTTTCTTACAGCCCACATGATTCCATTACAGCAGTTTACATTCCTTTTCCAGTACTAAGGAGAATTTATATTTAAAGTGCAYGTCAAATCAGAAATCTCTAACAAATATACAAGAATAATATGCTAAGACCTGTGGAAGTATATTTGCTAACTCAAATCACTGTGATACCGAGTGCCTTTTGGTTTACTGGTAGGACAGAGAAAAAAGTTCAGACAATTGAGAGACTTCTTGCAAATAAGTACAGCTACAGATTTGGTCAGATTGGTTTGTTTGGCTGGTTGTTTTTTTGGGGTTTTTTTTGGGTGTGTGTAAATGGAGCTGCACACACATACATAGAGGGCAGAATTTATCCTACAGAGAAACATTTGATTTAATAAATGAGTTTAAGCTTTTTGGCAAGTGAGCTTAAGCTTTTAGTTCAGAAAGTTATTTTTCAATACTCAATACTTTTCCTAACCATCTTTCCCAATTCACCCGTCACAGAAACTTTAAGAAAAACAGATTTGTTAGTTTCTGTAGGAAGAAAAAAACCCCAAACATTTATTCTGTAACTGCAGCTTAAATACCTGCAGCTAAATGTGAAATCTTAAATACACTGGTTTAAAAAACAAACCTTTGCTGGTGTAATACCATGATCTTTTGAAAAAAGCTCCATAAAGAACATAAAATCAAGTAGCTCCAGAGCCATCCAATTACAAAAAGAATTACTCCTTAAAAACAGTAGATATCATAAATTGTTTCCCTGATTTTGCTAGTTAGCAGTTTTAAAACATTTTTTTAACCCTTATAAGACATCACAGAAAGTTTCAGGATAAACAGACAAAAGTCACTATGTTCACTGTGGTTGAAGAGAACGTGATCTTAAAGGCAAAAAGCAATTGTCACTTGAACTAGTACATGGTTCTTGCTGCTCTGACTGCAGCTCTGGGGGGAGTGGGGGCGCACCGGGGTCTCCAGGCCCTGGAAGGGTGGCTGAGAAAACAGCACTCTCTGCATTTCCCATCTCTGCAACTGGTAAATTCATTGAATGAAGAGAGACAGCAGACACAAATGCAGCGGTGCTATAATCATCTTCTGGATGATGTATCGGGGTAGATTCTTTGTCTTTTGTTTTATCAAAAAAATTAGATTCATCAGAATATGATCTAGAAAGATTATTTGTTCCTCCATACAGTGAAGTCATACAGGTGCTGCAGCTTAGACCTAAGACAAAAAACAGAGACTGGATTTAATCACAATATGGTGCACTCTTAAAATTGTGCTCCGATTTAACATCACTAAGATTGCCAAAGATCCATTAGCTGTATTTTTAGCAAACTAACCTCTTCATCCCACCTGTGACACCCCAATATTCATGACAAATTAAAAAATACATGCAGGTTATCTAGGCTGACATGAATAATTTCTCTATATCTCTGTATCAGTTACTATTTGACAAAGATGCACCGTAATTTAAGCTTCATTTTAGGAAGTCACTTTGACCTATCTTTTGACAGATTTTTCTCACTGTGTTCTTCAAACTTTTAAAAGCTTCAGCTGTACAGCTTTACTCCAGAGTGGACTGCATTTGAAGGCTGTTTTACCTGAAGCCAGAGGAAACTTCAGGCCTTTCATCTCTAGGGTTAAAATGTACTTCTTCCTTCTTTACTTCTCTTTTGATGGGTGTGGAAGGGGAAGTAAGGTTTTTGGTTTAGAAGGCTTATACTCTCTTTATCTGCCTTAAAATATGAGTACACACAGTCACTTCAAGCTTTGTGTGTCAACAAAACCTCTCTACCTGTGTGATGCAACACACGCATACGCTTACAGTGTCTAATTTTAAGTTTTGGCATTGAAGGCATACAGGAGAACTCCCCTCAGGTTGCATTTGCTGGCTTATCTTCTGCTGAGGTGCAATGTTTAACAAAACCAGAGCATCCTGCCACTGCAGTAAATAGCTTCAAGACAAATGCAAGATGGAAGATAACCACCTATTCGGAGTTCTGAATCAAAACCCCATAGAAAACAAAACTGAAATGTGAAGACAGACTTATCCATCATAACATGATAGGGTGTTTTGGAATTTGTTATTTATGATATGTTCAGATAGTAAAAAGGCAAAGCCAGGATACATGCACTAGGACCTTAAACCCAAACTGGTGATATTTCCAAGAATGTTGTCCCAAACACTAGAGGAAGAAAAAAAAAAAACAAAAAAACAACCCACAAAAACAAAACCTGTACTAAGAAACATGATTTAAAGAATTGTTGGAGTTTAATCTTGCAGACCCTCAAAATAAAACTTACGACTTACAAAATATTACTACAAACTTCTCACCTTTGAGAGCTTCAAGTTTTTCATTTTTGACTTTCAACACTACGTCAGTTATTTTTTGTAACAGGAAGTTTTGTGTTCTTTCTCTTCTGATAGATTCAATCAAAGCATCCAGTCCCTTTGGGTTTTCTGCTAAGTAGTCCAATAACTTCCCAGTTTTTTTCCTACTGGAAGATCGAGAAGAAATTTCTTCTGTGTCCTCTCTAGTGAGTATCTTCTTTGAACGTAGGTAATCAAAGTGTCTCTCAGCTATGATTTTATCACACAGGTAAGGACGCATCCTTTCTAAAGCCTGAAAAACAAACAAAATAAACCCCTAGTATTAGCCAATCTTTCAATTTATTTAGAAGCCTGTATTTGATACCTATATGATTTTGATACAGGTTAATGAAACAATTTTTAAAGAGGCCACCGTGTTACCTAGCAGAGATCTTAATGTAAAAAAAAATTTTTTTTTAAAACATTCTCTAATTTACTTGTCCCTTTCATTAGTTTTCTTTGAGTGAACTCAGGAGTTTTAATGCATGTTAAGTAATAAGGTGAACACTTACTGAAAATGTTAGTTACATTGTCTGTGGTTATCACATTTCAGAACATTCACCAAGTAAAAATGAAAAGAAATCATACCAACAAAACACAACAGCACCTACTCACTTTGTCTACAGACACACTCATTCTCACTGACTACTCAATTGCCACATTTCCATACTATTTGTATCCACAAGGCACAACTCCAAAATACTGCAATTATTGATGTTTTCTRTACATTGAGTAAAAGCAGTCCCAGAGCAACAACATAAATACTCACTGTTTAAAAGGTTTGTTTAATAAACACCACTATGTGCAAGTTCAACAGATTACTGGCATCCAAAACACATGCACTTTCATCCACAGATGTACCTGCTCTCAACAACTTTACTGGCTGCTTTTTGTGTTCATCAAGCTGCCTTCTTTTGGGTCAAGATTTGATATTAAACACCTGAAGCACCTTGCACACCTCTAACGTGCTGCACAGACCACTGAGAGTTACTGCAACTCTGATGACTCTACCCTCTGCAGCATAACTTCAGCTTGCAAGTGTAAACTGGTTGCTTAAGTCCTCTCCATAACCAGCAAAAAGAAAGAGGTGGAACCACCTGCCCATGGGAGGGGGGACTCCAGCCAGGGTCTAAAGACCCTAACGTGCAGTCAATCAATATTGGGTATGACGAAGCAGAGATATCTGTCTTGAGCACTTCAGCCAGCAGTGCCACTTTGCATCTTCAGGAACTGTAACACCTTGTATCAGATCACATTCCCTCAGAGATCTTCTTCCTGAGGAAACATGCTATCTTTTGTAACCATATTCAATTCTAACCTGACTACCAATTTATTTCAGAGGTAATTTTATGGGAGCAACGTCAGAACTAAGGACTGCCATGTCACCACTTTGATTTCCTCCCTGGAAGATCAAGTGTCCTCTCTTATACTGATCAATTCATTTTTACAGTTACCAAAACAAAAAACAATCTTCCCCCACCTTGTTCAGAGGGTACATACAAGCACAAACATCGCCAAAATGTAAATTATATGAATCTTATTTCAATCTGTACATTAACAAGCCTGCTTGATATCAACATCGAAACAGAATTAATGCATGTGTTCACAACTCTCTGGTTTCAGTATCTACTACTCTATGAAGACGAGAGTCACAAATGACATCTCTGTGCTTGAAACACAAGCTCTCATTTCATACGATACTACAAAATTGGCAGTTTCTCCCGCCAACATTTTTTCACTGTGCAGAATTACACAAGAAGTCAGATACCCACTAGCTGAATATTACTGATGTGAAAAAACTAACGTCCCCCACCAAGTCTCACCTGACTCAAAAAAAGAAAAAAAAAAAAAAATATTTGAGAGCCAGAGGAAAACCACCTTTACATACAAGGCATGTGAAGAGATGGAAAGAAACAAAACTTCTTTCCTGAAGAAAGTTTGCAAATATTCTCCTGCTTTTTGAGATTTGATTCCATAACAGCAGCATTTAAAAATTAAAATTTGAAAATGACTGTTTGCCTTATAGCCATTTACTAGCTCAGTAAATAGAAGCGGAGGAAAAGCTAGATATAAAGAGACACTTTAAGACAGATTATTTCAAACAGCAAAATACTGTCTGGCATACTCGTGCTAGGGAAAGCACCAATAACTCAAAGAAAAAAATTCCTGGATGGCTCCACAGAGGATAGTATAGCAGAGGATAAATGTGTTCTTCTAGTTGTTCTTTCGGATCCAACAAATACTAAACTATCAATAAACAGCCTGTGGTTACACAGTTGTTAAAGAAAACATCAGATGAGCATGCAGGGAAGATAAAGGAAGGCTTTTGGCAGTAGACTATCACCACTGGATTGAATACAACATAAAACCAAAACCATAAGGGTGCAGCTCCATGGTAGCCAATTTAAGTGCAAGGAACACTCCCCCCTGCATGGCAGCTGCGTGTTCCTACCYCTTCCCTTGTACTGGTGGATGAGAAGATCCAGCCAAGGGACTGTATTAGTGCTTCCCCCCCCAGCCAGATTAATTACCCGATCCAGTTTAATGTGCAGTCACATTGGCACTAGTGCTGGCATAACAACTGTGATAAGAGCAGAAAAGTGCACCAGTACAGCTTGTATCAGTTTAGGCAGCTCTGGAATACATCTCAAGTGTCCAACTGCAACAAGCCCATGCCCGAACGGTTACGAGTGTAGCAGGCAATACAGATTTGTTCAGTTCTCATGGAAATCTCATCCTACCACCAGAAGGTTCAATCAACAAACTCTGAAACCTAAGTCAGTCAACTTTTCAACATTAAAAGAATAGAGTGAGTTGTTATTGAATAGAAAGACTATTGTGTTTTGACTAACATCTTCCGTAATGAGTCTTTCACTATATGAAGTATATCAGTTCTGAATTCCCCTCCGCACTGTCCTTGTAGGTTAACAGTTTGTGAGTGACAGAAAGAGTAAACACATTAGAACAGAAGTTTTAAATATACTTTGCTCTATATCAATTATTTTGTATGGCTCACTGCCTCCTTCCCAGCTCTAGAATGTAAGACTTCAACCTTTATAATTCCTCCCCAAGACAAGTTTACCCAGACCAAGTTATCCTTGCAAGTCAGCTTTCTGAGATATGCTGTCACATAATATACACAGAACTTCTGGTAATGGAGCACTTCTGTTTGAAGTGATCCTACCAAAGTTACCTGAACAGCTTTGAAACCGCTAAGTGAGTTTACGCTGAACCAGCACTTCGTATCATGAAGCCGCAACATTTAAAATCTGAGAGAAGCAGCTCTAAAGTCAGATTTACTGGATTGTATTTTGATGATAAAACTAATGTTACTTCTTTCTACATAGTAGGTTTCCATCAAGTCCTCCAATTACTATGGGAGACCCTATAAGATTAA
This sequence comes from Oceanodroma leucorhoa, assembly GCA_030449065.1. Taxonomy (NCBI): domain Eukaryota; kingdom Metazoa; phylum Chordata; class Aves; order Procellariiformes; genus Oceanodroma; species Oceanodroma leucorhoa. The sequence continues at coordinate 9,058,179 of JASVER010000010.1, forward strand.
GGGCTGAAGCAACATACATGCACTTCTGTGAGATGCAGCCGTGAATTCAGTCACTGAYAGAGATTAACATACATATCATGTTATATATAGAATCTGATTTAAGTAGTTCTTATCTTTTTTTGGTGTAACTGCCAGATGCTAATTATTGCAGTATGACCCTGTGGTTCCACAGAAGCAAGTAATAACTTGAAAAACATGCCTCACAAAACTATGACAAAGCATTTAAAGAAAATTACGTATGCATAAAGCTAGTAAGAAACCAAAACTGAACTCCAAATATTCTTTATTGTACTTTAAAGGAACATAAAAACCCAAATAAGTCCAACATAAGACACCATAAATTACAAACAGAAGCATGGACGGTCAATAAATAATTGATAAACTGTGATTTTTTAATTTTTTTCTTTAAATTAACCAATCACTTGTTGAGGTTGGTTAGCATATTGCTTGCTTCCCATTCTAGCAAAGAGATAAGTAAATCCACACTGAATCAGGATGAAGTCTTCCCTCAGATTCCAGACATCAGTGAACAAACATGGGGGGAAAAAAAAAATCAGGAAAATATAGGAAAAAAAGCCTCAAAAATTATCAATATTTAATCCAAATATTTCATGCTCTGTAAGAGAGAATCTTATTAACACCAAGAGAAGCATATACATTTGCAGCTAACCTTTAGATACCGTGTTAATTACTCATCGCCTCTACTCTGCCTCCTGTGCCTCACCGTGGTGGCCAGGGACACGGTGAAAACCAACCCCTTGCTACTCCGGCCCGAAGACGCGAGGCGGGAGCAGACCGCTTAGAGGAAAACAAAAGCAAACTGAACTTTCAGGCGAATACCCGGACCCAGCGTTAAGTTTTTGCAAGCCGTTATCAGCCTTATACCGGGAGGCCCCCCGGAGGCCAGAGCCGCGGGCTGCCGCTCCGGGCAGGACGCCCCGGGGCCCCAGCCCGGCGTCGCGGAGCCCAGGCCCGGGCCCGGGCCCGCCGCCCCCGCCGCGCCGCACGTGACCTGCCCGCCCCCGCGGGCGCCCTCCGGGAAGGCGGAGGGGAATTCCGGGCGGCGCGCCAGGGGCCCGGCCCCGCGGCCGCTGGCGGCCCTCCCGCCTCGGCACCGGCCTCCCCCCTCGGACGCCCGCTCTGACAGAGCTTCCGCTTCCCCCGCCCGGGCCCTAGCCCCACCCCGCCACTCCGCGTCCCGAGCACTCCGGCCTCTCGGCGCAGCCCGCACTTACATCCTTCTTGACCTCGGCCATCTCGTCCTCCGTTAGCAGCCGCCCCGCAGCGCCCGGGCCCGAGCTCGAGCCCGGGCCGGAGCCTTCCATAGCGCAAACCCCCCCGCCGGCGCCGCCGCCGCCGGGCAAAGCCGCTCGGGACAGCGCTTCCGGTCCGGGCCCCGCCCACGCACGCCCGGCCCCGCCCCGTGCCCGCCCCCCCACCAATAGGCCCTCAGGGAAGGCAGTCCGCCCCCACGGCAGCACCGCCCGGCGCTCGCCGGCGTGTGGCCCCGCCCCGTGGCGCGTGCGCGGAGGGGCGTCACCGCTCCCTCGCCCCGCGGGGCGGCCGTTGGCACCACCCACCCCGTGCCGCCGCGGTCTCGCTCCGCCGGGAGCCGGAGCGGAACTGAGCTGAGCTGCGCCGGCCTCCGCGCCTTCGCCTGAGGCGGGCGGGCTGGGCCGGGCCGGGCCGGGCCGGGCCGGGGAGCCGCCCTGGGCAAGGGCTTCCTTCCTGCGGGCCGGGCCCGCGGCCTTGGGCGGCGCAGGGAGCGATGAACCGCCGGGTCTGGCGGCGAGGCTCCCGCCTCCCCTGCAGAGGCGCAGGGAGCGGCTCCCTTGGCGGTTACACCCTGCCCCTCTGCGGAACCGTCACCAGACTGTGGCAGGCGCCTGTGTCGGCGGCTGGCAGCTGCCTGCCGGGGACACTGCAACACCCGCTGCGGTAAAGCAGGTGTTTGGCAATGACGAGGGGGGGCGGGTGCCTCGGCTGCGGCTCGGGGGGTGACCAGCATCCGGCCGCGCTGTGTGGCGCGGTGTGTCTGTACCCGTTACAGCGTGTGTGAGTCAGAGGGCTGAGGAGACGAGGACGTGGGGATTTACAGTAGATTTTAGGGACTGACAGTTTTCAAAAAGCCATTGCCGCAAAGGGCCATCTTCCGAGGCTGCTGCGGGTCTCAGCGCAGGCCAAGCTGTACGCAGCGGAGCCGTCGATAGCCCCCGCTTCACTCCTCCGCGGGCCAGAGGGCCCCACGCTGTCGGGGCCGCTGCCCCGCCGGGGGACGCCGCTGCTGCCGGTGCTGGCCTGCCCGCCGGGCCGCCCAGCCCTGCCCCACGCAGGAGCAAACCCTTGAAGAAAAGACAGAATTCAAAGCTCAATTAATCGGTATTTCTTCAGCTGTCGAAGGTAAAACTTAGGCTATTGCTGCAGTCTTGAAAACTTCGTTTCCAGCAATTAAACGTGAAAGTGTATAGAAGGAGAAGCAATCAAATTTGCTGTCAGTAAGGCAGAACTACCAGTTTTACAATACTTTGCAAAGTCCTTTTGCTTGATATGCCTTGTTAATGCAATCGTACTTTAAATATTAACTGCAATGATACCTATTTTACAGCACTATCATTCCCAGCTTTTCAGTAAACACACTGGATAGCAAAGGGCCTGCCCAGAACATTCTTACCTGGTGACAGGGYTGATTTCTGTAAAGCTGGGTGTAAAAATCACAGCCAGTCCCCAGGCTTGTTGCAAGAAAACACCCGACCAGCTCTGCTCCCTGCCACTGCTGTGAAGGTCACTTCTGCCCAGTGAAAACTCCTTTAGACTCACCCTCACCATCCAGCCCTGCAGACCTGATCGCTGGTAATTTAGCAGCACACCTCTGCTCACAAATGAAATCCTTCTGTGGTGTTACTCCCACCCCAAGAAGCCTTTGTTTGCTGTGGTGCATTTGAATTTCTCAAAGCTGTCTGTGTAACTCTGGATTAAACATCTGAAATACAAAGTAAATGAGTATTTATCTCCTGTTTTCCTGCTCAGAGGGCTGCAGGGCAAGCCTTTTTTTTCCAAGTCCAAGTGCCTATGTTGATCGTCCCTAATCTGTGCTAGGCACTCAAATACATGGAAAGGTTTCAGATTCTCTGGTGCTTCCAGAGAGCTGATAGTGGCAATTCTGAGACAGAGCCAGGCATCTCCCCAGCCCGACTCCCATCCTTGTTTATTAAACCAAATGCCTTCCAGCTCCCTCCTCTTCAAGGTGAATTATATAGTAGACTTCGCTGGCTCTGTACAACACTGCTGATCAAAGTAGCTATCATGCATTCTGGATTTAGAGTATTTCTTAATAACCTTGCTCAGTGAGAGGCGCAGTTCAAAGCCACGCGATGTCTGGAGGGTTAGGCTTCTGGAGCCATGTATGAGACAAACTGAAATGAATTAACTTCAGCAATCAAGAAAGAGCATGCGGTTAGAGAATACAAGAACAGAATATATTTTAGCAGACTTGATGCTGATAAACCCTAACAAGATTTAGTGGTCCAGGCAGCTAGAAGAAGACTACTCTCAGCATGAAACTCATTTCAGGAGATTAACATCAGTTCAATATTAAGAAGTGAGTCTCAGTGAAGAGCGAGTTAGAATTTCTTTCAAGGGAGTCGGGAAGATTTTGGACACTGCATTGGTTTTATGGACATACGTAATGTCCATCTAGAATAGATTTCTAGAGTAAATTTCCAAATAAGTTTTGGAACCTGCTTACAACCCAGAGCTGTTCGAATCTTTCACAGTATTGGTCCTAGAAAATGTAGTAACGCTGTCACAGTTTGTGAGAAGAGGTCGGTCGGCTTTTCAGAGCTGCAACTGGCTCCAGGTTTTCTTCCCCTCTGCCCTCATTTATCAACCCCTCTCCAGGCAGCCTGTCCTTACTACAGAGCAGGGTCCTCTACCTGGGAGCTTCATGTGCTCCCATCTCCTGGCCCTTACTCAAGGGTCTGGGTCCTGCCACAGGACAACCCCTTTTTGGAGCTGGCAGGATCCTCCAGCCCCTGTGAGAGCAGCGAGGCTCTACACCCACAGTTCCCGAGGGAGGAGGAGGAAAGCTGCCAGGCAGAGAGAAGGGAAAGAGAGTTTGGTTCAGTTACAGATCCAGGTCGAGATTGAGGGCCTTGCCCAAACTGAATGGATATCTGCAGCTGTGAATGGCAAGTTTTCAACTACAAACCCACAGCAATCAACCTACAGCTCGTGAATATTTGGGGGCGAGGTTGCTGAGAGCATTGGAGTGTCTGGACTTTATGATGCAGGAGTCTGTGACTGATGCTTTTTTGTCAGGATGTACTTAAGAGTGGAGAGCAAATTCGTACACCCAAGTGCAAAAGGCTCTACTTGCTGAAGTAATATTCTACAGCTAAATTTTGCAAAGGGCACTCCTTTTTAAATTACTATTATGCTTTTGCTTTTGAAGGTTTTGATATTCCGTGAGGAACTTCTTAATGTGGCAAGTGGGAGTGGCTTGTATAGCTTTTGTTACTTTTAGTTATTGCCATTTAGAAACAAATTCAAGTAAATTGGTACCAACTCTCTCCTGTAGATATGGGTACACAAAGATGCATGTAAATGCAGTAGTTTACTGTATTAATTGCAGCAAGATAAATGTATCAACATTAGACCTAGCACTGATTTAAATATATTAGTATAAAAAACATAACCAGTGTAGTTAAATTAGTTCAAAGGCTGTATTTAGATCAGCCCTAATGAAATCTTTCCTTGTCCCTGCTTCTCCAGCAAGAAAAGTATTAGATTATGGTTCGTTTTAAGTCCTATTACTAGCAAAGCTGTACAGTTTGGAAGCGATGTAATTCTTTTGCTACAGTACTGTTAATTTATGTTAGGTTTCTTCAAAAGTTGAAGCAACAATACTGAGGTCTTGACCAACTGAATCTTGGATTGCCACAAGGTGGCACTGAAGGCCCACAAGCACTTACACACATGTCCATGAAGTCACTGCATTGTCTCCCGAGATCATTAATCCTAATATCATAACCTAATGATATTAGAGAACAAGGGTACAAGCAGAGATTAGCCCAACATGCACTATTTGTAGCACACCACAAGTAGTATTTAGATATAAAACATAYGACGATCCGTCAAGTGGTGGAGTCATTGTCACTGGAGGCATTCAAAAAATGTGTGGATGTGGTGCTTCAGGACATGGTTTAGTGGGCGTGGGTACTGGGTTGACGGTTGGACTCAATGATCTTAAAGGTCTTTTCCAACCTTAATGATTCTATGATTCTACGTTACCGCAAAGCAATGTCTCAAATGTAGTCACCTCTCTTGACATCCTGGGGGAGAAGAGACACAAGAGCTACATGAATAATTTAACCATAATGGTCATGCCACTAAACCTTTGTAGTTTCATCTTTTGTAACTTACCATAAATACAGGAACTACAGAGAAAATACTATACTACAGTAACATCTGTTTAGTTATCTTGGACAATAATAAAATTTAGTCACAACCATTGTATCTAGAACACATAGGCAATATCTCCTCTCTATACATTATTCTTAAATGTAGAGTCTAAAATAATGATTTGTTTTTAAAGAGTCAAGGTTTCTTCTAACAAGCTTAAAGGTTTCAGCACCAGTGTCTATAATTGGCTTTATTTCTAGGCATGTAACAAGCTTCCAAATAAAAAGATGGCATGAAACAGTATTAAATCAAATGCATATGCTTTCAGTTTCAAAACAAGAGGCAAAAACTACAGTGCACAGTACAACTGACACTTTATTCCTTCGTGATGGAGATATATAGTATTGAAACTGCAAGAATCACAAAGAAAAATCAAAGTGCAAACCTCTATTAGAACAGATTATGGAATGTATTGACGTTTTTGGCACAAAAAGTGGAGAACTATATACTGCAACAAGATTTGAAGTTTAATGAAATGTAATACTTCTGTGTTCAGTAGTCATATTTGTGCACTGCAGAACAATACAATGTAAAACAGTGACTAACACGATTCACATGCAACTCTATACAAGTTACATCGTACGTCCAGTTAAAACTTTTCTGAAAATACACGTGAGGTCCAATGACACTTTGTTCACAATCACTTAACAAATACCATTCTTTAAGCAGTCTTTTCAGCTTCCTTATTGATTAAAGCAAAAATAGAGAATCTTAAACAGTAAATTATTTTCCCCAAATGGTTCCATGTGAATGTTGATGTTTTCTATCAAAGTAATTTGGTTCTAACTTCATTGATATAATGTATAGGAAGCTGAATGAAATCAAAAGCTCATTTTTTTTTTCCATATTTCATCCCCAATTTGCTGTGAATAAACAGCATTCTGTGCACTGACTTCTTGTTTTTAAAACTGGACATAGTGTTGCCTATGAGCTCTGTACCTATCACATGGAAATCACCAAAAAATCAGAGCATAGCTTCATATAGTGGCATCTATTTAAGATCGAAAAGAAGTATATTAGCATGGAAAAGACAAAAATGCAGAAATGGAAGAATTCAAGTTTATCTTATAAGGTACAGTATGCATTCACATTTTCATTGCAGAGAGAGACACTGTATTCACATTCTGATGAAGAAAGAAACCCACATATCACAGCTCTCCCTAAACTCTTAGCAAAGGTAACATCCGTGAAAGATCTACAATGAATATTGTAGCTCTTTTGTTTGAACTGAGCTAAACTGATGGCTCAAAGGAAAAAAACCTTTGATGAGTAATTYAAGCCCCATTGCTGAGCTATTAACTCCAAGAACTTCTGCACTGGCCTGCTATGTCATATAGCCTGACAGTTGTCATCAAGTGTTTTATGTAGGCAGCTATTAGCGTTCAGTGTCTCATCTCCTTTTTTGGTTTGGGATTTTATTATTTATATTAATCAAGGATGATGATTTATATCAGGCATCCGAGAAATGTTCTGGTGACAAGATGTACAGGATGCCCATTAGATGCATATGTATCACAGCAGAAATGTCCTCACAACTGAATTCTTCATTTGGGCAACAGAAAAAATAGCAAACAGCAAGAACAAGAAGCATTTGGCATGATTTTAGTTCTTAATACCATACTGCAAATGCACAAACTGAAGTGCTCTTAATGTTTTTGCTTTATAATACCAGGATAAAGAATAATGCTAAAAGCAGAGAGGTGAGGGCAATCCCACTAACCAGCTTAGGTAACTTCTGGCATCAGGCTAAGATGTAATTTAGAGCGCCTAGGTTAGGAAGCTATGATACCTACCAAGACCAACAGAGAGAAAGCAGGTGTGATTTAGAGCACCTAAATTCTGTGCCTGAAGTTAGACAGTTTGAATACAACTTGAAATCATCACCTGAGGGAATTCAGGTCCCTCAGCCACTCCCTTGCTCCTTCTGTATACCAAAATGCAGCCTTGAAGGCAAGAAAATCTAAATGGCAATAGGTGAAAGACCAACCTCTCTGTCAACGCAGATGTTTCTCAGCTCTGAGATTCCAACTCCTCCTCCCTCCCTTGGGGAGCCAGGGGAATTAATTGTCACCTATTCCATTGCTTTCAGGGACTAAAGATATCAACAATGTCCACCATGAATGTTTCTCTTTTCTGGAGTAATGCTAAAGAGGGAGTCACCCTCCGGATCTATAGCTCCTGTTGACAGTCATTCTTCCAGCTCAGAGCCAAAGTGGACCCCTCAGTTTCTCCTCCCTCCTGGCACCTGCTCAAGGAGGGAGAGAGTTTAGGATAGTCCACCGTGGGTTGGGATACTTTGGAGTGAACAGCGAAGCGGGAGGAGTACAGAAAAAGAAGGCTCAAGTAGGAGAACTGAGACAACCGAAGGCAAAATCACTTGGGGTTAAGAGAGAAAAGTGCTCATCATGCCATAAACTAGAAATGAGAGTCTGAGGAAGAGAGTGAAGGGGGAAGGGTGAAAGGAAAAAAAACACCACAACAGAAAGTTTGAGAGATAAATTGAATAGAAATTGAATAGAAATCCCACAGCCTAATGCTGTCCCAGTGTAGCTGGATGCTCTGGCTCTCCAGCGAGAGGAAGGAAGAGGGACTGAAGGACATGGATGGGGGCCAGGCCCCAAGAGGTGCACGGACAGGTCGGGGGGATTCTGTTCCGGCTTTGTACGACAGCTCCCACAGCTGCATAGGTTTTTAACAGCTTGCCTCTAGAAGGTCACAGTTAAATACTGCAGGGTCACTTTTTGGCACAAAATCTTTGTYTAATGTCAAGTCATTTTAAAATGCAAGATGCTTTATCAGATATTTAAAAAGCACCAAGGGAAGGTAGAAAAAGAGATTCCCCACTGCAATGTTTACATCCTTAGAGCCTGATCATCTGGGTCAGGCTTAAACTCTGGCGCATGGGAATGGAAGAGACAAAGGGGAAACATTAGGAGAACTCTTTGGGACAGCACACAGCCATAAAAACAGCACTTGCTGTTTGGCTGGCTAAAGACTTCCTTTGGGACATGCTCTCTTTTCACATACATTATATTCGCTCGTCATTGCTCTCTCCCTCGTGATACCTCATGTCATCACAACATACAGTGTGCCCACAAAGCATCAGATGTATTCTGGTAGCTKCCAGGAGGTTTCCTCCTCATTAGCCACTGAGATGAAGTGAGAGATACACTGAGGAGTACCTACCGATATAAGTACTTGTGTTTCCTCCCTTATGACTGCACAAAAAAGCACGCAGGTTTCCAAAGGATATCCAAGTTGTGCACTCGGTTAATACTGTTTGCTTTCCTGCAGACCACATTGCCTGAGCCCCCCCTGCTCGCTTCCTACTGTACCTTAGCAACACGCCACAAGTGGTTCAGGAAAGGTGGAGGAGATGTCTAGGAAGTTGATAACRTGTTCAGACTATTTGTCAGTCTCTGGAGAGTTCCCACTACTGCCTCTGTTTGGGAATTTCTCCATCCTTAGTTTACAAATGATTTAACAAGAAGCATGTGAACACAATGGGGTATGCTTCACTTTACTGTGGTGAAAAAAAGTATGATTCAGTGGGTAAACATGTCGTGGAATTTGCTACAAAAACTGTATTTGTTTTAGCTGAATACCACAGTAAATATTCATGCAATTAAAAAAAAAAAGATGGTTATTGTTCCAAGGAAAACTGCCCCAAGGGCAGATAAAGCACAAATGCCAATCTTTCAGGAAAAAACAGCTTCCCTTATTCATGAGCATAATCCAGGAATAGCTGTCCTTCAACTCCTTCCATCACCCTTTTCTTTTGAATTTTGCTAGTAAGTGGCCTCCAAAAGAGGAGAAAACAGAAAGGAGAGACAGAAATAAATTTTAAAAAGTAAACAAAGAAAATTAAAAAAACCCCATATTTTCGATTACTTTTGTAGGTTTAACTTTCCCAAAAGCATCTCAGTCTTTCATTTTTGTGGTCCGGGTGCTCCCTGGGATCTGGCCTTTTTAAAAACTCCTCTTCCATTCTCACCAAACTGAAAGTCATGGCATTAGCAGCAAACTGGGACCTGAACTTGCAGGATGTATCTTGTGTGGCTGCACTACACTCTCTTTTTCTGTCACTCAAGTTTCCCAGGCAGACATTGCCCTTGAACACTGCCGTTGGAGGAAGCTTTTTCCGAAGTTGCTACCTGGCATCTGAAACTGATTCCAGCCACAACTCTGCCCAGCAGCAGCCACGTGATATGGCTGAGACAGTGAGCGCAGTCCATTGCCCACTGTTCCAGCTAGCGTACAGAAAGCTTCCCTACCACACAAGATACCAAGTTCATGAGCCCACTGAGTTTTCTTCAGTCCCCCCTGATATCTTGCATCACTGAAAGTAAAGAGGACCGAGGAAGGAAAAAAAGATGCAGAGCAAGGAAGCAAGAGAAAAAAGACAGGAGAAGCAAACAGTGTAAAGACAACAGAGGTGCTTGAAATGTTGAGAATTAGTTGGTTTTCATAAAATTTTCACACAGACATGTTAAATCACTAAAGCTAGGGGTTAGCCATTATAATTGTCTTCTGCTAGCCCATGGGACTAACATACTTCAGAGTTATGTGCCCCACAACAAACCGTACATCCACCTTAGATACCATCTGCAAGGACATAATAAAAATACACAAAGCAAAAAATTTGTAAACAAGGGTTAGTAGCACAGTGGTACAGTAGATTGTCAATAAAAACAATAAAAGTGTGGATACAGATTCGTCTACCTTGTGTGTAACATTATTGCCAGTTACAAGGGAGGGACTCTGTAAACTCATAATTCTGAAGTTTTGTTAATAAGCACAGAGCAACAGGTGAGTGCCCCATCTACTTTCTCCAGTTCTGTGTTGGCTATTGGGATCAGCATGTGGTCCTTCAGTTTTTCAAATACCTGTTTAGGAAAGAAAACGGAACAGAAATCATTACACTTTATGCCTCTCTATTTTCCCTTTTCTCTAAGTACTTACAGAATGAACAGGCATGGATTTATCAGCGGGTGCTAAGCCACCTCGTCATTTATAACCAACGCTAACATTTACAGTGTACGTAGCCTTCTGGCTATGGGATTCATGCACATCAATACTGCAGTGATGGAAACTGTTTCTACGTCCAGTTATGCAGAAGAAGCACCAGGGGCACAAGAGACCAAATAATTAAATCAGTAGTGCAGATGAGAACAGAGGTCAGGCCTCCCACCTTTCGCTATCTGGTATTTCCATGATGGGATACAACAGCCCATTCTGGAAAGCACCCAATTTTAATTCCCACCGATTTCCCAGGCACCCTCAGCACGGCTCTCACCTTCGCGCTCTCTGGGTACTCCTCGGGGGCTCGGTGCAGCAGGACGTGGCCTTTGCTGGGAATGTTTAAGTAGATGCAGTTTGCTGCGGCATCATCGGGCACCGTCAGCTTGTCATAGCGGTGGTCGCTCATCTGTTGCATGGTCTGCCGGGAGACACAAAGCGTAGCTATTTAAACCAAACACATTAGCAGCCCCAAACAAATGGGAGAACAGAGCCTTCAAAAAATAGCTAATTGCAATTGCCAAGTTGGCCAAGAGCCATTTTGCTATGCAGCAAGTAAGGAGATCTCTTTTCATCTCTGCCCTTCAAGGAAGAATCTACTAACCCTAACTGAAATGAGCAATAGAAAACCTTTGTGAAATGGTTCCTGCAAGCGGCAGGATTAAGCAGGGCACTCAGTAAGCATCGTCTATGGGGTCTTTTCCTTAAGGAATGTGCATTGATGGAAACTATAGGTGCTCAGCACCTTCAGAAAAAGCAGCCATCATTCAATATTTATAAAATGAGTGTGAATTAACACAAACAGGACAGGAACAGTTCCCAGCTTGGGTATCAGCCCAATCTTAATTCTTTTCAAGGACCTCCTTTCTGCTTTCCAAGCAGTTACTCTTTCACTAAGCACCTGTGCTGGGGAGTGAGAAGGCACGTCTGCGTTAATCCTTGTTCCCAAGGGGATAACACAATAACCTCCTCAGAACAGTAGAGCTGGTGGGTTTCAGAGGTTTGGTTTATAAATATAGGGCTCATGCACAGATTTGGATCCTGGATGGAATTTCAGAGACAGAGACTCTCAGCACATGAGAAGCCTGAGATCCCATGTTTTGGATCAGGCTCAACTTTTTAATAAAGATGGGAAAAGCCTGGAGACAAGACGCCTGACTCCTCATTGTACCATTCCATCTTTACATCAGCTTCACCCTGACAGAGACCTAGAATAATGCAGAAGTGAACAAAGCTCAAAGTCAAAAACTTTGGTCCTACTGAAAGCCTAAGCAAATTCAAGTGTTCCAGTTTCTCTCCTAGCCCCACTATGTTCCCACATACATTGCAAAGATGCAAACAGAAAGAAAAGGCTTTTTTTCAGCTTCAAAATACTCACACTAACATTGTCTTAAAAATAAACTAGCATTCTGATAACAAAATTTTTCAACTAAATTCCCTTCTGTCCTGATTTTGGCTGGGATAGAGTTAATTTTCTTCCTAGTAGCTGGTATAGTGCTGTGTTTTGGATTTAGGATGAGAATGATGTTGATAACACACTGGTGTTTTAGGCATTGCTAAGTTGTGCTTACACTAAGTCAAGGACTTTTCAGCTTCCCAGGCTCTGCCAGGTGCATAAGAAGCTGGGAGGGAGCACAGCCAGGACAGCTGACCCAGCTGGCCAATGGGGTATTCCATATCCTGTGACATCATGCTCAGTGTATAAACTGGTGGGAGTTGACTGGGGGGCAGTGACCCTGCTCAGGGATTGGCTGGGCATCGGTCGGTGGGTGGTGAGCAATTGCATTGTGCAGAACTTGCTTTGTATATTCTTTTTTTATTATTACTACTACTACTACTATTTTACTTTATTTTATTTCAATTATTAAACTGTTCTTATCTCAAACCACGAGTTTTCTCATTTTCACTCTTCTGATTCTCTCCCCCATCCCACCTGAGGCCGGGGAGTGAGCGAGCGGCTGTGCGGTGTTTAGCTGCTGGCTAGGTTTAAATCATGACACCTTCTCAGGGAAACCCCCAGATTTACATCACATAGCAGAGAGGAGACTTTGATTTTAGGCACAGTTAAACTCATCTTTAAATTATTTGCAAGTTCATTTGTACTACTTCTCATTCATTAAAAAATATTATATGGAACTGAATTATAACGAGGATCTACAACATATTGGGAAGCAACAAAGCAACTTGCACAAACCTACAGTAATTCCTTTATAGGTCTGGATACATTTTTCATGTTGTAGCCTGAGTCATCCACATCCTGCAGAGAACATGAAACTCACAACGAAGAATGCCGTGCATTCCTGAGGAAGTGTTATCAGATTGTCATTTCTTGTTCCTTCTGAAGTTATGAAACTTTCCCGAGTTCCCAATGTCACGTCTACCTCCATAAAAGGCTAATGTGTTTTTCTGGGGAAAAATCCTTGCACCTTTACTTCACCGGATGTATTCTTATTACTGTGCTTACCATGCTTGACTTTCCTAGTTACAATTTTGTTTCTGTTATGTTGCCAAGATGGATTTTATTATGGTTTCCTTGATGCTGCAGACATCTAGCAGCAGGTGACATGCTTGCACCCATTAATCTTCTCCCTGGTAATCAGAGCCAGCAGACTCGTCCTCTACCTGCAGCTTCTCTTTTCTTCCCTACATAATCTTTTTAAGTCTGGATTAAGGAAACGTATTTATTAAATCTGCACTGAAATACATGCATCAATAGAGGAAAAGCCACTGTGCCTGGATTTCACTCAGATCCCAAACAGCTGTGCTTTCTCCAGTCCTTGTTGGCAACAGAATCCCGATATTGTAGGTTTTCTGTAGGAACAGCTCATTCATCACAAGCACATTGTGAATCACTGTGTAACATTTCCATACGAAATTACGAATGAATTCTTAAGCAGAAGGGTACGGACACATCTCCCATTCATTTGCTTCTGCAAAATGCTGAAGTGAGAACATCAGCAGCAGGCAGAAATGAAGAACAAGTGGCAGGGCTCTAGCTGTGCCAGCATGGGGCACGAACCAGCTTCGGAAAGCCTGGGACATGATGGGAGGGCATGTTAGGAGGATTGTTTTCAAGTTCAAGAAGTACAGAAGTGGTGGCTGCATTAATTCAGAAACAAATGAGGAGGAAAAAATGAGTGGGAAAGTGAGATAAAGCAGCACAGGAGCTTGAGTACACAGCTGCAACAGTGGAAATGGGCTCTCAGCTAGCTCGAACACCATCGCAAGAAAGCATTTATTAGTAACTGGAGGTTTGACAATACAGGATTACTCTCTTCCTCACCTTTTAAGATAAGAAGGAAATCGTATTTGCAAGCTTTCATCCCTTTTGTAACTATGCCTGCATGTTGAAGGAAAATTTCAAAACCCATGTTCTTGAGAAAGCACCCTGGCAATAACACCCCAAACCTGTCTGATAGGGAGGCTCTGGATGCAGCAGAAATGCACTGATACGCTGCAATCAGGTTATTTTAAAGACCCACGGGGTTTTCCATATTTCTATTATGTAAAGTCATCGAGCACATGTGTCTGGCCAGATAGGACTCTAGGGCAGAGGAGGAGATAAAAGCAAGGTCCTTTGATTGTATTTTCTATCAGATACACCCCCAAAATACATATTTTTTGGAAATGACAAGTTTACAAATACTATAGCACTCGCACAATGCGTTTGGGGAGGGCTGGCTTTCTGCCCACAAACATTGTACGACCAGCTACGTTAAGAGCCAGGCATTTCCCGCATGCCTAGTTTTTCTGGGAATTTTCTTTAGCCTGAAGAGGGTGATTTTCATTGCACATTCTCTCAGCCCTTAGTCATGCTTTCCTTATGTTGAAGTCATTCGCATAGCCTAAAATGCCTTTTCTATAGTTTTTTACAGTGTGTCCAACAACTGAGGTAATGGATAAGCTAAATAATCCTAAATATGAAGCAGCATTATGCATGAAGGAAAAATGCGTATGTGTTTAGGGCCTATTATCATTGACAGAATTAAGATGACCACATGCACTTTTAAATCAGGCCAAGCCTAGTTACAAATTTTCCCCCTCCATAAGGACAGCCCTAGTCTGAGCCCTGCTGCCATCCGGGACCTACTCACATCCAGATTGCTGCAGGACAGACAGCGACCAAACCCACCACACCTGCAATGCGCCTCTGTATCTCCAACACCCCACAAGCGAAACCAAACATACAGGGAGGGTTCCTCTTGCTAACATGGCAATGAATACTGCACTTAAAAACGCCTGTGTCATGTCGATAGGGAAGCAGAAGTGCAGATTTTCAGGGTCTGATTTTTGTTTTGATTAGCTCCTGCTCCCCTAGCCCCCAACACTTAGAAGAGAAAACAAACCTAAGCCCAAGCCAAATGCATGTAACCCTACACCCACAGGATCATTCCCTCACAAGGTTTCAGTTACCTTGTCCTAAATCTTTCAAGTCACAATATTCTTAAAAGAAAACTATTCACTTGAAACTATTGAAGGTATTTTTTCCATCCCATCTCTTCCTTCTTTCCAAGCACATTAAAGTTTGGCCTGGTTTACACTGATGCTTAAGTAACATTTGGCCTGGGGTACAGTGCAAGTTGGAAGATTTTAATCCAAGAGACTGAAAATTGTGAGAAAAGATTAAGCTACATCAAAACTGCCTGCAATGATGAAAACAAAATCTTTCGTGGTGCAGGGCAACTAATGCTGATGACAAGAATAATTCAGCAATATGTAAGTCACATCCTCCCAGGCTGGCTGGGAGGACAGCATGCTTCTGCTCTGCTTGGAGGAAGGACCACTTGTCTGGCAACAACAGCAGACTTTTACACCCTTACACACATAAGGCAAAAGATGAGGGCGGGCACCTGCCCAGTACATTGCCATCTGGAGGGAGGACTGAGAAAGGTAAATTATTGCTCACTACCTGGAAAATACCTCTGATTACCAAACCTGCCATTTTTTAATGCTTGTAGAACCTGGAAGTGCTTCTTTTTTAGTGCTGCACGATGTGGGTCTCCAGCCCCACCTCAGAGGTGACGATATCCCACTTCTGGATCCTAAGACAGGGACGGGAGACAACATTTCTTTTTTGAACTCGCCCCTTGCCTTTAGAGTTCCCCTGGTTCTTGCACTGGGAGAGACAGTGAACAATTGATCTCCAGTCACCTTTTCCACATCACTCCTGATTTCATAGGCATCTATCATCCCCTCTTAGTTGTCTCTTTTTTAGATTATAGTCATATAGCTTGCTTAGTTTGTCTCCTCAGGCAAGCTGTTCCAGGTATCTGTCCATCCTTATTGCACTTTTCTGAATCTTTCCAGTTCTACTCTATCTTTTTTGGAACGAAGGGATCATACATGCAAAGTGCACACAACAGCCGACATGCAGATGCACCACAGCTTTCATCAGTAGCATAATGATGCTCTTTATTAGGCTTTCAGCTGAGCTGGCAATTTCAACAAGCCCAGAATCTTATTTCTGTGGTAATGATCAGTCAGAGCATATTATTTCGTATGTGATGTTCACATCGTCATTCTCCCTGTCCCTTGCTGCACATCACTTTACACTTATCTACGCTGAATTTCATTCATTGTTTTATTGCCCTGTCCCTGTCTATTAAAAGTTCCTTCCTCGCTTTTTCATATTTGGAGAAACAATTGGCACTGGAGAGGGAAAGCAGCAGCCTCAGGGTCCAACACAAGAAAATGCAGGATAGAGTGGGGCTGGAGAGCTATGCCACAGTGCTGCACGCCTGGGTGCAGGGACTCAGCCTGCCATACGAACCGCGCTACTCAACAGCTTCTCAGAGTTTCCTTGAAATGCAGCAGTGACAATAGTGACTGTAAACAGACGGCCAGGCTGACTAGAGGGGACAGAAGAGCAGAGCTGGAAAAGCCAGCGACCTTCTTGAATGTCAAGATCTATGAGGAGTGTCACCCCCGAAATGCAG
Organism: Oceanodroma leucorhoa; assembly: GCA_030449065.1. Lineage (NCBI taxonomy): Eukaryota > Metazoa > Chordata > Aves > Procellariiformes > Oceanodroma > Oceanodroma leucorhoa. The sequence goes on from JASVER010000010.1 coordinate 9,074,594, forward strand.
ACAGGCGGGAGAGACAACAGCAGGGTAGGCTCAGTAGGAAGGGGACAAGACAGCCACTTTGAGCAGCATAAATCACAGTAGAATGATCTAAGGCTTCTTGTCAGGTACCAAAAAGTCTGCTAGAGATATAGGCTAGGACAGACCCTATGGATGCAAACTGCATTCTAGATCTATTTGAAACCAGAGATGCCCCAGTCTGCCATGGTCAATACGCCAAATTTCTTAGCCCATACACAGCCAGAGCGTTACTTTAGGTTCCACCTACCACCCACGCTCTCAGCAGCTGGGCTTTGGACTTTTCCTCCCTGCTGCACCCTCTCAGACATGTTTTCCAGAAGGCAGAGTTCTTTAAGCAACCTCTCCCACCTGCTCCTTGGCTTTTCCTGGTGCAGGACACCTTTTGCATCACTGCAGATGTGACGGGTACTACGTGCCGTTCACGCGCACACCTGCTCTGCCCCTCTGAACCACCTTGCGTCACGGCCACACTGTCACCTGCCTGCCAGCTCTGCCCAAGGACTGCTGCAAAGGGAAACCACGACCTGCGGAGGGGGAAAGGAAGTGGCTTACGTGTGTTGTTGCTTTCAGTCAAGAAGGCAAGAGGATGAGCATCCTGTCTTTTGGAACAGGAATCCAGGGAAAGAACAGTCAAAGAAAAAAAAGCAGCAGAGGAATAGAAACATGAGTCCCCATTTACGCAAGTCAAATGACATCTTCTCAGTCAGCCTCTGACACAGCTCCTGTGGCAGACAGCCTTACTGGTGACAACAAATATGCATTGAAAGGGACACTTTCCTCACCCTTAACAAAAAAAATAATAGACTAATACAACAGTCTCTATACTATAAATACACACTTTTGAGTCTGTATCTTCCAAAAGACTAGATTCTTCTGCAAATATGCAAACTGAACAGCAGTGACACTCAGATAAGCCCAGTATGTTTATTACAATATTTAACTTTAACTAAAAGAAAAACACAACTAACTGCCTTTTTAAAGTAGCAGGTCATCTGGTGCTCAGTGAAGACCTGTATCCTCTAAGATGCCATATACCCCTAATTCATAAAGTAATGGAAAATCAGAAGGAGCTAAAGGAAAGTGCACAGAATTTTACAAATTCACTGATCTTCCTATCTATAAGGCTGAGTGCAGCAAAGTCTGATTTTTTTAGTTTTTATTTTTAGGGGCAAGTTGTCGATTGTTCTCTGGATTTCACTAACCTTTCTTTGTTGCCACATTACAGAAAAGTCAGCATTTATCTACACTTTCTGCTAATTCTCTAACTGATGTCATCCTTTTTGGGTTATTAACATTAGTAATCATTTCCACAGCAACCCATTGTGATATCGTAAATAGAGGATTATGACTTCATGTGGGGAATAAGCAGAGGCACAAATGATGAATTCTTAAGGAAGAAGAGATAATGTTTTCATGCAAACTTGTGCATTACTAGAGAAGACCGACATTACACAGACAACAGGAAGAGATTTAGCTGAGCCTTTTCACGCTGCCCGGGAGTACGGCTGCTTTCTAAGAACACCGGATAGATTAATTTTTCCCTTAGGTGCCCGTTCCGGAGGTGCTTCTGTGGCAGAGCTGGGAACCCCTTAGCTTTTATGCAGGCACTATAACCCTGCTCTCACGCAGGGAAACAGTACTCGGCTTTTTAAAGCTGGCACACTGCAGAGACTTCAGTTATACAAGACGGAATAAGAACAAAAGGCATTTAATCACAGGAATGGGGGCAACTGCCAATGCTAAAACAACTCTTTGCRCCCAAGTCTTTAAAAGCACTGCTCTGATCATAGCTTTGGATACAGACCAAGGGCCTAGTTGCCCAAAAGAGATTCCTTTCTATTTTATCCTTAAGATGTGGTTTTGATAAGCCTCCCTTGACCTCTGTCAAAACAGCGTTTGGGACTGCATTTGCAATAGCGTCCTTCAGGGAATAATTTAGGGGATGAATGAGCAGCTACACTCCCAATAGAAGATACTGAATGAGAGAGTCAAGAACAAGGCAGAGCAATCATGTCCAACCTTCTATCGAAAGTGGGGAAAAAAAAGAAAGGTATTTGCTGAAGTCATGGTATTGCACTACTGTACATATTCCGATACGCTCCTGACCATAATGAAATCCCATCAACTAATGAGGTCGGAGCCCTGGATACCAAGGACAAGCTCAGAAGTGCAGATTTCACCACAGCTCCAGGTCCCGCTGGGGCAGGTCTGTCCAGGGGACACGAGGGGTTACAAGCTCAGCTGCATTACCTGCTCTGCCTCGCACCCCTCCTGGCAGCCCTGACATCTGCCACAGCCATGATGCCTCTGTAATTAGCATCCATTCCTCTGAAACGACCAGGTGAAAACCCAGATGTTTCACATAGAAGTGGGAAATACTCCATTATCCCAGATCTTGGAGGGAATACGCCAGATACAGCGGCCACAGGGATTAAGCTCAGGCCACAAGAAAGGCTGAGAGAGCTGGGGTTGTTCAGCCTGGAGAAGAGAAGGCTCCGGGGAGACCTTATTGCAGCCTTTCAATACTTAAAGGGGGCTTATAAGAAAGATGGGGACAAACTTTTTAGTAAGGCCTGTTGCGATAGGATGGGGGGTAATGGTTTTAAACTAAAAAAGGGTAGATTTAGACTAGATATAAGGAAGAAATTTTTTATGATGAGAGTGGTGAAACACTAGAACAGGTTGCTGTCGCGAATGAGTGGAATGCACCTCACTCAAAAGAGAGAAGCAGCAATATGTTTTATTGAGGTAAAATAATAATTTGACAGAGTTCAATTAATTTGATGGAATTTAACAAAGTTGAACAGGGGTTTGCCAAGGTTCAATAAGTTTGATGGCAAGGTTCATCTTATTAATTACTGCATGGAAGAAACATACAAAGGAGAATTGAGTTAGAATGAATCACACAAGAGACTGGAGATGCAAAGGGTAAGGAAGACCCTGCCATTGAGTCACAAGGTTCAGAGTGGACTCCCTTGCTTTCTAAATTCCTGATGGAGCTTAGGTGCGGCTAGGTCCAATCTTAGTCAGACTTGGACAACAGTTTATGTCTAATGGAATTATCTAGACAAAGTTTATAGTAATTAATATTTAATAGCTACATGGATTAGTAATGTTTCATTAATATTAATTCAGCATGCTATCAGTCACTTACTGAGGTTCTATCACGAGTAAGGGATCTCTCCACCTTGGGCAAGGAAGGATCTCTTAGTCTCAGGTAAGGAATCTCAAACCTTGAGAGGCGTCCCTGCTCAAGGGAAGAGTCACCTGGCGTGCAGTCCAGCTGCAGCTCAGGGAGAGCTCAAATTGGATTTATCCAAAGACCTGCCGTTGGTAAAAGGTCTCTCTGCCTCAAGAAGCAACCTTGAGAGGTGTTCCAGCTCAAGGGGAGATAACTGCCATGCAGCCACACTGCCTAGCAGGGAGAGCTCAAAGGCAGCTCACTTAGGCTGTCGTATTTATGGAATAAAGTGGTTGGCTCGTAGTCAAATCACATGTGATGGAAAGGTAGGCATGAGACTCCTTGTACCCACAACTTTGTTCCTTGATAAATGAGTCTTGGAAAAGCCACCTGCTATTCACGCATTAATTGCATGATCGGTGTTCCAAGCTCATACGCATTGATGCTCACTGTGTMACTCTGCTCCATTGTGGGTTTTCAGAGAACAGATTGAAACTAGAGGAGTTCTTGGCCCGGCTACGGCTCAGGCCTTTGCCTCCTCTGGGGCCTGTACCAAACTACTGCTAGTTTGGTTAAGGGGATGAGTGCACCCATCACAGTTGCCTAGAGAGGTGGTAGATGCCCTATCCCTGGAAATATTCAAGGTCAGGCTGGATGGGGCTCTGAGCAACCTGATTTAGTTGAAGGTGTCCCTGCTCATTGCAGCAGGGGTTGGACTAGATGACCTTTAAAGGTCCCTTCCAACCCAAACTATTCTATGATTCTATATGGTGGGATGAGTGCTCTTCATGTTGCAGCCCTCACCCCTAGGCACCATGACAGGTTTCCCACCTTCCTTCTAAGTCCTCTGCTCCCTTCTGAGATCCATCAGCAACCACCAGGCACCTGGCATTACCCCAGAGCAGCAGGGTCAGCTGGAGGCTTTCTCTACCAGTCCCATGAGGAGACCCTGAGGTTAGTCCTTTGGAGAGTGCACGACATCAGAGCCTACCCAAAGGACAACCCTCACTTCCCAACGGGTGAGAGAACAACTTCATTAGCAGGCACTTGCTACAAATACAGCATGTACTGCTTGCAAGGGAATAGCTGAGCTTGCCAAAGCTGGGAACAACACGTGTAACCCTCAGATCCTTTGGGATTGCTACCGAGTTATCCAAAAGGTGACAGAGAATGGTTTGACTGTAGCCAAAGCTGCTTAAACCAAGGACTGTGTCCACCATCATCTGCTGCTGTCCAAGTCTTCACTCATCACAGAAAGCAGAGGGGATTTGTGCTCTGTACCAACCAATACAAACAGCCAACGGACAGAAATGTGGCTTTTCAGGATTTAGTACAGAGCAAGAGAGTACAGAAAGGAGTGTGTAACAGATGCTGTGTCACGGTTCCCATTGTCATTTTGCCTAGTGTTTCCCTTTGGTGCTGGAACCTGAACTGGGTTACGTCCCGGGCCAGTTCCTGCTCATCTGCTGTCCCAGCAAGACCCCAGGGCTGTGTCCCTCATTGTGGAAAAAGCAGTGCAGAGCATTCGCCCGTAGCGCTGCCCCATCACCTCCCTATGCCGGGGCCTGCACCAACACAGCCTGAATTTGTCCTCGTTCACACTCACGGTAAAGGTCCATGACTCCAACAGTGCCGGATCAGAGCCCAAAGGTGACATGTCTGGAGGAAATCCTGGCTTCACTGAGGGAACAGAAAAATAATCCCAGGCTTTACTGGCTCAACAGCTATGGCCAATGTCCAACTGTGGAGTTACGTGTACAGAATTATGATCAGGTTTAACTACAAGAAGGAATTAAATGCAGGCTGAAAACAGTAGAAGGAAGTTAAAGTTTCAGATGTGATAGCCACTACAGGCCCCGGTAGTTTCTACAGTTAATTTATCTCTCTCTTTCACCCAGTTTCCTCGAGTGCCACTTTTCAGCTGCAGCCCAAATATTCTATACTTGCCAGAGCCTGAAGAGTATTTAATGGTTAAAATGTCATTTCTGATTTATTATCTGCTTCTAGCATGTGCTTTATAATCCTAAACTCTGTGCACTCATTTCCTAGCTCACTTGCAGCGCTTTACATTACACACACAGCACTAAACTCATGATCAATTGCGCTCTGCCATATACGAGCACCAGATGCAATTTCTTTTTCTATTTTTAAAGTCTTGTAAGGATACATGAGTTGCACCAGTAAGAACAATCAAGAAAAAAATTCTCTTTCAAACAAGATTATTAGTAGGAAGACAAATCCTATTTTAAATATAAAATGCTAGCATAGCATGACATAGCAGTTGACTTGTTGCCTAACAAGTCACACTACAGAATGGAAACAACTCAACTACCAGAGATGGTTAAAGACAGCTTAATCATCTTGCTTGTATGACTGCATTTCCAGAGCAGACATGAAAAATGGCAACAACAAAGGAGAGGTTTAAAATAACAAGCTATCACAATAAAGGAGTGGCATGCTGGGCCGTGCCAGGCGAATGACTCAGTAGAAGCTCAGGGGACCGTGCCGCCACACAGACTGTGATGGGGAACGAGAGGAGCAGCTGACAGCACTGCTATAGCTCAATCGATCTGGTGAAATCCGGAGAACAGCGTTTAATTCTGAGTATCAGTGCCTCACAGAGATCCTATTGCAATTGCATTTCCACAAGACTGCAAGAAGCTGATTACCAACTGAAATTTTTTTCTTTGGAGGCAAATGAACACATACGAAGAAATCACTGAGGTCAAAAAGCAAGAATTCAAACGTTAGAGGAAGCTAGTGAAAAGCAGCACTGCCAACTCCGTCATTTCCGAGACGGACACTTTACCTATTTGTTTTACAATAATGTCTCTGAAGAGATTTAGACTCCTGGAGGAACAGCTGGAGGTTCCCCAGGATGAGAGTGGAGTTGGATCCAGTACACTGAGCAAGTAACACACTCTGGGTAACTTCATATGTTGCTCTGACTGCGACGTGGTTGCCTGATGTAACCTGTCAGCTCGCTGGGAATGCGAGAAGGGCATGTGCTATGCACAACACCGCTGCTCCGGGCCAGAGTCCCTAACCTCAGCTGGCAAGGTGCGAGCCAACATGACTGTCACACACATGTAAGCATCCTGCTAAACCTCTGATGCACAGAAACACACACAAAACTGACATACTTGATTTATTTTTTAAAAGATATCCACCAACAATCAAAGACTGCTAGATTATCTTGTTAATTACCATCTTCTTTTAAAAATGTATCTGCTTCTTACTGTACCTTGATTAATGCTGGGATTTACTTGACAGCTAGTTACCAGCAACATTTAATCAGTTTATCCAAAAAATATTTTTGGTACAATAGCTAAATTGATGCACTGCAACAYGATTAGCCTAGCTGTGCAAAAGGCTTTAATCAAACTGATGAGTTCTCAGATTAGTCCTGGCTCAAGTTCAAATTGCAGCTCTGAGCAACCAGTATTGTACTTGAATTTTGCTCATGTTTATAAACACTCTATACAAGTGTAGGGCTGTCTGCATATCTGCAAACTTCATCAGGCTGCTGCTCACGATGCATTTCGAGTTTGAGCCTGACTATTTGGGACAGTGCATATTTTACAGGGAAAGATGCAGGGCACGTTCCATCCCAGGCTAAATCAATCTCACAGCATCAGGAACATCAGACCTTTACAACCAAAATCATTTGTCGTAAGTGTCTCAGGGGAGAAGACATGGGTGATAAGCTGGGAATGTGCTCCCAATAAGAGAGTAACTTCAACAGCTTGTTCAAATGAATGAGCAAACTTAAAGTCACTCCAAACTATGTGGCAAGCCAATGGACCGTCCTCTTGTTTAAGAGCTCCCCTAAGCTCCCGCAGAGCAATCAGGCTGCTATCCTATTCCCTTAATTGCTGCCAGGCTGCAAGTCTAAGCCAGCCAGGACTGCACTTTCCTGGCCTCCATAATTCAACCCATGTCCAGCAGGGGAGATTCTGAGATTTGAAATGTTGGTTTTATCTTAGCTGGGGACTGAGACATTTTAAATCTTGAACTGTCACAAGATAAAAAAGAAAAAAAACCCCACCAAATCTCTGCCGAGCTCTGATAGTAAAAATGATGCTGCTGGGAGATGAAAAGTCCTAGGATTATGCCCATGAGGAAAGTGTGTAAAATCTGAAAAGCAAATGTGCAATGAAATATCGCAGTGTGGCAGTAAGGACAAGAAGTCTCTCACGTCTCCATCTTGCAAATACTTAAGGATGTTTTAAAGTAATAAACATCACTAGCTTACTGAAGCCAAGGAGGTGTATGAGATGTGCAGGATGGGGTCCTAAGCTCTTTGGGGGCCAGGGATGTTGATTTCAGAGTTACATACTATTTCTGTGGTAAATGTTCTGCCTGGCACAGATTCAGGTCAGTAGCCTTGGGCACTGATAGCAGTTGCTGTTCTTTAAAATAATTCATGCTTTAGAATCAGGGCAAGAGTTACAAGTCAGGTTGCGTAAGTTGCATTTAAATTGAGTGGATTTCAGAGAGCTTTCTCACTAGTTAAGCAGAGCTATCTCCACCCTTCCTCATTTACTATAAGGGACACACAGCTGGCTTCCTCCATGTGTTAGTGATCATGTTGCATCAAGGGGGCTTCTGCAATGCCAAAGACCAAAGCCTGCACTTAGGTTCTTATTTATTGGCAAAAGAATCAGTATAATCATAAGCTGAAAATTTGGAACTTGCTAACATCACTGAAAAGTAGATTTTGGTTTAACCTTTGAAGGCAAGTCCTGATAAAAATGTATAAGACACTTAGCTGTAATGCTTTCAGTCATGCTCTGGCTTACCTGCATCTCAAACCAAACCATGCAGGATGGTAAGTCCTAATTTATCAAGAGGGACAAACTCCCTCAAGCTTCACTTCAGGTAAAGTCTCAGCTGCACTTTGCTGTTTTGGTGCCCCAGCCAAAATTTCTGCTGCAAAGCATCAGTGCCTGCAGCTGTGCTACCATGCAGGAGCAGAGAAGCTGATCTCTYGGGTGAGCTGTCTCATTGCCTACGTGCGTAATGAGAGTCATGGCCTCAGGTGCCTCTGTACCCACATCTCCGAAAAAGCTTAATTTGGTAGATTTGCTCTGAACACACCCAGCAGGCAGGAAAGCCACTGAGCCCAGTACAAACCACAGGAGTAATAAACATTTCCCATTGAGGATGATGGTGGTAGTACAGCATTGACCTACTACATAATGGATTACTGGTTCACAAGTCTGCCAGCGAAGAGGGACCCAGATTCCTGAGGCCTCTTAGCCTGAGAGTTCAAACTCACACCTCCCACTTTAAAGGAAAATGTTCAGAGACTCAAATTATCATCAAGGCTGGGGTGAGACTACTCTTCCTCCTTTCTGCTGAAGCCATGCTGTTGACCCTCATGGGACCAGAGAGGAAAAAGCGTGACCAGGAAGGAACTTGACTTTGCAGCCAGGTGATGGAGGAAGGAGGGATGGGGAGTCCTGGACTCTGGTCCCTGCGGCTGGAGCTACTTACCGATCTTATCCAGAAAGTCTGCACTGCAAAATGTGTACACAGGTCATCTTCACAACAGGGATCAGACCCCTTTCCCTCCTGCTTCATACCAAAACTTTTACTTCCCCTCTGGCAATTTTAAAAGCCATGTTTCCTCATGGCAACATCTGAAGTAAACATCTCCTACTGCTCTGATGGTATCTCCTTTCTCCCTCCTATCACCAAATTATCACCTTTTTAGTCAACAAAGCTGTAAGCAATAACCTGCATAATTCTTTTTAACCTGTATAATCCATTTATTTGCTGAAGATAGCTCAAGCTAAATTAACATCACTGTTCTCTTGCCTGATATAAACATTCTTTATGGTTTGCACATACAGGATACCCTGAGATGTACTGACTTCCTTTCATTGATCTATATCTATTTCAAAATTCCAGTATCCTTGAGCAGAGATTAAAAACAAAAAAAACCCAAGTTTGTTGTTTAGAAAATTTTCTTATATGCTTTACCTTGAGGGCTTTCTGTGCAGCTTCACTTGATCCAATAGCAATCAAGTTTGGTCCAGCCATGCTGCAAAAGCTCTTCAGATGCAAAGAATCATGAACAGGGACTGTGGAGACAGCATAATCCTGCATGGGAGCAAAGAATAGTTGCTATAAATATTGTTAAATTGTCCTAGTTCCATAATTATATTGAGACATTCCATAATTAATTTTACTCTCTGGAAATTAACAATAGCAACATATCCCAGGGCACAGTGTCAACTGTTTAAGTATGACATACCCCTCTGGACCAGCTTGTCTTGTCTGGTGCACTGGACTAAAATTCAAAACATGTTTCAAATACTACTATTGTTGCAACTGTAAAGAAATACGTAATTAAACAGTAAGTACATAAAACCTCTCCAGGGACCAGCAATAAGAACATGTTGCCGATACATGAGAACATTAAGAATGTGAGCGTTTATACGCTCTCAAATAATAACAGCCTCCCACTATCCAAGTTACTTTTATGCAGCAATCTCACATTTCAGATCCAACTTCAGCATCTGTCACTTTACCGGATGCTCAAGCCTTTTCAGTAACTTGTACCTCTTTTTTTCCCCAATAAGTCCTAATAAAGCACTTGAGTATAACAAATGTCTTGGCCAGTATAATTTTTAAATTGGTTCAGTGGATGATAGCTTATATTTCCTGTGGCATGAATGAATCTACAAACCTTAAATGTGTCAGCCAGAATTTCTGCACCACGTTGATTTGTCCGCCTGGAAAGACCCACAAAAAATTCTCTGCCTGGAATGAAAAAATGAAGGGCAAAACAATTACAGCTTGCTTTTTTTTTAAGCCATCCAAAAAAAGTCACCACATCAGCTCCTTCATCAGAACATACACATTTTAAAAACAGGCCAGCTTTAGAGACATTCTGAAGCGGTCTTTCATGGGTATCATTTTATAGATTTTTTTTTTTTTCTCAAGCTGAATCATAAAACTGAAAATTCAGCTTAGAAGAATGCAACCTGCAATCGTGAGCTGATAATTTAAAGCAATTATCTTTTTCCAGAAGACACATTTCACCAGAAGCATAAATAGCTTCCTCTTCTAAAGCTCTGCAGTGGTCATTGAGTCAGGAAAGAGAACAGCTGGGCTGGATTAGTATAGCACTGATTGACCATTTCCCTCTCCCTCTGAGATTTCCTCTGGTCTGGAAGGCAGCTCTGCAGCCACTGGCATCCTCCAGCTCCAGAGGAAATCAGTGCTGGATCTGCACTGCATTAGAAAGGCCTCCCTTCCCGGTCTGCCTCTTTTGAGACCCTTCTTTCCCTTGGTAAACTAAGGCAAGCAGCCAGTCTCCTGTGATGCTGATCAAAATAAACAGGCTCATTCAGCACAGGCGGGGAGCAAGCAGGTGCACAGCGGATGCAAGAAAATGCCTAATGGGTTTAATGACGTAAAAAACACAGTCAGTATCTTCATCTTTGAAGTCAGCTACGCATGTAAGTTGTGTAGCACATGACATCTGGCAGGCAACTCCACCACTTAAACTAAAAATGCGTTTTTTGCATTTGATTCATTGAACTAGTGACAATTGTCTCCATCAAGCTTTTACAAGTCCTGAAAATTAGTCTGGTGAACGTAGCTGCTTGTAATAAGAAATATGAAACAACTGCAGGCAGTTAACTACTGAAAGCATTTTTCTTATTGGCACTTTACAAGCTAAAATAAAATTTGTATGCACAGTGCTGCTCTTTGTACTGTGTGTACTGCTACTTCATTTATTCAGACATTAGGTAGGACATTGAGGGTTGCATTGAAAATTCATCTCTCAGCTACCTTTGTGACATTTAATAAACAACTGATTTAACAAACCACACAAACGACATTTTATTACGCTGATGACAGATAACATGCAGTCTTCGAGGCAGTCAGAATATGTAAACAGCAAATTCAGTACCACTATACCTGTAAATAAGACGTCTCCACCATCCAAGGTTGCGTTTTCATCTACCATCTCTACTATATTGAGGTTGAGACTTTCTAGTACTCTCTTCATGGCTTCAACCTGTTTAAAAGAAAGTTGTTTAGAATATATTGTATCATTGAAAAACTTAAAAAACCTACCAGAAATACGTATCATTAATAAGAATTAAAGTCCTTTAATACGCCTTTAGCAAGACGGATAGCAGGGTCCTTTCTGTCCCTGCCCATCACAGTTCCCCAACTCTCTCCAGAGGCCTTTGTGGTCTAGAGGGGACGGGGTGTCTAGTGGCAGTGATTGGGCTCTTGCCTTTGGCACAGGAACCACGCAGCATCCAGAGGAGACAGATGAGGGGTCCAAAATGCGTGGTAAGTCTGGTCCCTCTGCACCGTAATATCCTCTCTTGCAAATCCTGTCCCTTGGATTTGAGCAGGAAAAAGGACCAGTAGGAGTGATGTTCTCTTTCCACGCTGCTCAAACACAAGACATGGCTCTACCAGCCATGGAGGTGGCAGCTCTACCCCAGGCCCCTCTTCAGTCAGGGGCGGATAAAAAAATCCCCAAATCAGTAAATGTTAATTTTCTTTCTGGTTTTGCAACTTTACTGAGCACTAGTTTTCCTTGCATTTTTGAGCTACCTTGCTACAGAATTACAAGACTTTTCATGTCTATATGTTGTGCGGCTAGCTGCTTGCCACAGAGAGCCGCACGCGTGGCAGGGAGCCCACRGCTGCCGAGCCCATTTCCTGCTGAAAGGAGCTCATAACAGGAGCAGGGTACGCAGCTTCAGTAGGTTTCCTCTTTCCCAGTGAGGGCTGCTGAGGACGCCTAGAGCAGAACCTGTTTCTATAGAGGCTCACACATCATCAGCCATCCGTAAGAGGGGCTAATGCTTGCTGTGTTCAAGCACCATCATCTTGGTGCCTTGTAAGCCAAAAGAAGCATCTACACACAACCAACCGGTCACCAAAAGCTTATGACTACAGCTTGCAGAATGTCAATATAAATACGAGCTCAGCCACAGAACCTGTGAACCTGATCCCACACGGCAGCATCTTTGTCTTCAGTGAAACCTCCTCACCGTGGTTAACCAGAGATGCCTAGCAAGCATTAACAAATGTGGAAGACACAGTGAGGACCTGTTAGACAGCTCTGATTTTTSCGTGTCCCACAGGTCATTTATTTAATGTGACAAATTAAGCATTTCTAGAAGAAACACAGGAAGCTAAAGCAGGTGACACAGTACTTGTCTTCCAGCACCATATACCAACAGAAAGAACTCCAGCAGCCCTACTCTTGGGCTCTGCCAAACTATACCTGTCACGGCAGAGAAAGGAGATGTGATGGCAATTAGTCCTTCACCCTCGCTGCAGCAGCCTCAGAGCAACAGCAGCACATGCCTTGGCTGTCATACCTTCCTAAGAGCGGTGCTGGCTTCAGGGAATAAAGGAGGGGGCAGACATGATCTACCTATGCCCACTTTTTCTGCTCAATTTCCATGACTCAGCCATGTGGCATTTGTGAGTCATCCCATTAAGCCTGAAGCCCAGGCCTAAAAGGCAAGAGCAGTCTCCATGGGCTGCCGGGACAGCTGATGTAGGTCTATAACATTGGGGGCATCATCTTATCCAAGACTGATCTGCTCTCTGGAGGTGCCTCTTCCTCTCTAGCACGTCCTCACTCTCCAGGCACTTTACAGAAAAAACCTTGGACAAGCACACTGCTAAAGTAGGTGCCTCAGTTTAAAGTTGAACGGGACGAAGGCAGGTCTTTGTGCCATCTGGAGAATGCCAATGGGTTAGACTGCAGCACAGTACTGTACCCGGGAGCTTCCTGAGACCAAGGGACTTGCCTTCCCCATATGAAATCCCATCTAAGGCTTTGGCACACAGACTGGAGCGAGCTTGCAGCATGTCCTTAACAATTATTAATGCTTCTTTTTGCTCCTCTGTCTTTCACTTGACGCTAAAATGACTTCAGGCTAAAACTTGGCACTCAAGAGTCTCCAAGCTTAGTAGTAAGGCTTCATCTTTCTTAGTCTCATTGCTCTATCTCCAGTGATCTTTAAAATTAGGTTTATAAGGAGGCCTGGACCCATGTGGTATTTTAAAAATAAATGGGAAACAGCTGAGTTAATATTGGAAAACTGACCATTGTACAAACACAGCAACATTTCGTAACATCCGTGTACTGATAGCAGAATGATTTCTTTTGCCTGCAAAGCCCAGTGGTTTTTACTGTGCAGGTAAAGACGACCCCAAAGAAGAAAACAATTGCTTAATATGGAGCAATACAGTTACAGCTTTATATAAGAAGGTTCGCAATCCAAGAGCACGTAGACTCACTGTTTTGTGCCGGTGTGAAGCAGACAAGCAAACTCATGACTGGGCATAAGGACACGCTGACATGCAAGTACACCAGCCACAGGCAGTTGGAATAAATAAATATACTCCTTAGATAGGGTTACTTAAGGCAGAAGGCCAAACCACAGGAAAACACAGGACTACCCAGCCTGTTGTGTGGTTACCTATCTTCAGTTAATCCACCCCCTCCAGCAGCTTCCAAAACCAAAACACCAAGAAGAGAAAGCCCTTTCGGGAGACGTGCTGCTGATCAGGTGCTCCCAGAGGGAGCTGCCTGGGCTTGCAGAAGCAGCCCAGCCAGCAGCTGCCCCCACCGAGCACCCGCTCGGCTCCTGTCCTCCTCCCTGATACTGTGTCCCCACCAGTCTGGAGCATCAGCAGAGCTGCGGATGTTACGGTGGCAGAGAACCACCCTACCCGCTTTCTGCGGGGAGAACTAAAAGCAAAACCTTCTCTGGACCACAGAAGACCATCTGAGAGGAGTAACATGTAAAACCTGGGCAGCCTACAGAGAAGACATGAAGGTGCCTCTATGTGTTGCCAGGCTGCCTGCAAACCTAACGGGGCCAGGAACTGTGCAACGAATATTGCAAGCAAGCTAGGCACACTGCCTAGAAAGTTTGTGTCTGTTAATGGTTTAATAAACTTAATTGTCAGATGGAGGCATATTACTGAAGGGAAAAGAAAAGCAGCATGCATCTTGGCTATGTAAGTAAAGTTGAGGGTGTATGAAAGCCTAAAGGTGGATCTGCGTGCGACAAGACGTCCCTGTGATCAGAGCAAACACACACCAGTCACAGAGGCACATGTGGGCTCCCTCCAGCAGGTGGGAAACCTGCTTTTTACCTGAGCATTGCAACCATGCAAAATGCTGGTACCATCCTGGAGAGTGACTCCAATGCAGTCGGCAAAGGCAAAGGGCCACATGGCAAATGGCTTCCCAGGGAGAGGCAGGCAGGGAGGCAGCAGCACTTCACATCCCTGGGCCAGCATGGCCAATTAATAACACTTGCACTGGAGTGCCAATTAAGTAAAGTGCTTACCTAATGAGAATAGTGGAAGGTAAATGCTGACTTTAGATTTGTGATTTGAGTCATATGTATGTTTTAATCACCAGCTGCCGATTACCATTTAACCACCAGGCTAYGTCAGAGATGCCTTGAATTGTTTCTTTATTTCATTTATAGGGGTTGATGCAGCTGTAGCACAGACATTAAGGAAAGTTATCAGAACTAAAAGTTGTCCAAAATCACAGAAAACTAGTTTAATTTGCTTCATGATTGTTCCAGGCTTTGAAGATATTTATAAGATGCTCAAGATGTTTTTCCCCAACAGTTGAGCTCATTTTAGCTTATGAACCAAATTTAAATAAATAAAATGCCTGCCACATAAATAGCTGGATCTTTTTTCCATGATGGGTGTTAATGGATTCAAGTCTACGGTTCAATGTTTTGCAGGGTTTTTAAGCAACCAGTAGAAATTCCTGGAGTTTTAATTGGAAAGTGCTGTTCACACGTCTGGTGACATATGCTAGGAATACCTTTCAATATCCATTGCTTGTGTAAAATAGAAGTCTCAAGTTACTGTTTGTTTTCTATGGGCAACATCAGGCACTTCATTCAGTAGAAGCAGAAATGAAAACAGGAGCACAAACTGAGATGGAGAAGATCAGAGGGAAGACTTGACATTATTAAAAACACAACTGGAAAAAAAGAACTGTAAATACAAGATTCAGGAAAAAGAAAACCAAAAATGACACAGACACGCATCACCCCCACCACATCATCTTTAAAACCATCCTGCAGCAGTTCTGAGTAGGGTCTCCAACATCGCGTGTCCACGGTACGTGTTTGACACACAACCATCTTGGAAGCAGCGTACTGCATCATTCAGGGTTTGGGTTAGTATGTGGTAAAGTCCACGCAAGTAGCTTTGTAGAGTCTGTATTTCATCATTGCAAAAGGGAATTGAGAGCTTGGCTCCATCCTCAAGCCTTCCCACATCAGGAAGGATTGTGCCACTTCCCAACAGAGCTCCTACCCTGGAGAGAAAACTAGATGCAATCTCTAGCTAAAGGAGGGACAAGTGACTGTTATCCGCCAGTAAGAAGTTAAAAATAGGGATGCAGCAAAGGGGTTCGATTTCACAAAGCCCTCTATCCTCCTCACATTTTATCCTCCCCAAACAACTGATATCAATTTTTCTGAAGTGTGGAGTCTTAACATATACTGGCAAGATTTTATAATGAATGAAAACTAATTCACAGAGCTAGCTTTGATGTATGAACAAATAACCACCTCTTGCTTTTTTTCCCAGGAGAGAACTGAAGAAAGGTGGATGGAGAAAGTCCTCTGTGAAGCCACAGTTACCCAGGAGACACCGGTAAAATACACAAAGTATTTGGAAATGACCTGATTACAAGAATATTCACTATGAAGATGACTTACTGCTTGCTTTTTTCATAAGTAACGAAGAGGAAAAGTCACCTTCCCTCACTTTATATTCTTTATTTGAAAACTAAAACCCCAGGTAGTCAGAATTGTAGCACACAAAGAAAACACTCATCTGTACCCTTTAAGATTTCTGTATTGTATTATCTCAGGTTAGCTTAAGGTTTCTAACACGATATTGGGTTTTATTGTAAATGTACCCATTAGTACATCAGTTGAGTGTTAAAGCTTGTATGCTTTGTGTAGTGATATTTTTTCTAACAAGCACATTCCTGGTGTGAGACGGGATGTGTCTAATCCATAGCAAAGCTGATTGAGAGACAATGGGCTCCAGCCAGCTCAGCTCTGTTTCAAGGAAAGAGGACAATAACTGTGTTTGACATTTATAAGAATCTAATTTCCTCGTGCTTTAAAAATGGAGCTCATTACCCTCCGGACTGGTGCCTTCCACCAATTACTCTAACTGATGTGTGGGGATTTTTCCTTCTCTATTTTAGTATTTGATGCACTCTAAATGGAGGATGCTTCCTAAATTATTTACTGGTCTTCTGTGCACTAACCATGTTATGGGGTTTAGGTTACTGACAGTAAGAAGGAAATGATCTTTTCAAAACACAGTGGAAACAGGGAAATGATTTTTTGAGCCACAGGCTCACCCCTGCCAAGAGCAGGGCAGCTTTTCCCCTGGGGTGCCAGGGGCTGCAGGCAAGGTGCCACCGAGGCTCCTAAATGCCCCATGGGCAGGGGCACAGCTGGGGCTCGGCAGAATTTGTGGATGGTACCAAATCAGGCATCCCCTAATGACTGCAATTACCCATCCACCTTCACCTCCGAGCTCTCAGTGAAAGGGGAAAGATGTCTGTTTCAAATGAAAGGATGCAGAGAGATTCGGAGGGCAAAAGACCATCCAATGAGCCAGAGATTAAATGAGGTTTCTAAACCAGTGGAGCTCAGCCCTAAGTGCTAACAGCTCGATTCTCCAGAGGCCGATCGCAGCCCTAACAAAAAGGGCTCTCAGCCCAAGACACACTACCGCACTGTCTCCTTTTTTATTTTACATCCACCACCAATTTATCCAGTGTGGTAAATCACAATTATTGGGTTTCAGTCTCCACTTCATTGTGTTTTAAACTGTCATTTATAGCTGTGCAAAGCAAATGTCAGACTTAATATATGCAGAAGTTAGACTATGATATCTCCAAGGTGACTATTTCTGGAGCCATTAGCTCTGAGTTCACAAAGTGCCACTGTCAATATATAATGCATTTTTCAGCAAGACTCTGAGTGAAGGCTATAAATAGAGATGGACAAATTCGGGGCCAGGAAAGGGTAGACTTCAGTTTTGCAAAACCAGATACCAGTGTTGGTCACGATCCAGGTTCTTGCCTGTCTGAATCTGCTCCGTTTGGAGATGAGGAAAGTCTGTCTCCTCTTGACAATAAGCATTGCCCTTCTGGGCTTGCAGAGGCTTCTAAGAAAATAAAGCAGCACTGTAAGAGTTTTGAGGTTTTTGAGAAGAAAAACCCACTACTAGTTGTTTTCTTGCTTTAAGTAGGTCAGATACACACCCTCGCGTATATTGATCTCAGAATTTTGTGGGGTGTGGGTTGTGGCAGAGTTTCTGACTCCTGCTCCCAGTGTTGATACCAGAAAGGGCCCTGGCTCTTGAGATGTCAGCAGGGAAGCGGTTGAAGAACAAGATGCTCCAGCACTGCTATTCATGCAGTAAGATACAGATCATGCTGTAAGAGCATGTTAAGTGCAAGACAAGTGAGGTCAGCTCTGTCCCACAAACAGCCACCAGTACAGCCTGGTAAGGATGCCCTGTACCTGCCATTCCTGCCCCCACCAGCTGATGGACCACAGTTTGCTTTGGCAATCGATCTCCCTTTCTACCCACACAGGACCTTTGTGTCCACCTCACTGCCTCCTTTGGGAAGGGGAGAGAAGGTGAAGACTGGCAGCAGCCTGGCCCCAGAGCAAATTGCCAGCTGCTCAGCAGCACACTCCTGGATGGCATGGGTGGATATGCTGTTCCCAAGGCACCCAGACAAATCGCATCCAGACTGCTCAGTTCAGAGTGATCCGAGCATGACTTCAAACTAGGCTGTGCATCACAACACGTGGAACACACAGTGTTATGTCAGAACACACAGAAAACCCTTTCTGAGAGTTTCAATTGATCCTACCCTGCTGCTCTCTGCCAACATGGAGGTCCAGGACCAGGTCCTTACCCAAAAGGTGGGGCAGTTGCACCATAGCATTGGTCAGACTCGTAGTGCCTCAAGTGGCTGTGCTGGAATACCCACCAGCACACAGCCAGCACAGCTCTCTGCTGGCAGATGCTGTGCTCCTTCCACCCCACTCAGCCAGACGTGTCATCCAGCATGCACGCAGAACAGCTCATCCTCAACCGTTTTTCATCAAACAAGGCCACGGGAAGGCCAAGAAGGAACACCCGAGGTACTCCCAAACCATGTCCTCAAGCAGAAGAGAACTTGTTAGTTGCTCCCGATACACAGATCCCACACCAACGCTTTCAGATTGCAGCTCTGAGACAGTTTCATCCTTACCCAAAGCTTGCACCAAGCAGGAGCAGCTTTTAGCAGAGTTTGGGTAGTTTATGAACCATGGAGTTCAGAAAGGGCCAGATGGATAATTACCCCACTCGTTATTGCCCACACACTGCTAATTGTGGCTCCAAACCCACTTACTGCCCTACTACTGAAATAGTCAGTGTGCCTAGAGCTGATGTACCTGGTGCCAAATGTCCATTGCCCCTGGAGGGTGACCCGAGGTTGGGGTGAGTACAGCACCACCAGGCATTAATGGGGAAGGGGAAACATGGAAGGAGCTGGACCAGGGGCAGCACAGAGAGGGGCTGGCACACGGAGGAGGAGCAGAAAGTGGCAGGTGGCCACTGGTGCTTCTTGTCCCAGAAGAGCTTCCCGGCCACGCAGGAGGGGAGCTCCAGCCTGGCAGGTCTCGGGAAGTCAAGCGGCAACCTCCTCTTCCAGGTACACGCAGTTAAAAACACAATTAATCTGGATGTCCTTGGAGCATATTGTGTTTTAATAGCTAAGCAGAATTGAAGCGCATGAGAACAACTCTACATAGCTCACCAGCAGTTAAACCACGCCTGGGTATCCCCTTCCTCTCTTCCACCACTTAGCATTTAAAATGCAGGGACACCATTTCCCACAGAACAAGAGCCAGCAAYCTGCTCACTTGCTACAAAAAGTTGGGCTGAAATTTCAACCCACAGCAAGTGGAAATAATTTCAATCAGGTATAAAAAATTCACAGCAAAAAAAGAAAAAGGATGCTTAAAAAGATGGAGATTTAAAGTCACTAGAAGAAAAGGCTCACTAAGATCCACTAAGCATAAAAATCAGGTTAGTGGAAAAGTTTAAGCAGCATGAATGCATTGTTAAAGAAAAACAGTGAAGATTTTGCCGGATAAAGATGACATGAAATTTAAGTCGTATGCAGGCATGCTGAGAAAGTAACGTTCTAAATACTTTCTGCTTACAGTTACAAAATGATCAATTGTTAAGTGCTGGACAGAGAAATATATTCCATTCTGCCTGGACATGCACAGCAGGCCAAGAATGCACCTGGATAAGCCAAGCATTCATTATCTCCCAGACACTCAATATCCCATAATACCCCCAGCGGCTGCCAGCTCCTTGTTCACCCTTGACCACACGCCATGTGCCCCATTTCACAGCTGAAAAGTATTTAAAATTCATGAAGCCTGTTGAAAGCTCAACTGTCACATTCTGCTCATTCCACAGGGTATGTGAAAACCATGCAGAAGGGACATTTCAACCGGGGCTATTATGGCTCTTGAATAACCAATATTCCATTAAATTGCTAATAAACCCACTTGAAGATAAGTTGATCACAATCGAACCATACAGTAGCATTCCTTTCCTTTAACACCAAGTTGTCAGGTTTCACTCTGTACTGTACTACTGTTTCTGTGCCATTTGTTTGAGCCTTGACACAGAGCATTCAAGATACTCATTTTGTCCCCAGTAATCTAAATGCCCTATTCTAAAGGGGCTGAAAGATCTTTGGCGGCAAGGATAATACCCCACTTATTTTAAGGTAGGGAACTCTTCTCAAAGGAAAATCTATGCTAAAGAAGTGAAAAATAATTATACCTCAACCGAGATATTTGGGGATTTGTAACTTCTTGAACAGGGTGCTCACAATGTGAACATAGTGGTAAATGGTACGAGCACCTCCTGGCTTCCCTAGCGCCCAGTCAAGCTTGGTCTGCTCCRAATTTCCAGTTGAGTTTGCGGTTCAGCACTCATTTCCTCCTTCCTCCACCAAATCTTAGTTTTATCAACAAAAATAAATATGAAAAACTTTGGAAAAACTCTTGAAGAGTGTTGATTTTGCATTAAAATGGATTTTGCTTACATTCCTTGCAGTTAATTGTCAAGCTGCTGGCACGCCTGCTGTTGCCTTCTGATCTTGCTGTGTGCATATGTCATTGTGCCAAGAGGAGTCCAAATTTTATAATTTCAAACACTGAAAAGCATGTCAATTTCCTTCTCAGAAGGGGATTTAGAAGCTTTAATTTTACATTAGCTAACGCGATACTACCAAAAAGCAGCTCCCACCCAGCTCTGTCCCAGCAGGACCCCAGGAGCTATCATCACCACCCAGCTCTTAACGCTTCCCATCGCCTCTCCGAGGCAGATTTCAGCTGCACAAATGGCCGAGGACCATCACTGAGAAGATTTGGCCCCATCTAGTCTGTCTGGTGGGGAGCCACGGACAAGACCCAGTGGTTGCCACCAGGTCCCCATTGCCCCATGCTGAGGATGGGCAGGGAGGAGAAGCAATTGATCCTGTGGGCGCCTGCCCACAGGCCCTCCAGAGCCCCCCCAACTCGAGGAGCAGTGACCATCGTCACAGGCAGCCAAGAGAATATTTTTCTTCACATTGAATTCACTCAATAACTGGCCTTTCACTGAGGAGCATCCGGTTGCTCCCATGTTATTTTATAACAAGGGCCCCACGGGCAGAGGTTATACTAACCCAGCATTTTTTCCCCTCTAATAATAGGTTTCATTCATGCTTTCAGAGAAGTTGACTTGTCTGTCTTATTTTAACTAAGCTAACACATCCTGCAAGAGTGCCTTGAAGTGTCTAGACATATATAACAACAATAATGGCAGAAAATGTAAATTCTGACCATTTTCTGTCTCCCAACTAGTTCCAGTAAGGCTTCCACTGCCAGGTAAGAAAAGTGTCATCCCAGTAGGATTACAGAAGTTTGCTGGTATACATGAAATGGGATTAAATCCTTGAAGACACACCAACAGTTTTAAGTAGTCAAAAATACATCTCAATACAAATAAGCAAACAGAGTCATCTATTGACCAAATCAGCCATCACAGTGCTAGGTGGGACATTTCAACCTGAAAATAACCTTTGGCAGTCTAATACTATACTGACAAGTTTTAATAAATTCTTAAGCTTTAAAGAAAAAAATACACAGTGAGCATAAGCAATTATCCATCTCTGGTTACTGTTCCTTGAACACAAACTGACAAAGGCAAAGAAAGAGCCAGCTTTGGAAGTCCTGCTTCTACACCAACTTCCCATTTGAGGCTTACAGTCCTAAGGAGGAAACGAGAATAAAGCAGCAAGCACTAAAACATGAAGAGCACGTGAAAGATACAGCAGTTGGTGCAGTCTCTCTAACACCACACATTTTTAAGAGGTAGAAACTTTTGTATAGGGAGTGCTGTGCCTTTCCTTGCAAGCTCACTAAGTGTTCAGGCAGATGCCTGCAGCGCTGGGCAGAGAAGAGCCGCCGTCCCCCCCAGACACTGGCTGCACACCCTGCAAACGCCGGGAGGGACGATGGCGCCTCTCGGGCTGCTTTGCCCGGACATCCCTCACCCTCCTGTGCYTCTAGTGACAGAAGGATTGCAGTACAAGCTCTCTTCTCGCCTTTTGCATTTTTAAGCCATAAAACTCACAGGCAATATTTCATTTGAAAACATCAACAACTGTAGGCAGACAACCTTCATTGTAATGTACATTACATTAACATGATACTAACAAAACAGCTCTACTTTTAAACCAGCCTGCTCACACCCTGCCTCCCCTCCTTCCCTCACTAATGTCTCGGGGGACTCGGGACACTGTTGCTCAGTAAAATTACAAAACCAGAGAGTTATAGAACGGGAAGTTTATGGTGATTAAACCTCCTATGTGACAGCATTGAGTCCTACTGCCCAAGAGGGGACAACGACCCACCAGATGCAAAACCATGCCCTCAGCCCCGAGGAGGGAGCACAGGAGCCTTCCCAAAGCCACTCCAAAACCTCGCCATCAGAACTGCTGTGAAAGGTGCCCATCTGCGCCGTGATCAAGCACCAACTTCGGATACAGGTGATATATCACCAAAAGTCCTAAAAAATCATTAATTTCTTGTTTATGACAGACACCTAAGTGCTTGGAAAAAGGAAATAGCCACCCGCCTTTCATGTGGTGATGTTTCACCCAGAGAAAAAGGGCACACGTACAAACTCTGATCTACAAAGCCCTGATCTATGCAACAAATGCTAATGAAGTACAAGCCAGAGGAACTCCTTTAAGGCCTCCATGCATTTAATTACCTTCAAGTCTACATGAGTTTCAGTGCATTGACATGTACACAACCCCCCAAACAATTTCTGCAATATAGGCACAAGGATAGAGAATTTAAAACATTTTGTAAAGATGCAGCACAGCAACACACATCCTTTTAATAGTCAACAATGGATGAGTACTGATCAAGTTTAAAACCAAAACCTAGATTAGAATACTACTCCTTTTTTAAATGRAATTGCTTAGGTGCAATTAAGTTCAAGTCATAGTCACTTCAAATCTCAGAGGACACTGCTGCTTTGACCACCTGCAAGCATCATAAACATAATTCCACACAGATTTGGCAGGAGAGSATGTAGTTGCGGGTGGGAATTAGGAAGGTCAAACCTGAACATAGGACCTGAGCTCTAGGCAGGCAGCAGAGGATGAAATCGTGGCCCCACCGAGTGCAGAATCCCCCCCATCCAAGACATCCCTTGACATTTTATACAATAAACACAGAAATGCAAGTGTCAGCATGCCTGTAAGGAAAGCACGTTAAGAGCATTAACAGTTGCAACATGGTTCATTGTTTTGCTCCTTTCCCTGCCAAACAAGCTGGTACACACTTTTACATATCCCGAGACCATATTCTTTCAATAGAGCTAAATACTGTGTTCAGCTAAAATGTGCAGTGAAATTGGGGGCAGGGGGGAGGTTGKTGGTGTTACATTTTCAAACGAAATACATTTCCTTGACATGTCTGCAACCTGGCTACTACTGCACTTTGTTACTGTATAAGCATCTTCCACTGTACATGCATAAAATACAGATGGATTTAAACAAAGGGAAACCAACATGCTTATTTGTAATGCACAGGGACAGAGAGGGGAAAAATGAAGAAAGGCAACATAACAGCTAAGTAAAAAGTAACTGTTCAAAGATTCTACTTAAAGCTCTTCTAGCTGAAAGACACTTTAGATGYGAGACTTCTAACCCAATCGTGCTCCTTTAGCGAGATGTGCTTTTGCAAACTGAGCCATCTCCCCTTCACTCACTCTCCACAATCCCACACATTGGGCACTGTGCTGGAGACACAGCTTGTTATCTTACTACTTTGTCTGGCAAACAGTTACTTTGGGAAGGGAAATATTTCTCTTCAGGCTTTTAAATGCACCTTAGAAGTTAGGGTTTCACTTAAGGTATTATTTAATAAAAGCTACTCTGAAGGAGGAGTAAATCTAGTAAGAACTCTTCCCAGCTGCACTGCACTGGGCTAATTGAATTTGATGACCTACATTTCCTAATTACACCTCCTGTATCTGAGGCACATGCCCGTGTTTCACCGTATCCAAGCCAGCRCCCTTCACAGAGCAGCAGTGATGCTCCCAAGGGCTTACGTACTGGAGCATCCGAGCTCTGCCCTCCTGCCCGCTGCCAGCTCCGCGTAGCACAAGGCACCGCTTTGGGGGACGCAGTGATGCCACGGTCCTCCCAACAGGTCCCCTGTTCAGTGCTCCCCCCTCGCAGGAGCCTGGCCCAAACCCACTGCCACAGAGATCAAACGGCAGCGGCACAACTGATGGATGCAAGGCAACAGCAGCCCATTTCCAGACTCGTGTGGGAATAGGGAGCATGTCTGCTGGAATAACAGCCAAGAGTCAATGATACAGCAGACTCCAGTATTACTTTATAGTCAGCCTAATGGCTTTTCCTTTCTCTGCACAGGACTACATAACTTCACTGCCATACAGAAGTAAAGGGAAATACTGAAATTTATAAAATTATAACTAAATGGAAACTATTACCTCACCAGATGCTATCAACACCATCAGAGGTGTGGAAGTAACCTGACAGCTTATAACCGCAGCAATCCCAGGCAAAGGCGATGCCAGAGCCCATGGGTACCTGGAGGACTTGCTGCAAACAAAAGGCAAGCGTTGGGCTGGAGTGGRGGTCATTCACGGAAAAGTTAAGTGAAAACAACTTAATGCGCTCCTACCATTGAGGAGCTGAACTGTGTATTTCCATGGCAGCTGTTTTTGGTTTTGGCTGCTAGGGGCTCCTGCCCCATCGGAGAGGACATCACTGCTGCCTAGGGTGGCTGAGCCTCCCCAAGGACCACAGTCCCAGCCAGGCAAGCCCCAGCCCCACCAAGAGGGCTCAGCTGTGGGCATGCCATGTCATCCAGCCTGGGAGGAGTAAAACAATGCCTGCACCATGTGGCAAGCATGGGGGAAAGAGAGGAACACCTGGCCTAAGAACAACTGCCCTTGACTTCAGCATTGAGCCCTTTGCACACCTCCTGCAGGCATCCTGGAGAAAATGAAGATGCCCTAAAGCTTGCTAGTTATGTACCCCCAGGTAAGGAAGACTGCTCAAGAGCTCCTCATTCACTCCTCACGATCACTGGGTTACACTTAGGAAGACCAGAGACAAGCATATATCACACTGCGAGTTTTTTAGCTTCTTCAGTAGGAAGGGTCTTCTGCTGGCTGGTGTTAACTGCACTGCACATGCGTATAGATCTGTGGGTCAAGCAATAAAGCAGAAACCTGGGAAAATAATGACTGCTATGTTGTCTGTAGATGTTAGCATTGTTTTTAAAACTTGTCTATCTACTGCTGAATGCTCTTGATGTCCTACAAGTGGTAACTGCTCAAGGGGAAAGGTAGAAAGTCTGTTTTCCTACCTGTTCTGGCTAGGGACAGAAAGTTGTAACTGTAGTTACTCAACAGTGAAGAGAAGCTGYAGAAATGAATACAGTCTGCAAGGTCAGAGCAGGAGGAGTATGATATTTTGTTTGGCCTGTTCCACATTCATCTTCCACTTCAGAGTAACAGGAAAAGAAGGCAAAAGTAGGAAGCAAGTCTCCAAGGCACTTGGAATACACCAAGCCTTTTCAATACTCGCTTTGCTCTAAAGGAAGAAATACAGCTTCTCCTTCAGAAACCACTTGTT
Source organism: Oceanodroma leucorhoa (assembly GCA_030449065.1). Lineage (NCBI taxonomy): Eukaryota > Metazoa > Chordata > Aves > Procellariiformes > Oceanodroma > Oceanodroma leucorhoa. The sequence continues at coordinate 9,100,120 of JASVER010000010.1, forward strand.
ACAGTAAGCAGAAAAATGATGCTCCTGAAAAACCTAACACACAGTTAGTGGATATTAATTTATAAAGGCACGATAATTTGTTCAGAATACAGATAACACTCCATGCTCTTTCAGTTACAGATAACGTGGTGAAGATAAAACGCACCAAACAAGTGATAGGTTTCATAGACAAGATGGATGTCCCTAATAAGTAAAAGCAGTTACATAATGAACACTCAGAATTAATAATTTTCAAAAGCCTTATTTTCACAAGGCTGAAATAGTTGAGCCAAATTATTAAGCAGGTAATTCGCATGCTAAAAATAAGTGATGCCCAGGAGCAGTTTTAAGAAAATGTCACTAAATGTCCAGAAAGCCTGCTCTCACGTGTGAGAAAGAACATTGTACTAGATAAAGGATCAAAGATAATGGATAAGTTAATTGGTATAGAGGGGAAATTAAATCAGATGTAAAAGCCAAAACAATTATAACAAGTAAGTATTAGTGCAATATATCAGAAATTAAGAGAACTTATAAAAGCAAAACGACCTAGTCAAAATCTCTGGATGGCAGAATCAAGACTCATGAGGGCCTTTTTATTTCTCCTTTGCTTCCCTACCTTAAGAACAACAGGAATAGCAACAGTGGTGCTGATTCATTACTACCCAGAAAGGTGAAATTTTCAATATTCACACCAAAAAGGTAGAAGTGCTGAATAAATATTTATGCTCTGCACGTGGAAAAAAGCCAGTTAAATATTCAGATTGTATTACGGAGAGTAATTTTCATCCCAACCATGAACCAGGAGAATATTAAACAGCAGTTATTAAAAAGCAGGTCAGGGTGATTTCCACCTAAGGAGGAGTTCTGTAGTGTTCATAATCCTTCACAGCCTAATGGGGATGCCAGAAAAATTTGCAAAATGACTGAAAGGGAGTAATAAGTAATTGAAGGATAAAATAATTAATACCAATCAGCATGTGTTTACAGAAAGTCAATCTTGTCTACCTTGATACAGCTTTGGATGAAAGGATAACTCCAATCAATAGCAGTGATAGTGTTGATGTACCAGGTTAAGATGTATACAAGTGGATACTGCTGCTGGTATGCAAATAAAATGGTTTCCACATGTCTCAAGACCTGATGAGAATGGAAATCATTGCTGAATTGGTGTGTTTCAAACAGAAACCCACTGGTGCGAGGTCATTTGAGTTTCACACAAATAGCCTGAGAGCACACAGTTATCACTGGTCAGCAACCGGAGTATTATGCCATGAGCAAACCAGGTCACCAGCAGGGAGGACAGCACAAGAGGTACAAGCAATGAATGCACACGGCCATATGGCCACCGTGAAGGCTGTGTGGCTGGCACGAGGACCTCAGGCCACAGCCAGAGAACAGGCCATCTGTTTAGTTTTGTAAATCGAGCCACCACGAAGGATCATCGTCTGCACATGGGCTCTAACCACGATCCTGCGACTGAAGAGACACCTTCGGACAGGCAGCAGGGGAACTCGGTGTAGGGGCAGAGAGATCCACCATCCCGGCACATGCCATTGCCACAGCTGCTCTCCAGTACCACATCCACCTCATGGAGAACCTCCAACAGTCACAAAGGACTCAGAGAGGAGCCACCAGGAAGAAGGCATGATTTCCAAAGCCTTAAAGCATCATTCACAGAGCTCAATCTGCTTCACTGATCAAAGAGAGGATTAAAGGCCTTCAATCATGTCTGCAAAGACCTACACAAGGAATAGAAATTCAGTAACAAGCTCTGACAAAATACAGCACATAGAAGCTCAGTCCCAACCAGGAGCCATGGTTGATGCAGGGATAGTGTTTTTATTTTTAAAAGGAAGATAATTTGTCATTTAGATAACTTAGCAAGGATTGTGTTAAACTCTTTCCCTTCTTTGCAGCCCGAGTGGAAGGCACCCTTGGCTCAGCAGCGAACAGCCCACCCTCAATGTGGACAGCATGGGTCTGGGAGAAGGTAATGGGCAAAAGGCTGAACCCAGGAGCCTACTGCTAGTCTGGGCACCAGAAAACGCTGACAGACAAACCGCAACTTCACAGCCTTTCCTCCTTGTTCAGTGAAGGGGGAGAAGATACAGAGCCTGGTGAGAAAGTGGCTTTAGCCACTTTTCAGACAGTGGCTAAAGCCAGTGCAAATGATGTAATTTTAGGAACAGATGAGTCTGAAAATCTTGACTAAAGAACTTTTTTCTTTTAGTAGTTTTTTTTTTTTTTTTTTTTTTGAATTGCTGCCAAACATCCCCATGCAGGCAGGAGTATGCTCACAGAAACAGATGACTTACTCAGTTTACTACCAACAAATGGATCAATTTTCTCTTTGCGGATAGTAAAAGGCCTCCCTGGAAAAGCTTATGGCTATTTAGGACAGACAAGGTGGTTAAAGATATCTTACAGTACCACTTACTTCCCACTTCTGCTGGTGTACTTAGCAAACAGGAATATTAAATGGTACGATCTTGAATGAAAGCACACAGCATCTGCAATACGTATTGCAGCACGTCCGAGCGATGGGATAACTGGGGAGGAGCAGTGTGAATGGTAGAGTTCACTTGGGAGGGGGCGGGGGGCAAGGCGGCTTGGGAAACACTGACGTATTGTCTTTCCATTACTAAAAATTACACTTTGTGAAACAGCATTAGATCATTTTAAGAGGTTTATATAAGGACACTGAAAAACAAGTCCTTTTGCAAACTATTTTTTTAATGTCTCCCTCCCCTTTCTATTTCCACTATGCATCAGGTCGTGAAAATCCAACATGCAATAAGTCTAGTGTTCCCAGACAGAGGAGACCAACCTCGACCCAAGTTAAATCTTCCAGCTGTTCCCAGCTCCTTCTCTTCTCTCCATCAGACAGGCTCATAGCAGCGCCTTAATTACTTGTTTAGGAAGGATGTGACATGTTCCAATTTAATACATTTAGCTCTTCTTAAAGCAAATGTAGAATTAAGCCTCAGTATGCACTTGACAGATCTCTTAGCAACTAGAGTGCAATCAGCCAACAATGGATGATTCACAGTTTTAGCAAGAGTGTGCAGAACTGCCTGCCAAAAGTTTGAATAAACTCACATTGCTAGACACTATGGTAAAATGTACCCTGATCTCTTTTAAACTATTATATCATAGAGGAAAGTTAAACTGCATGCATTCCAGCAGCTCGCCCAAGTCTGGAAATACAATTGAACTGCAACATCTCGATTTTATAACAACCGAGACTTTTTGGTGGTTATTTTCATTTAATTAGGATAATGGTACCTTTCAAGGGAAACTGCTAAAATCCATCAGTTTGTGTAAATAAGGGATGACTTCTTCCATTTCCGTTGCTCTGAAATGGGAAAAGGAAGAGTCTGGAGGACGCTAATGGGGGTAGTCTATCCAGAGTCACATCGATTAAAAGAAGGGCTTAATCTCACACCTACTGCTGTGCGGCCCTCTGGCATTTAAAATATTTAGAGATGTCTGTGCAATCTGTGAGTCTGACAGGAATAGTAGGAAGCAGCACGAGAGAGTGCAAATATCCATCCTGACGCTTTGCTATACTCTTTATCGCCCTCCAAAGCCTAGTTGAGGACCAGGCTGCCGCAACAGACAAGCTTGTTTGTATTTCTACAGCCAAATTTCTGCCTTCATTGACCAGTTTCACTCCAAGCTTCAAATTGTGCTTTGGAAGAGTTTCCTCTATACTCTCCACATGGATACCTTCATACACAAAAACAGAYTTGAGCAAATCCTTTTGAAATACTACTGAAAAAATAAACAAAACCAGAAGAGCACTACTGGGATTAGTCCCACGCRACAAGGGCACTGAGTGACAGCAGATAAGTCCCAGATCCTTCCCTTTCAGTCACAACCATGAATCATGACTGGAGCTTTTCCTGTGGCACACTGGACACCAGAGTGAAACCCCTCGTGAGTAACAGGGTCTGGTCCCAGGAGACAGGGACAGCCCTTCCCCAGCATCCCAGCCTCATCTTAATGCCATTACAGTGAGTGTAATGGATCTCTGACACAAAYTTCAGCTCCAGGGGTCTGAAAAGCTTTTCAGTCTATTTTATGGTGATTTGTCCATTGTATCTGCTCATATCTCACATTTTTTCATCATCCCTTCCCTGAGACAACAACATTCACAGCAGAAGAGAGCCGACACTGTTGTCCTTTCTACTTTAACTGCCTCAAGCCACTGCTCACTTAATACCCAACTGAATGAAGCGCTATTTAAAGACACAGACATCTTAGCCACCTTTCCTTGCCATCTTTTCAGTRGGTCTTGTCCTCCAGCTCTCTTGAGATAGAGGGCAACTCAGTGGCATCTGGTGGGAGACCCACCCTTAACTCCATCCAGGCACCACGCAAGTGCTCTGATCCCACATCACTCCCAGGAAAGAACGCCACGGTCCTTACAGACTGGGTGCAGACCCAGGACGATGAAAAGCTGCAGCACGCTAAATCTGTTTACCATTTCGGCAACGCACCCTGGCAGCCCTGCACTGCCCCAGCCACCAGCAGCCTGGGGATGTCTCCCATTGCAGGGAGGAGCCTCACTCCAGCAGCCTCGAGCAGCCCTTTTCCAGGTAAAGCAGATACACATGGCTAAATAAGTAGCTTGCTTTGGCACGGAAGAGCGGGGCGCCCRAGTCAGTTGGCAGACTTCGCCTCTGAAAAGAAGGTTGTGGTCAGGGAAAGGAATTTGAACACATTGAGCTCCACACTGTCTTTAATACTAGGATAGTCACAGGTTTCCGCTCGTATGGGCTGATGACCATTCAAAGCAAAACAAAGGCAGCAGGGGAGGTACAGCGAGTGTCAGGAAGATGCATTAAGTGCAAAAATACCATAGCTGAGTTTCTGTAAATGCACAAAGACAAAAATTAGGCAGGTAAAGAGAGGAGCAGGTACAGAGTAGAAGGTGCTTATACATTTATTGCTTTTGTAAAGAGAAGCTTCCTATTGACAACACTCAATAGACAAACCAGAGCCTAGGAGATTTTTCCATCTATTTCCATAAGGATTAGATCAAAGGGCTGAAAAGAATGTGAGTAGCGGGGCCGAAGGGAGCTGGGGCACAGGCTTCTTGGTCAGGAAGGGAGCCACAGGCGGGAGGGGGACCCAGCATTTGACTTCAATTAAGCAGCAACGTCTGATCTGTGCCATGTGCTACCAGCATCATCACATAGCGCCAGCTAAAAAAAGCGCCGTTGTATCTAGAAACAAAATACACTGGGGACTGATTTTGCCTCTGCTCCGAGCAGGCTATCCCTTGCCTGGATGGAGGCAGATGGGATGTCATTTTTTCCACCCCCAAGTTGCTCTGCTGCAGCTCTTTTGGGAGCTCTCCTACTGCCTTGGCTGCAGAGTGCATGTGGTGGTATTTCTGCTTTGGGGAACTCATTGTTACTCAATGGCTGACGTGAATCCCCACGTTGTACAAGGCAGCAGAGCAGAATTCCCTCACTCCCTGTTTTACCCTATAAGGGCATTTGATGATGGCACTACAAACCTGTGCCTTCGCACAGATTTTCTGCAGCTGCTGCAGCGCAGCAAAGCCAAGCCGAAGTTTGGATTCTTGCATGTTGTGATAATCAGCTGGGGTTCGGAAAATCCTTCAAAAAAAATTCTAATGTTCTGGCAACTTAACAGGACTCCTGAAAAAATAACAGTTTAACATCTGGAACAAAAATACTCTGAGGAAGTCCAAGACCAACACCGCACAGAACATTTCTCCCCCTGTAACTGTTACTGTTACTTCCTTGTCCCCAGCTCAGTTAAACTTGAACATTTGCATCAAGATGCTGAAACATTTTACTGGAAGTCATGCAGGAAGGTAGAAAGATAAAGAGCTATTCATACACTTGAACATTTTTTTTAATTTTCTGGGGTTTGTTTATTTTTATTCCTGTTCCATGAATTTCCTCAGTCTTTTAATGCATCTTAATCTTCATCAATATTTAACTCCGCAGCAGAAATACTGCATACTCTGTTTTCCCATTTAACTTGAGAGTGTGTGKGGGGGAAATTATGGGAAGAAGAAAAACAGCCAGTTCTGAAGGAAACGACTTTTCCTTTTTCCACAAGATGTCCTGGAATAGAGTCAGGGAGAAGGATGAAAGAGAAAGGTGGGCAGCAAGAACACCATGCTATTTCAGAGAGTCAGTTAGGGTCATCATTTAGGACACTTCCTACCTCTGGGTCCTACCTGGGTCCCAGGTTTAAGACCTACCTAAGATCAAGACCAAAAATATTTCTCAACAATGGACTTAACTCTCAGGAGACATCACCACGTAAGAGCAGATCCCTGCAGTAATAAAAAACTGCAGTATCGTTCACAATGAACAAGTAACCATATATATAATTACATACCCTATGTATATATATGCACATGTACACATATATATGCATGAGAACTTTTCAACAGGGGATGGGAATGCTTAGTGAACTTTTGCAAGCTAAGGGAGATCTCTCATCATTTTCAGTATTTCCTGGAACAGCAGTTTCCCATTGCACACAACAGACAGGTCTGTAAGAAACTGCCCAGCACAGAGCAGAACTGATGTAACCCCGTGCTGGCAGAGATGCTCTGCAAGACACTACCTGGCTCACTGTACCACACTAGAGCCTCCAACAGAAAAACGCTATTTTTGTGTTTCCTTTGTCTCTTACTGAGATCCGTAAGTTCAGATCATGTCCTGCAAAGTCTCAGATACCTAATTTTCCACCCGCCTGCTCTGCCAGGGAGCGGCACTGGGAGCAGTGCTTGTGCCTGGGATGCCGATGGTCTCCATGCATACAGTTAAAAATAAAACGAAGAAAATTTCAGTTAAAATGTATGGAGGGTTAAACTTTCTAACATAGTATTTTTGTGTTGGCTATGAAATGCTACATGGTTTTTCCTTGAAAAAAAAAAAGAGTTGCTGAGTTCGGACAAGCTCATGCTCTGCTCTCTATCAGAGTTACTGGGGCTTGTGCTACAGCAAATCAGACCCCACATACCAACTATTGCAGCATTAAAACCAGCATGGAGCTCCCTGCACACCGCCACCCAACAGCATCCAAAAGATCCTAAGGCCCCTGAAGAAACTGTGCACACCCTCAGCTCAGCCAGAGAAACCAGGTACAACAGAGCTGCTCYAGACCTTGGATCCAACAGGAAGCAAACCCAAACCCAGAATACATTTTTATTTCCACGTATTGCACAGAGGATTTATACACTTTAATCCTGCTGCATCAAGCTCTCCTGCAAAGGGGACTTAGACCTAGCAGAGCACAGGAGCTCAGCACTCATATCATCCCTCCACATGATTATTTCTAAGGAATTCCGCTAACCTAACAGGACAGCAGAAAGGGGCTCTATAGTATTCGGGTTTGTGAATGTKTTTGGATGCAGTCTGGCTCAGCAGAGGGGGATGATGCCACGCAAAGTCCTGTTGTGCGGGAAGCCGTGCAGACTACAGTGCCTTGGGACACCTCTGGATTAAGTGTAAGAACAGACAAATCGACCTAATAAATCTCATGTGCAGGTACACCTCCCAAAAATGTGGAAGTACTGAGAAGAGGGGAGCCCTGACAGAGGCACCTGTGGAAGGCTCAGATTACAGAACCACAGTGTAACCGTGTCTCTCCATTCCCACTTGCAGCTGAAATCTAGAGTCACATCAACAAACACTTGGACATAAAACAACAGCTTTCAAGTGCTCTCACGGAAATTAATGACTCCTTCCCACACCTCTGCAGCTCAGGGGGTTCATTATCTGCTGTGGATGGACAGAAAACAGTGCATCTCTGCCCAGCCAGCTCAGCCAAGGGAAGCTACGGGTGCTCCTGGAAGCCCCTTTGGGAGCAGGGGAGGGTCCCAGCACACGGCACGGCAGTGCCAGGGCACAGCTCCTTGGTGGCACAGCTCTGCTTGAGCGGAGCTGGCGAGGGGGAGCCTGGCCACCAACCGGTGGCTGCAGCGGGTAGAGCATTGAAACGCATTCAAACGCTAAGGAACTGAGCAAGTGACAGCCACAGAACTCATGCTAGAGAAGAAGCTGAACCTGCCATTTTATTGCTCTGAATTTGGAAAACCCTACCCAATTAAGCAAAAAGCAAACCTGAACAGAACAGGAAGAACTGGGACCAGAAGAAATAAGTGTTGGTTTTCAGTAGGCTCCTTGCAGAACAGCAGGTCTGACCAGCGATGCTAGGCTTTCTGATGGTTTATTTGTTCATTTAAGATTTTCCCTCTTGATCGGAGCAAACAAGATCAACAGGCACTTCAGAAAGAGTACAAACAAGCTTTTTAAATGTAGCCTGGAATTTTTTCCAGGCTCATGAGATTTATACTGAAATGCCTCTCTCCAAGTTACTCCTCTTTTCAAATACAAATTTCAAATACAAATAAGACCCATCAAATCTTCTCTCATTTCAAGCAAAAAATAAAACCCTTAAACCTCCCAAAACTCAATACACAACTTTTCATCCCTGCCTTGAAGCAGAAGTTGGATCTACAACTTAATGGCCTGTGTGGATGCTCCAGTGGCACCACTGCTCCGGCACAGAGCCGACTGCCACCAAGGACCCTGGCACAAATGGTTTTCAGTGGGTCTTTGGAAGYGTTTGTTGCTGAACAGCTACTTGAGAAACCACTCCTCTCCCCATACACACACACAGTTGTGATACAGGGACAAAAACTAAGCCAAGTAGCTGGGGTATGACCAGCGCTACTGTCTCAAACCTGGTGCATCATTTCATGGATTTCCATTCTCCATCTTCTGGGTTGCTGTTTCCTCATTCCCTAATGAGACCCATGTAACTGCAAACCATACAGGCTTTGCAAAAGGTTGCAAGAGTCCATCCTCTAGCTTTTGTGCTGTCTACACTAAACCTTCTTAGAGGGCAGCAGAGGACAGCAAGAGGTCTACCCTCCTACCCACAGGCAGGATAAATGCATCCCACAGATGCACACCTACCCAGCTCTCCAGGACTGGAAAGCCCCCGTATACCCACACAACCTGGTCTAACATTTCACTATCCCTCCCATTTTCCCCCTAGTATCGAACCTATATCTTGCTCACTGCAGTTTAATCCCACAACTTCTAACCCTATCTGCCATTGCTAATCCCTCCCTTTCGGCAGCTGGCWGCCCAGGGGACAATTCTGCATTTTCACTGTTACACTATACAGAATGTAATGAATCTTTAATTAAATGGGCTTGATGAGGTAAGTCATTCAAATTAGGCTTCATCAGCAAGACAAAACCCCAGCTGTCTTTCCTAAAGGATATAATGAAGCACAGTTTAAAATACCTGGAATCCAATTTTAGCACTGCAGAACAACAGTTCACAAAACCAGTATTTGTTAGGTAAGCAGGGAATGGCTGAAAGAGAAAAATATCCAAGATCTTAAACAATCAGGCACATTTTAAGCCATGCAGCTTTTATGGCAATTCCTTTATAAATCAGAAGCTTCTAACAATCTAACAGGCTTAATGCAACTAGTAGCAAGAATGCAACTGGTTTCACAGGGGTTGTCATTTGCACATCCAATGTGTTACAGAAAAATGGTGCAAGCGCCCTGGAAAAAAGCACCTCTGCAAAGCTCATTGTAGCTCCATGGAAATGGAGTAAATAAAGCACGCATCGTCAGCATATCCTCAACATGCTTCTCGGCATCCTCACATCCTCAACGTGAGAGCAACACTGGGAGCTTCTCTTGTTTAATCTGCACAAGAGGATTCAYGCGCTCTGTGCTGAATGACTCTTCACATTGACTTCAGTGGGAATAAGCTACCCTGGATTTCAGAAGAAAAAAAAACACTAACAAAGTTAATGAGGTACAAACCAGGTTATGAATGGACCAAATAAAATTCTCCTAAAGCTATTTCCTGTCCTGCTGTGATCGAATACATGCCTTTTAAAGCCCCACCGTACCCCCCCTCCTTTCTTTAGGCAATGCTTTATTGTATGCCAAGACTTTCTCCACTTTTCTAATCAGTTTCCATTATGTCCTTTTCCTTTAAAGTTTCCCACTGTTACAGCTCCACCAGGAGCAATAACGCTGAAAACGGCAGCATAGACTGGCTACGGCCTTTTAAATAGTATTGAAATGGAGCCAAGGTGGAATAAGTCTACTGGACAGGGGGGTTAAAGCACCAGGGCTCTTACTGCAGCGCCTGCATCCCTGCTCCTGCCAAGGCAGCTCTGCACACAACAACACGGAAAGTTTTAGAGCAGAGTCTAGCCTAGGGCAAGAAAAAAATTCCTGACCTGCAAGTTTTAAGAAGGATGTTATTAACYAGGGGGCTGGATTTGGCCCCCTTCAAACCAGAGGGAGACCCAAAGGCAGATCACAGAGGCAGACTAGCTCTGGCAGAGGAGCGCTCAACCCATGCAGTGAGTTTTCCCTATTTCCTCCTCCACTGGAAGAAGGAAGGTGATACAAGTTTGCTTCATGTATGCACTTCTTGCTTTTATGTTCAAAACAGAAAACAACCACTCCCATGCACACATACTCTGCTATCACTTCTAATGAACCGTTTCACCCACGTTCAAATACTTCTCTCTCAACCACATTCCCACCTCACCAGCTCACACTCACAACAAGCAACCAGCAAGGCTCAGAGCTGGCTGGCAATCTCATGAGACAGGCTCTCACAAGAATTTCCTGCTTCTGGTTCGGCCAGACATACTGCAACAACAGACGCTCTCGCAGTATTTTGGCACCTCCACTCCTTGTTCAGGCCAAGACCCAGGAATGCAAGTGAAAAAAACACTTTTTAATTTTCAGAATTTTAAAATAACTCAGCTCTTCCCTCTGCTGCCGTGGGCGTCTGGTTGGCTTCCACACCAAAAGACTGCTTCCACTGAGATTAACTGAATTTGGAAGCTACAGTGCTGAAGGTATCACCAAAAAATCTGCTTCCCAGAAAACAGCTTGGTAAGACACCACCACAGTAGGGCATCGGAGCAGTTTACTCCAGAGAAGCAAGTGTTATGGAAAGAACAAACGACTGACCCTCCAAGTACACTGAATTAGGCTTTCCATGAGTCCTGGGGTACTTCCAGCAAGCATTTCTATCAAGATGACCTAGCTGGTGAAAACTGTGTAGGAGCCTCAGGCAAGACGTACAGATCTTTTATGCGTGTTCCTAAAAGTACAACTCATGATGGACTGAGGAGGCCAGAGTTTCCATGTTTTCTGGTTTCTACTGAATTACCATGCAAGCCTGCACTACAGCTGGACAAGGCCATTTCTCAGTGWGACTGTCTCACAGTAAATACTTCAGATATTTGTAGGCTGCTACAGCTCACACCTGTACTTCAGGGAGCATCCTTCTAGGCATCACTGTTTGAGTCAATACAATTCCCACTGACAGATCAGCTTGGGAAAAAGCCTTGCTGGAAATTCAGAATTTGGGCCACATACAGATGCACTCAGACAAATCCCCTCTCCTCATGCCAGGTCTCACCTCGTAGGAGAGCCTGAACACATGCCCATGCCGCTGGCATGAAGTACAGACCACACTGGACGCTGTGGAGGGTCCTGGCTCCTTTCAAGAGGGTGACCCTCAGATGTTCTAGTTGTTCACTGGAAACGCAGCTTCCTACAGCCTGTGCTGATACAAGCAGCAGTCACAGCTTAAGATACTTTCAAACACACCTTTCCTAGCTCCTGCGTGCAATGGCATGCTCCTCTGCCTCATGCTTAGCTTTCTTACAGCAGCAAAAGCAGGGGAAGTGAGGGCAAGAACACCTTTTGTGAAAAACCAAAACCCCACTCCTAGCATATAGGCAGCTCAAGTTTTAAGGATGAGTTTAGAAACAGAAGCCCAAACTTCTCGTTTGTACAAGTGCCTATAGCTGGACTGGGCTCCTAAATCACACGTAGGCTCAGGAGGAAAGAGTCTGCCTTTCAGAGACGCTGAGCCTGTACTTCCCATTCAGGGCTTTGGCCAGGGGTCAGAGGACACACTGCTCATACCACAGTGTGAGCAGTTATTCAGGCATGTTAAAATACTTTAAAAAGATTCTGCTGCTGATCTCATCTACAGGAGTTATAACCTATGCTGGTGTCTGTGCGGGGCTGGGGTTAATGCCTTGCACCAGACAGGGTACATGTGCCAAGGAAAGCTGGCATCGACGGCAGCCACCTCCTCATCCTCAGCGACTCTGGAGTACCTACCCAAAAAGCTAAATGAGCGCATCTATTTTCTACTTAGGTATAAAGGGGCAAACCTACAGTAAGTCTCATTACTAGAGCAGTCAACACATATGGGAGGCATGTCAGATGCTTTATGCATCAGCAATGAAGAGACAGCTTTCCCAGCCCTGGAGGAGCATGCAAAAAGCAAGGCACAAAGATTAAGCATTCTTTAAAGAACCATGCTCCACATGGATTTAGCTTGTTCTTAAAACTCATTGCAGGACATATTTAATATTGCTACACACTCTAATATTACTATGCATGCAAGTTCTATCGTACTACTAACCACACACTTTCACAGGCACCACACTACAGTCTAAAATCTCCTAGTCAATATTTAAGGCTAAGAAACACTTCAAAGCTAAAGCCATATCATCTTGACAAATGTTACATTACATCAGACTTTCCATCATTGAAAAACATGATCATGAGATCAGCTCAGAGAGATGGTAAGTAAGCAGACACAGGGCAGGAAAGAATTTAAGAGCTTTAAACCAATAAGACTGATTACAGGTTCTGTGTTAAACACTGGCACCTTACAGGATTAAGCCCCAGCTACTTATATAGTTGTGTCACAGGCACAAGGCCTTATAGCTAAAAGAAAAAGTCCCTCTCCTTGAATCCTAACATAACATCTAGAATGCACAGCAATTGCCTGTCTTTATCCTTTCACTCCTTCCTGGACTGAAACCATCAGCTAGATCTACGTCCAGCTCCCCCAGACTTCTCCCTGCTCCAAATCCCACCAGCTTCAGAGCAGGCAGCCAACGCTTGCACTTCTCTGATGGACAGCTCTAGGCTGCTTCCCATACTGGATGCCTCCTGCTAGTACCAAGGCTGCAGTCCATTCCATGTGTTTAAATATTTAACATGACTGTTGATATGTATTTTGCAAGGCTCAATCAAAATTAAAATGGGTTTTCAGTACTTTTCATACCACTCCCGAGAAGTCCAGTTTATTACCAGCATAGCACTTCATGGCAGATGTAGGTATGCGGTGAATCCGCTTTCAGAAATGCAAAACAGGGCACTATTTTTAGACACGGTCTCAGGATTTATATAAATCTGAATAAGACCTTACACACTGTTTTATTAGCAGCCGTTAGTTTACATTCCATCCTGGAGAAATACAAACCCATTTCTTAAAAAGTTTTAGGAATACTGCTGCGCGTTGGAGGGCTTGCGGACATTTAGGAGCTCCCGTTAGGCTTCTGGTTCTGTGCAGCAATCTTGTAAAGAAGGTAAGGAAACTAAGCAAAGTAGAAACTGGGTTAAAATCAGAGAAGCCTGGTGCAGAATTACAAGCAGTGCCTTTAGTCCTCAAGATGAAGCGCGGACAGAGCACACTTCAACTGCACAAAAGCTTTTGGCGGTTTCTGGTGGCTGCTGACATCTGTGCCAAGGTTCCCCTAAGGATGGGGAAATGAGAAAGATAAAGCCATGCTTGGGAAATACCAAAGCCAGGACATGAAACAGCAAGCCCTGGGAGGTACAGGACACACTCGCAGCTAGCAGAGGGTACAGTCACAGAAGTATTTTCCCACTGGTACCACAAATCCAGCTGCATTTGTCAGAGCCTGGATAGCAGCTGCTCTTCTTTGTATCAGTTTCACCTTCCTGGACATTTACTTTTGCTACTCACCAGTCATCCTGCATGGCCARGGCACGGTGCCAGAGCAATCCGGGCTGCAGGGGAGCCACAGCTCCAGCTACCGGGTCAGGTAAACCCATAGGGAGTGTTACTGCAGCCAAGCGACCGGCACCAAAGCAAACAGCGATGCAGCACAAGAGCCCTTCTTCCCTGGCCAGCAGGCTCTCTTCCCATGCCTACAGGTCCCAGGCTCTCACAGTCCCTGCTTGGTCAGCGCATCACCAATGCCATGGGTTCACACCAGGCTTCCATGCAAAGGGCTGATGGCTGGGAGGACTTTTGGAAACACAGCCACAGAAGAGTGCTTACCATCCAACCCTGGCCACACCAGTTCTAGTCCTGTTCCTGTAAAAGCTCTCCCGTGAGCCCTGCACAACTCACAGCTGGTTTGATACTCTTCTGTCAGAAATGGCTTTCAGGCTGCTCGTGGCATTATCTCAGATAACAAGATGGATGCCACTCCTGGCAGCCTGCCATTCATCAAACCCACCTAGAAATGGCTCCCGCTTCTGCCATTTGCAGGCATAGAGACCAGCAGTTCTGCTTTGCAAATTTTTAGTGATTCAATTAGCTGTGAAGCAGAGGCATAAGAGCAAAAAAACGAGTGGTACCTTTTCCAAAAGGTTCCTTGTGCTCTGAAAATGAACAACTATTTCCTATCACTGATGCTGGTATTTTCAGGCTCACTCGATCTATATCAGGCTATTCAGGAAAAGCCTGTCCATCACCTCCACAGCACAAACTGGCAGGTTACCAGCTGCTATCAGCTGTCCCACAACAGCATAGATCCCTGGGCCCACGGGAGACCATCCTCCTCATGGTACCTTTCTGCAAAGGCTCTTCTAGGACACTGTCTTCCATAATGTTAAGCCTGGCTCTCAATATATCAAACCTCTGTATGCCAAGTATTCATTACTAGGCCTTTCTAAGAATCATTTTGCAAAGCTTGGATGGCAATATGTTTTCACAGCTAATGTGGAAAAGCTAGAAACAACATTTCCCAACGAGAAATCTCTGCTTTACAAAGTGTGCACTGTTTCTTAAGGTTAATCTGACTTGCTAAGGTGGGGGGGGGGGAATCCTTTTATACTGTTGACATAAAATATCTCTGACTGTCTCAAAGGTGGAATCATTCCATTTTCTACCATCTGTGCTAGGATGGATATACTGAGGCAGGGAAGAAAGAATAAATCGACATCTGACCTCAGAGCACCCATTTCTGGTGCTAGTGGTGGCCCATCTTATGCCATCGGACACCCTGATTAAGCCTGGACACAGGTGGTAAACCTTGCCTGGTGGGACAGAAACACTGGCAAGACCTCCGCAGGGTTAAGGCAGGGCAGCTGCCTCCCAAACGGCAGTCCTTGGACAACTTGTGACCTTCAGTATCACAGCAAGTGACTCATAACGAGTCTGCTAAAGAGCGATCAGCATTACAGCTTATTCATAATACATGAACAGCTTAAGTGGGTCACAGAGATCTGTATACCCAGGTAGCCTGACTCCAGCAGTGGTCAGTACTGGCAGCTTAAGGAAAGAATAACAGAAAGAGGACAAGTATAGAGTGCTGCCATCTCCAGTATATTTTCCCCAACTTACTGTAAGAGGCAGCATACATATTTCCAAAGCCAGATACCGCATCTGGATCAAAGTGTTAAACAGCTATTGATGGATTCTTTCATTAGTTGACACCCAGCTGTACTTTTGGCCCCCGCAACATCCTGGCAATGAATCTGACAGTTAAGTTGTGCATTGCATGACAAAGTACTTCCTTCTGCTTGAAGTTGCTGCCTGGGTATTTCTCTGGATGTCATCAAGTTTCATACTATCATTCCCAGTTCATTTTCTCTGTACCATTTGAGATATTGGAGAGCTCTCTTATTTCTCCCCTCCCCTGCCCAAAATAACTTTGAGCTGAAGGCATTTATCTAATTAGCGTCACTGCCTACAGAAGCAGTCCTACACTGCAAGGTCTTCTTGTCCACCCCTACCTCTTCTGCTTACACTGCATTTCCAGCATGGGTAACCAGAACCTCACACAGCATTTCAGGTCCAGATGAATAATCAATTTAAGCCCAGTCAAAAAAAATGGCCTTTCAGCAATACTGGAGGTATACAGCATTTAAAAGTTTTGGGAATACTCATCTAGAAGGGACTGTCCTAACCCAGAGCCCTGTGGTCAAGGCAAGCTGGTTGTTTTACTGTATGACAATAAGGTCACATCCCAGAACAAGAGGAGGATTAACAGAAACACTTGCTTTAAGGGTCATAAGAGATTGCTGTATGGCACTACTGAAGCTCCATTYCATATGGATTGGAGTTTCACAGTTGGACTTGCCAGCATCAGTGAAGACATGGCATCCAGCATGATGCTTAAAGTGCTGACAAAGGTGCTCCCCTACACAGACTGTCAGGTCACCCCCAACCTTTTCTTCATACCAGCTTTGACGGCATGTCTCTTCTACCTCGACTTCTGCCCTGACTATTTTTCCTGCATTGGTGCAGTTTTACCTTTCAGACAGTTTCCTTCCTTAAAACCAGTTCAGATCAGTCAAAAGGATCAAGAATTATTGGACAAAGATCAGTAAAGCCAACAGCAGAGTAGTATCTGCCTGATTTCTTCTAGAAACCACACTAAAAACAGTTGTTCTTTGCACACATTTTGAGCTGCTGCAGCCAGAAGGAATGTGGAAGAGGGTCTATCACAACCCTGTGCCTCCTCCTCCTCCAACACCCTCTACTCCAGGAAAGCACCAAATTCGGAAGTTTCTGAATACACGTGGCTACAGGAGTCACCCCATATCACCTTGCAAAAAGCAGGCAAACTTGTAGAGAACTTCAGTGTTTGCTGGAAAACTACAGGTATCCAATTCAAATCATCCCCCATCAGTATCTATTGTTTCTATCATTTTCTATTTGCCTCTCAACAGCACTGCTCACTTCAGCTCTTGCCACTGCACTTTGCTAGCACAGGCACTAGCATTCCCATCAGAGGCTTTTAACAGATACCTGGCCATGAACTAGTGCATTGAACTTCAGTGAATACCTAGTGACTAGCAATAGCCACACCACCTCTCCTCTGTACAGTGTTGGAAGAACATGGGATACTTGAGATTCATCACTTTTACTGTTTTAAGCACAGTGATGACAGGCACACTCAGCTATTTTGGTAGGTGAAACTCTCCAAAGCACTTTTACTGTTTGCAAAATTAACTCCTGTAGGACTGGTAAATATCTCTCACGTTTACAGAAAGGCATGGTCTGGAGTTTACTGCTGAACATTTTAACATAGCTTGCTATTTCTGGACAGCAGGCCAAAAACTAGTTCCATCTCTAAAACACTTGTCTTTCTAGTTTGGGTTTGCATGGAGATGACCATCTCCATGGCTGCTGGTCTGTGACTCATAGGACATCGACCATACTGAAGTGCAGAGACAGGATTCTTGTCCTGCAAGATGACCCTTTCTATGAGGTATGGGATTCAGCTTCCCTGACAGCTCTTACTCAGAAAAAGAAAAGAGAAATCCAAAATCAATCACAGCACTGCCAATAATGTCCAATTATGTGGCAGTCTTGTTGCAGTATGCTTCAGTGGCCAGCTGGGACTGAGCTGAGACAGACGATTTCATCTTGCCAGAGAGCTTCAGTTGGCATCCAGAGACAGACATGGATAGCCAGTTCCTTCACTATTAACATACATAAACCTTCCAGAAACAAATTATCACAATTATTTTTTAAAGATAGTGCCAAATACTGAAACTCTACTGAAATGAAAATGAGCTTTGCAAGTCTTGAACAAGCTATTTTTGAAATACTTGTTTGGTTTTGCCATTGACTCAAAATGACAGAAAAATGGTGCATTATAGTGTGGTCAGCTGACTTGTATGTGATCAGTGGCCTTGGATGAATGCAAGACGTGACTCAGGTACATCTCAGCCATAAAACATTTCATTTAATTTTTCCTGAAAGAAAAATTCTTAATACTGCTACAAAAGAGGCAGCAAGAAAAGATATTGTCACCTGATGCTGTGGGCGCATCATTTATCTTCACAGAATCGTGACTGCCCAGACCTGATACCAAGAGTGAAGCGCCCTTACACCATAAACTTGATTGATTAGACATATGCTCCTGTAAAAAAAACAGGTTTTTTTTAAAAGCAATTAATGATCATTAATTACTGACAGTAATTTCTTTCTCAGCAGGAACACACTCTCTGCAGCCACCAACCTCTGCAAGCCTGCCATAAGAAATGACTTCTACACAGATGTTTGTATGAACCAAGATAACTTATGGGCAATGAAGAATCTGCTTTGTACAGGTGACTTGTGTTTCAGGTCAGATATTTAATAATCAGGTCTACATTTTTGATCCAGGAGACTTTTGACAAAGACAAGAAGTTCTCTGAAAACTGAACAACACAGAAGCATAGACACTGTTTGCATGGGCTAATCTGAGCTGCTAAGCTCAGAAAATACTCAGTATGAGTGGAGTATTGCAAGTTAAAGGTTGCTATAGGGTCACTTCCCACAGCATCCTCGGTGGAGTCRTGCTGTGTCTGCAGCAGAGGCTGAGTACCTGTTCCAGAGTCACTTCGGAAAAACGGACAAAGGAAGAATAACCAGTGATATAGGTAGAAATTAAAGTCTGTATGTGTTTATTTTCATAAAAAAAAAGTCAGTGTTTAGACCAGTCATGCTTGCAAGACAGTCAAGAGTTGCATGCCCTGGGCACCTCACCAAGAGGGACAATTGGAGGCAGTGAGTTTAAGGACACAACTGGCCGTGTTGATCAAATGTGGTTTTGGGAGAAACAGTAACAAACCAGAGGTTCTTGCCTCTGCTACATTTATGTTTCTACATCAGAAGTACTTACGTTTTACAACAAACCAGCCTGTCCACTGCCAGAGCTGAGACTCATGTTCTTGAATTAGCATCAAGGGAATCACACTGGTTTATATGCAGCACTAGGAGTTTTGTATAAAATAAAGAGGACCCTAGAACTGGAGGAAGCTTGGCAAGATGCAGCATCAGGCAACAAGTGAGCACAATGAACTTGGCACCAGAATGTGGTAAGTACTGTTCTTATAAAGCCAACTGCCAGAAGGGCCTGCAAAGAAATGCAAACATTTAAAAGATAATGGGAATAAAAGATTAAGGAATATCTGTTCCACTGGGTTATATACATAGCTAGACAAATAACATTGTGTAAAAACATGAGACATGTCTTTTCCTAGAAAGTATAGTAAAGGACCTTGAAACAAGCATTGTACATATTGTCTCAAGACAGGGCTTTACGACAAAAGCTCCACATCAGCTAAAAGACCTAGCATCACATCGCTCAGAGGAAATGCTAGATTGCTATGTAAACCTATAATGCATTAGTTACTGAAGAGTTTAGTCGACAGGTTTACTAATCAAGTTTTGAGAACTTTAATGAAGTGACAGACAGGCACTCCACACACTATTACCAGCAAACAGCTACACCTCAACCACAGCACAGCCCTGCAGAGGTGCTGCCAGATGTGCCCTGCCAGGGGAGATGCCATCCCAGCTCCTGCTCTTCCCGTGGGAAGTACAGTACAGCCCCGCAGCACTACAGCCCGCTCTCTGCACAGGAGCATGGTAGGCAGGGCACATCAGGGTCCTGGCTCAGGGGGCCAGTACACAGGGGCCACAGGAGGCCAATTTGGAGACATGGAGGGCAAGAGAGGGGCCCAGGTGGAGAGACATGGGACTGGAGGTGAGTTTGCAAGTGGAAGCATGTGGGAGGCAGAGGAGGGAAAATGAAGCTGTATGCTGCTTCTGTGCATGTGTGTCCTGGCACAGCACTGGGAGCAGCTGCTGCTTGTGCCATTGGTACAGCATGGGAAACCTCAGTTGGGGGCTTCGTTCTCCATGCTGGAGCATCTCAGAGGCCAACAGGCAGAAGCAGAGCACACAGGAGCTCTTCTGYGTCACACGCTCTGCTCCGCCACTCTCGGGAGAGGCTGTCAGATCCCACGATGAGCAAGACACCGCTGCAGTCTGCATACCAACCCTCTCTTTTGCATGGAGTCTACACTCCATGTAAAGTGTAGGTGTTGCAGGCTTTTAGAGTATAGGATTAAAAAAAAAAAAAACCACAACTACCAGGCCACCTACACTGAGTATATGTTACAAACCCACCTTTGAATCTCAAAACCAAAATTCCTACAGTGACTGTCGTAAACTAGTTTTTACAATGCTTTTAAGTGAGGCAGGTACCAAAGAAAGATTTAGGTTCAGTTTGAAAATCTGGGCACAAATCTCTTGGGGAAGGAGCAGGGTAGCTTTAAGCCACATGTGTAAGTCAGAGCAGCAGAAAAGGCTCTTTTCACTTTTTTKGGGGAAATGCTTACAGTTATTTGGAACCTTTAACCACTTAGCATTTGCACTGAACTGTAAGCTCACCAAGGGCTATTTATCACAACTAAAGGAACAGTGATTAACAAGGTACAAAAGCTGACATCAGGCTTGCACAATAATAATCAGTGTCCACAGGAGATTAAAAACAGGCATTTAATTTGGGTTCTGCCTTTTTTAATCTTCTGGTCAGCAACCTGGATATTCCTGAGAAACTTGACATCACAATTTAATAATAAGGTCTAAATATTGCCTCTGCTAGAAAAGCATGAAACCCAAGTTGCTCCTAGACTGTCCTTAAAGCTTGTTTTACAGTTCTATAGATAGAAACCAATTACAATGAATACAGTCCACTTATATTGATCTGACTAGAAGCTACTTCCTAACATTTTCATTAGATCTGTGATCACAGAAGCAAAATTGAAAATGACAAAAATACAGTTCTTGGCATAGCCAATTCACCCAAAGTGTCAGCCCTATTAATGTAGGGTCAGAGCTACATCAGCAATGAACTTTAAGTCCAAAGAACCACCTACCCGAACCATGAGGCAGCACTCAAACTGCAAAGCAGATGGAAGGGGCAGAGCCACAGAAACAAACCAAACTGCTTTTGAAAGTCTGCTTTAAGAGGCTAAACCATCCCTTCTCGTGTCTACYGATACTACCATTACACAGGCTCCTCATACAGGTCTACCTGACACTGTCCAAAGGATTGTTTTTTAAACTTCTTGATACTGTTTAAGAGCAAACTTAAGTACTGTTTAAGAAGCTTTTCTCCTCTACTGGGTGCTTTTCAGTTAATTTATATGCTAATACCAAAACACTGAAAATGAAAGCTAATGAAATGTGTTAAAGAAAACACTGATGCAGATTCTGACGAGAGTTACTTCGTTGCCTTCTGTACCCCATGATGGGCATTACACATTTGCTCCCGGAGAAAGCCTCCAAGTGACACACACTTTGTGGAAGATCATTACATTTGCTTCTGTCAGTCATACGTTCTGCAAAAGACAACCAAAACCAACGTTAAAACTCAGGTATACATCTTATCTGAAGTCTGACTAGTACTTCTCAACTTGTTTTCAGTTATACTGAAATATCTTGCACACTGACAGTATCTTGCACACTTTCACTCTAATTTTGAGGTTAGACTGAGAAGATGGTGAAAAGGATAGGCTAAAGGAGCATGTATATGGCTCAGTGTAGAATGGGAAAGGTATTCAAGAGAAAACAATCTGACAAGAGTGTGGAAAGGTACCTAGTGCCATTCCTAATTTTTGTCAACCTTCATGTAAAGCTTTTGCCCATGTTTACTCACCTGCTGTTTTAAGCACTAAGCAATGACACGGTGGTAACCTCTGTGCTTTCTATCATAACCTTTCTAGGCAGAACACCAAAGTTAATCTGTAGAATCAAGGGTAAAGCCCAATAAGGACATACAAAGGGGTCAGTGCAAATGTACAAGACCTCCATAATTTCTTATGACAGTTTAAATAATTCATAGTTCTTTAAAGTGGTAATAAAATGTTTAATCTCTTTACTCTCTAGTGGTCAGCAAGTGCTAATCCTCCATGGAAATGAGACAGATCTTTGCCAGTTGTTCAGAGAGATGCTGATTTAAGTGATTATACRGGTTCTTTTGTACTAGCATGGGCTGTAAAATAAAACCCCCATAACCTAATTAAGCTCAGGAGCTAGCAGAGCCTTTAAACTGTTTCTCCTGAGCTCAGTTTTTCTATTACTTTGCAACAGATATCATTATCCTACAGAATTGTCTAGGTCTACAGAGGGAGTGGAGAAAGTGTCTAGCATTTAGCAGTAGCTATGTGATATTGCCTGAGTCTATGCAATACATACATAAATTACTAAACTCTTTTTGCCTTCTATTTCCTCAGAAGTCTCCACCAACTGGCCTGAGAATCACTCCTGCAAGCAGTAAGCTGCAGCTGGGACTGCAGCCCAGCACAGGGTGCAAGCTCTAGTTCACATATGGCTGCACAGCCCTGCAGAAACTATACAGGGTGGGAGGAGGATGACAGCTGAGCAGGTGAGGGTGCTCAGCACTGAAGAGTAGGTTACCTGGCCCAGCACAGCTGGAAGCTCTGCAGAAGCACTGCTGTGGACAAAGCCCTGACACCCAGCAAGCAGATTTGGGAAGAGGTACCCAGAGAAGCTCAAAAGGCAATTAGGAGGCTTCTCCAGTGCTTGCTGAGAGGATCTGACAAACACACTCCTTTGCTGTTCATCCTCTGTCCTCACTGCTGAAGGACTACTGTCTATCCTCCCACACCACAGGAATGCAGCCCCACAATTGTCCCCAGTGGTTCTTGGGGAGGTGGGGAATAACATTACTCTTGGGTGGAAGTTTCCTCTCAACAACCAAGGAAGGAGCCACAGTGATCTCTTCTGCAGCAGGTCCTGAAGCTTTCCCAGCACCAGTTATTCTCCCTTCCCTACGCAGCAGCTGAGAAGAGGCCAGGTCACTGCGGGCGCATTTTGCTGAGCTTCTGAGTTTCCATCTGTCTGCATAAGCACAGAAATGGTGGAAATGCTGTTTCGTGCTATCCCAAGCACATTAAGACAACCTAGACAGTAAGAGCAATGTGCTGATGACTGCTCTTCTCAGCAACTAACCCTGTTGTGTTCAGAAGGTGACATGAAGAGTTTATGCTAGAGGAATAAACAACTGAGAACATACTGCTGGAACAAAAGGTGCTGGAACTGGCAATCTGATCAGCGATCACAATATTTCCATTGGAGTTACTCAACTTGAACATCAAGCACACTGGTGACTGCACACAGCTAAACAAAACACCAGCTTATCCACATTAGCTATCTACCTCTGGCTTACTTCAAAAGCCTCTACCTTTCCGCCAAATCCAAAACTCCCCAGAAACTATGAATTTTAAAATAAGTTCAAAAGTTGGTAACACAGAAACATAATGCCTTGCAATACATCTGAGTCTTGCAAACAAATCATTAAATGCATGACTAATTTTTCTACTTTACTAAAAAAATACTGGGCTCTTTCCCAGTACTGACTGAACACGACCAAATTTAATTCAACTCTTTTTTCTCCCTACAACAACTTGGAGCAAGAACAGACATAACCCCAGATTTTGTTTTGTTTTGTTCCAGACAGACAACCAGTAAAGAATCCAATGGTGCTGGAAGGGTAAGCAATAGCATCTATAAAGCCTGAAAGCTCAATCAATGCTATTACCAACTACTGCAGAAATTTGCCTGCTGCATACAGTATTACAGTAATTGATGACAAGCCTTCTTAATAAGGAGTCTAGTCAGTGAAAGAACATGCTGCATCAGTTCTTAAATATTGCATTATGGGTTTTCAGTAGCATGAAACAGGGGAGATTGAAACAGTGCTGTTCAGTTCACACATCTGGCAGACAGTTTACCAGGAGGCACAACACACCTGAAACAGCACTGCTCCAGCTGCATATTCAACCAGGCTGTTGTCTTTGGGATGCACCTTGGCAGCCCCCTGTGCCCTTCAGCTTTCACTGGTCTGATCAGGCTTCAGAACCTGACCTAGCACATGCCTCTCGGCAGGTTTCCTGGACACAAGCTCTCCCTCTATTAATTCTTTGCAGAAATAATACTCTACAACACTGTTTCCCTCATCCCTTCCTTCTTCCACTGTTCCTGCCCACTGTGTACAGAAGTCCGTTAAAGAGTTAAGAGATCAGCAAGAAAAGCCTGGCTGAGTCCTCCCTTACAGGGAGGTTCAGGTCAGGAGTGCACGCTCAGGACTTGGGCTTTACATTAACCAGGTTAAGCCAAGCGTACGCCAACTGCACTGCTAAAATATTCATGGGTTTGCGCTTATGTTACATAAAAAGAATAAGAGATTGCACTTTGAGAAACTGGTGCTGTACACAGACCACATCCACCCTCTTTCCCCCTCTGTCACTTGTTTGACCATGCAAGTGACAATGCAGTACAACAGCCCTGGTTCACTTTCATGCCAGGCTGACCAAGCCAGCTGAAGTAGGAGTACAGTCTTTCAGAGGCAGTATGAAGAAACTGGTTTCACAGGGGTTCATCCTTCTGATTTTCTAGCAGTGGATCCATCAGACCAGAAGCCATCCAGATTTAATCACTGTCCACTGTCTCTCRACAGTGAAGATTTCATGGCAGTTCAGCTGACAAATGCCTGACTCCATGTATCCTAACATACAACAGGTTTCATGTTCACAGAAAAATTCAGGCTGGAAGTGACCTAAGGTTTCTAGGCCAACCTCCCACTCAAGGCAAGGCCAGCTATGAGAACAGACCAGGTTGCTCAGGGCTTTATCCAGCTGGGTCTTAAAAACCTCCAGCAATGACAACTGCACAGCTTCTCCAGGCCCTTGTTCCACTGCTTGGCTGTCCCCACTGAAAAGCCTTCTCCTCATACCCCATTAAAACCTCATGCTTCAATCTGTGTCTGTTGCCTCTTGCGCTCCTGCCACACAACTGAACAGCCTGGCTCCATGTTCTTGATAAGATGTAGTCTGCACATGCCAAGTAGAGAGGGTAATCACTTCCATCAGTCTACTTGTTCTGCTCTTGTTAATACAGCTCAGGATGCTGTTGGCCTTCTTTACTGCAGGGACACACTGCTGGCTCATGGCCACTGTGATGCCCACCAGACCCCCCCAGGGGTTTTTCTGCAGAGTTGTCCCCCACCCACTCAGTCCCATCTGGGGATCCTTCCTTCCCTGGAGCAGGACTTTGCATTTGTCCCCGTTCAATTCCATAAGGTTCCCATGGGTCAGCCCCTTTCTTCAGCCTGGTGAAGTCCCTCTGAACAGCAGCCCAGACCTCATGGGTATTGCCTCTCACCCTTGCCCAGTTTGGGGCTGTTCATAGCTCAATACAGATGCCCCCATCTCCTCCAGGTCACCGATAAAGATTTTTAACAGGGCAGATGCTATGACAGACCCCACAGCAACTTCACTTGCCACCAGCCTCCAGGAATTATCTCAATGGGGAATTCAGAGACTGAACACAAACCTCAGAAAAGACCTCGGGAGGCTGCCAACGGCCACCCACCAGGATGAACAGGAAGGTCAGGAGAAGGCACTGGGCTCCCTCAGCTCAGGGTGGCTACAGGCCTCAGTGCCTGGACTGTGTGAGCGCCTGCAGCTGGTGCCTCCAGAACCAGGGCTGGAGGCAGCAAGAGCAGAGAAGCTCTGGCTACAATAGAACAYACCCCCTCAAGAAGCTACAAGAAACACTGCTGCTTCTTGGGGGGCTCTTTATGAAAGCAAGGTTGTCAGAGATGTTTGCCAAGATGTCCAAGGCACATGCCAAGCCCTCCACCACAGCATGCAGAGCTCTGGGCAAAACAGTCATGTACACATTTCTCCCTTCTAAAGCCTTGACCATCTTTCTGTTTTTCAAGATCGCGTCCTGGTCACTAACTATTCAAACAAAGCAGACTCACTAGCTAAACACAACTGACTCACAGTCACCATGCAGGGGAGGGGGGGCCGCCCCAGAAGATGCCTTGGAGGCGAGAGGGACCAGGAGCAGCCAGGCATCATCCTGCAGAAATAAGCATCTTTTCCCCCTCTCCACAAAGCACTGCTGTAATGATGTTCCCAAGAGGAAGAATTGTTGTAAATAATGAAGTTGCATGTTCAGACAAGCACTACACTGAAGTGTCATGCATTGTTATAGCTTTACGAGGATGTTCGTTCAATTACTTTTTCTTTTTTACTTCACAGAAAACTCAGGGGAGAGATTGCTCCATCACTGAAGAAAACTAATAAGGTTCAAATTATGCTTCAAAGCATTTTCTCTCCTCTTGATTCATGACTCTGCCTGGACAAGTCACCCATGGACAGAATGAAATCTGTTCTGCTGTTTCTAGTAAAAATTTACTATGTTCAGGCTTTACTTCCAATCACTTCTGAACTACTACTTCATGCAAAATAGGGAGTGCTGATCAATAAGAAACCTGGTCTCAGGGCCAGCAGGCATGGGCCAAGCAAAAAAAACCCACAACCCAGAATGCAAACAGAATAGATTTTGTATTATTCTCAAACCGACAATAAACTATGTAATTCAATGATAAATTGTTACCATATGCATACCCTGCAGCACAATTCTTTTCAAATTTTGTGGATGCTGGGAAATAACGTCTAATTATGGTTTAAAACAATTTAACATATTTAGGATTACAAAAGTAAATGTGACATCTCGTGTTTTTTTGTTAAAAGAAAAAAGCTTTGCTTTACCTGACTGGTACTTATAACAGGCAGGATACAATTAATTTAGTGCTTCATTTGCTTTTTTCAACCCCAGGAGACTGCTAATGCTGACAGGTACTCACGCCGAACACTGTTTTGCTCAAGGGTCCAACAAACCCCTTCTCTCTACCTCACACATCACTAACTCTCCTCCATTACTCCTGCAACCTTGGGTTATGTGTCTTCGTCCACTACATTTGCTGAGCCAGAACAACTAGAGACACTGAAAGGAGGAGGAGAAATTAACCTGCTTCTTTGTAGAGAGTAAAGAGTATCCCATATCCTCTGCTTCCTCATTTCATGCTTTTTAACTTCCTTATGGCACCTCAAATGGTACAGCAAATAGTTACAGCAAATAGTTACAGCCACTCTCACATGCAGCACTGCTGCCGTATCTTGTCTCTTGYAATTCACTGTGCGTTGGCACAATTTGAGACCTCAAAATGGAAAAAAGACATACTGAGCCAGAGCCCACACACACACACTCATGAATTTGCACAATTTCCCCTTTAGGAGAAATATCTCAGTTATTGAATTTGCACAAAGTGCAATAACTGAGATTTCTCCTAAAAGGGAAATTGTGCAAATGGCAACGGTAGTCACATAGCTACATACCAGTGAGTCATGGGAAGGACCAGTGAAAACTCACTTGGACTCTGGCTGAGAAACAGCTGCTTCTGAGAGCAGCATGTGGCAAACACACTTTACTCTGATGCTGTCACCTTTAAGAGCATTCAGATGTGCTTCAAAGAGTAAATACACATGGGTACACACAAGGAAGTGCACATGTACAAGATCTGTGCAGTATCTCAGACTGTCACACTGTTGGACAAAATTCAAGTAAACTTTGTTATTGCTAGAAGAGCACTATGTCAAAAATACCAAGTGGAGACACTCAATGGCCAAGAGCAGCTACTGGTATACTACAGCTAGCAGGCCAGCCCTGTCCCACAGGCACAACAGTACATCCTTGTGGATTACAAGCTGAGCTGTGGTACCACAGAGAAGATAAGAACTGGAAGAGACGGGAGGAGGGTTATGTTAAGACATGCTTACAGGAAGGCAGGTTGTCAGTGTAGTAGTTTTGCAGCTTCAAACAAGGTAAGGTTTAATTTGCTACTCACAACTTATTGAGGATATAACTGGGTGGTACTTCAGTGMATGCACTGCCTGATGAACTAGTTTATGAATGGGTTGATCATATTAAAAAAGTCCTAAGAATATCTAAAGTAAGGCTCCTGTGGCTGTGCATCCTTCACACCTCTCTCCAACAAGACGGCCTACATCCCCTGTACATCCACGCATCTCTAGCCCACAGAGCCTGCAGTGGCTACACAGGGAAGGCGACATCAGGTTCAAGGGCATTCAGGCTAACACTGAGTACACCAAAACAAACACCAGCTCTTGCACACAGGCCAGCGGGTACAATTACCGTAGGTATCAATAATACACTGCCTGGAACAGAGCGCAAGTTGAACGTGTAATGAAAACGGGGTTTGGACTGAGCAGTGCTGCAGCACAGACACAAACCTGCACAACTGACTGGTGACCCATCCCGCAGGACCGAGCTGGGCAAGTTCGCACGGAGCGGGAGCCCGCACGCCCCAGAAAGGATGAGTCATAGTTTAGACCGTCCCCTCGCTTCCAGGAGCAGGAGAACACCGCTCTCCGATAAACCCCCGGCGCGGCCAGGCTCCGCGGCACCGGGCGCTGCCCGGCCGGCAGCGGGAGGCAAG
The DNA here is from genome assembly GCA_030449065.1 of Oceanodroma leucorhoa. NCBI lineage: Eukaryota > Metazoa > Chordata > Aves > Procellariiformes > Oceanodroma > Oceanodroma leucorhoa. The sequence goes on from JASVER010000010.1 coordinate 9,128,337, forward strand.
GCAAGAGCCGCTGCCCGGGGCCCGCCGCGCCGGTCCCACCGCGGAGGGCTGCTGCTCCGTGAGCGATCCCTGCTGCCGCCACTGCACCGCCGCCCCCCACCCCGCTCCCGCCAGGGCTCCGGGGCGGGCCCGGGGACACGCCCGACGGCGCGGCCGCCCCGAGCCCACCTGCGCGGCGCGAACACCGCTCCCCAGGGCCCCGGCCCGGCCCCTACCACCCCGTACCGTACCTCCTTCCTGCGGCTGGGCGCGCCCGGGCGGGTGAGGAGCGCCGTCTCCTCGCAGACCACGGCCGCGTCCTCCACGAAGACGCAGTCGGGGAGGCTCTCGTCGGCCGGCAGCTCCAGCACCTGCAGCCCCAGCTTGCCCCGCAGCACGCCCACGTACAGCTGGTGCTCCCGCTCCGCGCGGGCGAAGTCCACCTCGGGGCCCGCCGCGCTGCGCAGCGCCTGCCGGCACAGCGACTCGGGCAGCGCCCGCACCACGGCGTGCGTGCAGCGCCCGAAGGCGGCGGGGCCGCCGCCCAGCCCGGCCATGCTGCGCGGCGGGGACGGCGGGGCGCGGAGGAGGGAGGGAGGGAGGGAGGGAGGGACGGGCGGCCGCGACCGCCGCCGACGGCCCTGGCAGCTGATAAAGCGCCGCCCGCGGCCCGGCCGCGCCCCATTGGCTCCCCACCAGGCACATTTCCATGGGGCCGCCGCCAAGCGCGCTCCCATTGGCTGGCGGCGGCGGCCGGGCCGCGCCATTGGCCGCCCTCCGCAGGGCGCCGCTTACCTGTGCGGCGGGCGGGAGCGGCGGCGCCACTCGCTCAGCCCTGAGGGGATCGGGCCGAGCGCCGCGGGCGGGGCCACCCCCTCAGGGGCAGCGCGGCCCGGCTGGGAAGAGGCGGTGGGGCCTCGACCCTCCGTGGGGCGGCCCCGGCGCTTGCCCCAGGCCTTGTCCCTGGGCAGGGMGTTGGGGCTGCCTGTGCCTGCCTTGGGGCTCCGGTACCACAATGTGGCTTGAGGGGCAGTGTGGTTTCACATAGTAATTTCACATAGTTATATATAAACACACAACTACGCCGACAGAATTCAAACACCTACATCTCCCACATTTCTGTGCTCATTCAAGCTCAGCATGGGCAGGGGGGAAGGCTGCTTACCCCACCTGCTCGAGGATGCATCAGGCTGGCTGGCTCCATGCCCTCTGTGGCCGCCTGCTGCTTCCCCGGCAGCAGCGGAGCGAGAGGCCGAAGRAAGAATATCGCATGACGAAGGCAGTTCCAAATACAAATCCAAGAGAATAAGCCGAGCCGCTTCCTAATCCCTCATCTCATGGCTTTCTACAGGGCCACTCACCTGCAGAGCGTGTCCACCTTCTTCCACTCCTTTACACTGTCAAAGTTTCCACCTGTGTGGGGTAGAAGGGACATCAGTGTTTTACTCCACCTCTGCCTCAGGGACTGAATGAGCATTTTCCACCCTTCCCCTAGAAGAAACCCTTAGTTCTCCCCTTTTAATTTTCCCCAGGTTTTATCCTGACTTGAGGTTATCCCGGACGAGGACCAGCCCTTTCTAGCGCACACCTTTGGTTTCCAGGCAGGAGGCGAATGAGGCTTCAGGCCAGAAACCTGTCAGAGTTCAAGGAGCGTCTGGACGACACTCTTAGTGATAGGATTTAGTTTTAGGTAGTCCTGTGAGGAGCAGGGAGTTGGACTCAATGATCCTTAAGGGTCCCTTCCAACTTGAGATATTCTATGATTCTATGACATCCGCAGCACCAGCCCTGGGGTTGCGCTGCTCCTGCTGCCGCCCTCCCAAGTACCTCCGAGGTCTCTCCTCACCGGAGCAGACGGGAAGAGAGGAGGAATATGAATTTTCCTTCCAACTCTTCTTTTACTGGCAAGGGTCTTTCAAGTGTCCCTCTGGTCACAGAGTGACCCCACCAGCACACAGCTCCATGTTCCCCCTTCAGTGCTCAGACAAAACCCCGGCAGCTGCCTCGGCCATGCTGTCATGGACATCGGCACATGTTCAGCATTTGGGAATATGGTTAATGAATAGCATGAAGGAAACATCAAAGTGTGTTTCCAAAATGGCAGCTGACTAGATTTTCATCTGCATTTTCCACACGTTCTCCAAATATCCAGTAAAGGCTGCCTTTACTTAACGCCCATAGGTGCAGTTATTTGAATAACTGTCATTCACTGAATAATGTGCAAATATTTTTCTCCTTAAAACAAATGGACAGTTAATTGAGTTGCTATCATGTAGACATTTCAAATTCTTGAGAAACCATTACAAATGGTATTATACCATCTCTAGTATAATGTGTGATCCTTCCACAGTCGTTAAAGCCTATTTTTACTTATTACAGTTTTGGGATATGGCCATTGGCATGCTTTGGTTTGTTTTTTGTTAGTGTGACTTTTAGCCTGAAGAAAAAGTGCTACTATCCTTCCATAATTTAAAAAATTGCCAGGGCTCCTATCTGAAAAGGTATTGAAAATAGTTGTTCTTGCAGCCAGTGGACCGGAAAGTTCTAGTCAATACAGATTTTTTTGACATCCATAAACACCTTATGAATTTATAAGCCATGACAATTTTTAGATCTCACCAGGATTACAGGAATATGAGATATGACGTGATGCTACACAGTCATCTTGTACGCAGATGATACGCTAGGACAGTGAGGTTTGGCCCGGAGGCATTGTCACCAGCCCAGGCTGACCTCAGGTGGCCATGGCTCCTCCCTGGGAGCTGGCCAGCTATCACTTCTGACAGCTTCTCGATACCTTTCCGCATTATGGGAGACAAGGCTGGAGGAGGGAGAATCTCTTTATGAGATGCAGTGGTTTGAGATAGTGGTATGCTACGAATACGCTGTGTTTTGGAAATACAAAACGTCAGCTATTTGGACAAGGTTAGAGAAGTAATGACTACAGTTAAAAAAAAGTCATCTGTATTTCCATACATGTATAAAACAATGCAGTTTAAATACAAATGAAGATCTGTTTGCTGATTGTGATTGTTCTGTTATTTATGTTGAACAGAAAGGCATCATTAACAATGTAGGAACAGATACAGCCAGAGCAAAATTGTGCATATTTATAATAAGATTAACAAAATATCAGTTTACTCACAAATTAACATTACATAATAGAATGTGTTCATACAGTCTTGCGCGAGTGATCTTAAAATTCATCATATGCAGTAATACAAAATGGGTCCGTTACAGTTACAGTAATAGACATAGTATTTATTGTCTACCTTGCTCTATATCCAGTATTTTCTTGTAATTTTGCCCTGCTGGTGCGACTAGTGTAAAAGAGCAAAGCTGCCCCCCAGCAAAGAAAAAAGCTGTGTCACAGTACGGAATTCATGCAGAACGATGAAACCATGCTTGCAACAGAAGATGGACTGCAGACCGCTTAAGCACTATGATAGAAAGGAGAAAATGCTTCATACAGAAAATACAGAAAAGGATGCAAATCCAGGTGTTTTGTGACTGACACTACACGGAGTCATCTGGTGGCAGTGACAGTGAGAAGAAAATTGCTTTGCAAAATGTAATTGAGGAAGCATGTGTGAATAGCGCATTCACTTTCAGAAGAAAGGAATAGGTATTGAAAAAGGAGATATGGTTTAAAAGTTATGACAGAAAAGTCATCAATACACAAAGTGAAATTTCACCCATTTGACAAAATCACCAGCAGCATATCGATAAGATTTTTTATTTTTTTTTTACAGACGTGACTTGAGAACAGTCTGCAGCTATGTAAAAAGCTGCCACAAAGATGAAGAGAATAATTTCCACAAGGTAGAAGGCAAGCAATGGACTTAAATTATTCCAAGGAAAAGTAAGGAAAGCTTTCTAACAATAAGGAGCAGAGAAAAAGATTGCCTGGGAAGAATGTGCAGCCTCCATAACAGGTGTTTTTAAGAAGTAGTTAAAGAAATATCTGCCAGGAGGAAAAAGCCAGAGCTGGGGAGGAAGGATGGATGAGAAGAGGTCCCTTCCAGTCCTATGATTCTATTATCATTTGTACACTGAAAATGATTGATAATTTTAGTGAAAACAGCTACGTAATGATGAGTCTGATGTCCCCAATAACAAATGCGCAACCTTTACATGCACCACTAGGTGACTGAAGGTCAACGGCTGGTCACTGCTGTTGAACAGTTTGTGTGACCATGACAAAGGAGAATTTGGGTCACCGCCAAATACAAACGCATACYGCATGGGCTGATAGCTCGGGCGTGCCAGACGGCTGCAAAGTTTGAACACACCATCGCTTGCAGATGCTGGAACAACATCGCTGGCTCTAAAGCCTTAATGGACATCTCTCACACTATTAATGAAATGCTGCTTGAAACTCGAGAGAGTGAAAAGTCAGGACAAAGACGGCAACTGAGCTATTCAGTCACCAGCACATCCCACTATGGCGATGGGAATCTGCACCAGAAAGATGGAGAGACACCGAGTTTCACTTTTTAAAAGGAATAAAAATTGCAGTGATTTCTTCACCTCAATAGAAAACCGTGCAACTACTGCACAGCAAAATGCCATTATTAACAGAAGGAAACACTGCTCTGCAGGAAAAGCTCGCATTCTCTTAGTAAAGGTACAGTATCAGGTCTTACTCACAGCCATAGAAGAGAAAACTGTTACTTTAATCATGTTTTAGATACGTGAAAAGCAACTCAAAGGGGTTTTCACCCAGATAGTTGACAGAAGTTTTCAATTTCTGCTCTAGTACTGTAATACAAAAAACCCCACAGTGATTCAGTGAAGCAGTATTTTTACTAAATAATCAAGTGTCTGGACTCCTCATTTAGAGGAGCTAAAGACATTAGGCAACAAGTCACTTCACTTAACTTCACCACAGTGCATGGACAAGATCCCAAGTGTTTCTGCATTTTCCAAATGCTGAACAGATTTAGCTCGCCATCTATTCTTTATGTAACAGATCACTCCTGGAAGAGGAGACCAACCTCTTCTGGATGGCGTAAATCAACAATGCATCTGCCAGCCTGTAGAGAAATCCTTTTGGGGAGCAGCATTTTCCCTTGCCTGAGTTGAACCCGAGCTATCTCACGGAGTCTTACCAGGGTCAGATTAATTCTATATATAGCTCATTCAGGGGAAACACAATATTTGTTTTGTCTGCTATGGGATAATAAACTGGGCGTTTTCTCAGCTGGCATTTCGCATCCTCYGGAGAAGGAGGAATTCCCATGAGCTGACAGCTACGCAGTTGTTCGGAGACAAAGCTGTCAAAGGGTGATTCTTTGAAAGTCAGCTTTGGCAGCATTGTTGCCATGACACATGGCACCAAGGAGCCTGGACAACACGCAGAGGCGCAGGGCATTCCTCACATTTATAGTCTTCCCACGTGTTTTGTTACAATAGGTTGCACTAGTACAACCAGGATCAACTTTTGGATTCACTTGGCTGAGCAAACAGATCATTGGGGAGAGAACTGCAGGACTCTGACTATTTACCTCCTGTGCTCCTATCTCCTCACCTTCACCATGCCTTACATCCACTTCTGCCCTTCTTTCTCTGCAGGGGAAAAGTCACTTGTTGAATTTTAAAAAAAGCATGGGTTAGGTACCACAGGTTCAGATGTCCACGACTAAAAAATGAGATTAGTACTCTGTGGAAATTTATGCTGAATTACAATAGTTGACATCTCTCTTACAGAAAAGAATAGAAGGACACCATTTGTTTCCCTGATGGACATACTTCCCAGAAATATGCCAGAAATACTACGCCAGCCAGGAGAGAAAGAGAAGACAGGGCTAGGATAAATGCTTTGTAAATTGTGGCTGCCCTGGGAAAATCAGACAATAAGAGTTTTCCTGCTATCAGACAGCATTTTAAATAAAGTATGCTATTTTATTAGCTTGGCAAGAAAGCATCAGCTCCAGCAGTAGAAGGGGGGGTGGCTTATGCCATTTGCACTTACACAGCTATTGTTCAATGGGTCTCACGAATCGAAAACCGGCTGCTGTGAGGTGCTGCCGGTACCCCCGTGGGCAGCACAAAAAGGCCACCTGAGGGAAGTGGGGGATAAAGTCTTTGGTAAATCATGGCTGCTAAACAGGGCTGCACTGATAAAAGAGGAATAATGCATGTGCTGGKTTTTTTCTCCCCTGCAAGTCTTCCACCTTTATTCCCTAAAAAAGCAAAAGCTTAAAAATACTGATTGATGCAGGTTAATATTTTCTGAAGGACCCAAGTCCTTTGCAAKGTAACTTGAGTTGCTTTTTAATGTTTATCCCAAGTCTCCATTTCCCTTTTCTATGGAGCCAGCTGACCAGTTGGCAGCACCCCGCAGGTGTGGCAGGCTGTCCTTCCCTTTCATTGCCTGAAAAGCCCTTGCAAGCTCAGCAGTAAGATGCAATGACATTTGGCTGTAGCATTTCTTCCTTTTCTTAGTTTGCATTTCCCATTTCTTCCAGGAGCCAGCTGCCTGAGAATGAATTCCCGTCCCCAAGGCATCTTTTGCCTTGATTTGTAAATGCTTGGTGCATTTTTGGTGTTGACTTGGTCAATAACTTGCAAATGCAACTATGAAATGGTATATTTATGTGCAACTTGTTAAAGTGGAATTAGCTTTTGTATCAACAAGAAAGAGAATATGGAGAGAAAGAGAGAGAGACACACATCTATATATGTGTATGTATGCACACAAGTCAACAACTTTGTGGTTTCCCTCGTATGCCTGCAAAGGGCAGGCAGTTCTTTTGCCAGCTTCCTTGGCACTAAGAGTAGTGCTAGAGACAAACAGATTAATACATAACAAATCAAGCTAAGACTGTGAAAGATTTCCAACAAGCTTTTTTACTGAGTTTATTAATATAGTGTTCTAAGTGTCAGAGTTAAGAAGCTATAAAACATGACAAGATACATGGATTAGCTTCAGTATTAATGTATCCAGGCTACTGGCAATAACTCTTGCTGTAATTCATCACTGAATAGATGTGAAATGATCTTTTCTTCTTCAAAGGGAAATGTTCAGTAGCTGTTTGCCCCTCCATAGGGGAACAACAGGTAGGTGCTTCCATAGGAAGCAGGTAGTATGGAGGGAGTGACACAGGTGGAAAGCCTTGAGGAGGCAGCGGGTGATTGGCTTGTTCTGTTTGAACTTGCGCTGTTCCTTATCACTTAACCAAGATGTTTCTGGATGCCTCTAACTCACCAGCTGAAAAAGAATGGAGAAATGGAGCAGTTAAGGTGCAGTTCAGAAAGGGACAGAACTCCCCCTCCCACAATTTCCCTGACAAGTAGTGCCACTGCACACGACAGGGACGGGAGGCAGCACAGGGGGCACTGCCTTCAGCAGATAAACCAGCAGGAGAGGAGGCACCCTTGATACCACCTAACGTTTGATTCTGAGGGAATGCTGAGCTGAAGCATCTATGGGACTTCAAGGTCTGTTTTCTGAACGTCAGTAAGAAGATCAGAGCCTATGTGTGTATTCAGTGTTAGGATCATGTACCCTTGTTGTAAAAAAGCTTTTCCTAATGTCCAATTCGAACCTCTCAAGGCACAACTTCTGCCTGATTTATCCTCTGCATCTATTGAGAAGAATGTCTCCATTGTGTTTGTAACCGCCTTTCAAGTACCCATAGGTTGCTATTAGTTCCTTCTTAAACTTCTCTTTTGCAAACCAAACAAGCCTTGCTCCCTAAATCTCTCCTTYCATGACATATGCTTCAGACACCTAATTACCTTGGTAGTCCTCTGCAGGGCAATCTCCAGTTTCTCAATCTCTCTCTTGACCTGGGAGCCCCAGACTGGACACAGTATTCCAGATATGGCCTCACCAGTATCAAGTAGAGGGGGATAGTAATTTCTCCCAGTTTGCTGGCTACGATCCTCCTAGTGCAGCCCAGTATACTGTTCGCATAGTTGCAGACTGTGAACCTGGAGCCTACAGTTGCAGACTGTGATCCTGGGTGCCCCCAGTAACCCTCAGATCCTTTTCAGCAGGGCTCCTGGTCGGATGGTTCCTATTTTGTACAGATCCATCCATTTGCAAATCTCCGCAGTTCTCCTTGCTGACCTTCATGAAGTTGCTGTTAGCCCAGTGCTCAGGTTTCACAGAGTTTGTCTGAATTCTCCCACAGATTGGCACAACTGAAAATGAAGATTTGCACCTCAGCATATTCCAAACACAAAGAGCAAAAAAGCAGATCAAACTGAACTACTGCTGTTAAAAACAACAGCAACCTTCTATGTAYAATACAAACCCTCCTATCCTTTTGCTTGATTAGCAGGATTTCTACCAAAAATCAGCTCGTCCCATTTAGTTCTACGGAAACCACATGTCTGTATTCAGCTCCAGGGGACTATGCCTACTTACACCAGTAAAAGATCTCATTCACCTTTTCTTGTGTTGTCTTGAAACTGATAGTTACAATTTTTTTTCCCGAAATCCTGAGGACTTGTGATGACCTGTAAATTACTATTTTCTGTGTGCTGCAGATACTCTGCACTGACGCTCACACTTCTGTCTGATATGTTGATATTTCAAAATCTGTATCCTTCTACGTTTGCTAGCAACTTAATATTTTGTGGAAATCCAACTGCTTTAATTTTAGGTAGACATACAAACACTGCCAGCCATGTTATTTGAAAGGAATGAATGTTGTCTTAATAAACTGCTAGGAGAAGTCAGTTCACATAGTGAATATGCTTGCCAATAGCTTTGCTGACCACATAAATTCAGTTCTGTTTGAAATGTGTTTGTGAAATCAAGTGGAGGGGACCAGTTATGCTTTTCACAACATTACTGCACAGACAAAATCAGCACTGAAAGCAGATAGCTCTCACATTGATTTCTCTGAAAGCAGTAACAGAAAAGTGTATTTCATGCATTTTGGCAGTTCTACTCCTTACTGCTATAAATACATATAGACTAGTGCCTCAAAATGCTCATATTCTTATTCCATTCAGGATCAGAGAAGAAATGCCATATGGTAATGAGCACAGTAAGTGGGGATGGAAGAAATTTTATTGTGCCTCTAGATAAAATATAATTATTTAATGATTATGGTTGTAGTTTTACAGGCTAGATAGATCTAAAGTATAATTATCCGCTCACTTTAACACATGCATTAATGGCAGGAATGGAACTCTATACTTATTTATTCTTTGCAGTTACAAGTAATTTAAAACAACTTTTTTAATAGCAGAGGGAAAAGCATTCTTTTATTTATTTTTCACAAGAGAAAGACATATTTTTAAAGATAACGAATGGTTTCAGGCACTTCCACTTATGGGTACTGTTCTTTGAAGGCCTGAAAGTCAAAGGCTTGGGGAAGCACCGTGGAAAAAGCAACATCTGAAGTATCCTAAGTAGGGCACACCACACCATGAGTCATTTCTCAAAAGCTCTCCAGAAAGTGAAGATGACAAGACAGTGTCATGTGGGAAGTATTTTGTTACGAACAGCAGAACTGCTCTGCGTATAAAATGAGACTATGATCCGACACTGAATAACAAAGGGGATATATCAATAACTGTTGTATTTTAACAGCTGTCTCAGGTACCAGATGACTTTTGCTGCCTATATTGTCATCTCCTGATTAGAAAGGGAGATATATATACACACACACACAAGTAACGCAGCAGTGACATCATGATTTAAAAATACTCTAATAGCACAAGATGGAATTCAAGATCTAACCAACCAACAGAAAATGCATCATTTTCCAATTTTAAATTTGGCAAGTATGAATCTAAAACTTGCCTTTTTATCTCTACTATCTTGTCCACATACAAGGTTTACTTTCCACTACAGGTTATTTTAATGGGATTAGTTATTAAAGTCAATGGGAAATAAATCACTGTTTCCAAGAGGGCCTGTTTGAGTATGGATTTTTTTTTTTCCTACTGCATCAAGTTAAATCTTTCTTAAAGACTAACAAAAACATCGAAATATGACTAGTCACTGACCATATTAATCCATGTTAGTAATTTCTTTCCTGGTAAGTCAGAAAAAGCCACTTTTAAACTATAAAACTTATTAGACAATATTCCATTTAGACAATTACTTTTTAGACATTAGTCAAGTACTGCTTTCATTTTAATTTATAAGCCATCACTTAACTTTACCACACTTACTCAATATTTAGATATCTGGAGGCTGATTCCGCCCTATCATTGATGTCAGTGCAGAGTCATTCCAGTAAAGTCACTCCAGATCAAAACATGAGAAAAAGGAAAACCAGCCATTTATGCATTTATGTTTCTTCCAATTTGGTGTACGAATGATTTTGCTAGAAATCGATACATCTAACAATTTTTACTATTGACCATGTTTATTTTTACTGTATAGTGTCCAGTGCCCCTTGGGCACTATATGATGGAATTTCCTATATGAATAAGTTGCATCTGCTGAATATTACCATTTGACTAATTATCCATTCCTCAACAGAAGGGAATTCATTATTCTAACCTTTATTTTTTTAATTTCAGAAATCCATACACACGTCTACCCTGCACAGGCACACCAATCTCCATTACATGCACAATGTTAGATTGATTAGTTGTATAAAAATCTGTTTGTGCCTAATGATGCTATTTGCATATTGTAAATTGCAGCAAGTCTGTTTTTTTATAGCTTTGCAAAGCTGATTCTACCTCCTCTTTCTCTCTTCTCAGTCTTTTCCCCCAAAATACCACTTAATTTTTTTTTTTCTAATTAAATTGCTACACTTTGTAGCATATGAGTTTTCTCATTGTGTCTGTGTTTCAAGATCATGACCTGCACCAGCTATGTGCCCCTGGAACAATGAAACTGTCAACGACAGGGCAAAAATGTGGCATTTAGCCCGTGAAATTTGGAAGCCGCCCCCAAAAGAGATCGTGTTGACTATGGACATCTGTGTCTTCAAAGTGAAATGCAAAATCCACTTCTTTGATCTAGTCCTCTACTCGGTAACACCACATTTATAAACAAACATGCATCACATAAAATAAACATTGCCTTGCTCCTGTTGAGCAGAGAGAGAAGAAGGMTCCTTCTGTGCCCATTTTATTTTGGGGAGGCAAGTGGACACTACAGCAAAGAGACGCTTTATATAAGGACCTAGAGATGTGGAGATTTTCCAAAACTAACAGCACATTGTACACTGACAGTGTGGTAAGTAAGGCAGTTTTTACCATTAACGCCTTGCAATTCTAGCCACATATCCAACTGAACCCCCACCTGAAATCTGCCAATGAAAGCAGCTTTAGCTTGCACGCAGTGGTGACAGGGAATGAAGATACACATCAGGCTGATGAGCACTAAGAAGTAAATTGTTTGCCCAGATGGAAATCAATAGCTCTCTTCACTCTCTTCATTCTTTGGCAAGATCAGGAGCTTTGGATGGCAATTAAAGCTTACCCAGCTGCCAAGCGTCCTAATTACACACACAAGAAATCCCACATTTCTCCTACCTTGCGCSACATTCATTAAGCTCATTATAGTCAAGCCTGCTGCTGTTGCTAGCACTGACATTTCTTTTTTACAAAAAAAAAAACAAAATCCTTGCTTGCACCTGGCTCCACCAGTGAGCGATCCTCCCAAAGCCCGACGGATGCTCCGCGATGGCTGCCAGCCCCTGTGCCACACAGGGATTTTCACAAGACCCTTCCAGGCAGTATCTTCCCCCTTTTGCTCCATTTTCAGTGTTTTTCATTTAATTTTGCAGCCCACCCTCCCCTGCCCAGGGCATCTTCCACTAAGAATTGCCCTCCTGCCTACTCGTTCATCAACCACTTGTTTCTTTTATTTGCACTGAATTTCCCCGCGCCCTCTCTAGCCGTCACTCTCGCCGCTCAGGCGCTGTCTGGAGCAGCATTTACAGGCAGTGAGGAGCGGCAGGGGCCGTGGCCGAGATGCAGGGCTAACTAACTGCGTGTGGGATCGCGCAGGCAGCCCACCCGCCCCCGCCGCCTCTCAATGCTCGCCTGCACGAGCAGGTAACCAGTTTTCTAGGCAGGCACGTCATTAGCTGCGCACGCCACGGACAGCATCCAAAACGGAGCAGAGAGCGGTTTCATTTTGACATCCACGGACTTGTCTGATTCTCCTGGAGATGAAGCCCTGTCTTTTACGTATTTTGTCATTAGTGTTCATCCATCCTTTGTGAACTGAGGCAGGTCTGGATTCTAAGAGGAAAGAGCAGATTTTACTTCCCTTGAAAGGAACAATACAGCAAAAATTTCTCATAGAAATTTATAATCTCTTTAATTTTTCTCGCACATTTTTGGTGCTGTATAAATAAAAGTAACTAATGGACAGCTGAGCTTGAGCAGTGCAAACAGTTTCCAGGAACTCCTCCTAATTGTCCTTGATGAAAATATGTGTTTTTTCAGAAGCCTTCAATAATTCAGGTCTGAATCTAATGCAATTAGTGAAGCTGTGCAAAGCATACTGAAGAAAAAAGCCACTAAAAGCTCAGGCCTCTCGTTTTATCATCATGATTATCACTTTATTATGATTAAAGTGGGAAAACCCATTAAGTACCTGTGGATCCAAGAGCAAGGGCTCTAAAAATCTCTAAAAAGACAAAGRTAGAATAGCATCTCACTTAGCCCGATAGCTCAAGACCACAATGCCCAAGACATTGTGCTGTATAAATCACCTTGTGTTTGCACAAAATGGTTAGATTATCTTAATTAAGCCACAAGATTAGCTGAACAGGGTTCAACTACATTCACCAAAGAACAAATAAGCTATGGGATGCATCAAGGGAGAAAAGAAAGGGTAAGAGGGAATCCATTATTCCCCTTGAGCCRTCAGTAACCTTCCAATTTACCTGTGAACTTCTAAGGAGGAGGAAGATTAAAAAGAATATTATGAACATTAAAGAGTATTAACTTGTGTTATGCTTTTTTTTTGGTCCCTTTAATAGCACTTTGATTCTCATTTATCCTTAGCCTCTGCTGCACTGCTCTGGAAGGGCAGAAAGGCCTTAAAGGCAGGTGTAAGTGAATTTACACTGCCAGAGAAGCACAAGGATGCCTTAGAGCTAATGAAAATGATCTCCATTATTAGAGAAAGAAAAAATATTGAACAGGCGGTACTATTGCTGATGCAAGAAAYAGTTAAAAATTTCACTTCATCTCGATGCATTATAGTTCGCCAATAAATGCCATATTAATTCTCTTTTAATACAAATAATTCATATGCACATAAACTGTTGCAAATAAAGCCTGATGGGAATTCTCCTTGAAGGAGAAAAAGACCATCTGTCCTTCATCAGCGAGGCACAAAAAGGATGCCTTGCTATTTTATAAAAGCTGCCAGTCAATTCTAGGTGTGGGATCATCTATCACAACAGGCAACATGCCATCTCCCACACTGGTGAAGTGCTGTGCAATTTGCAGTGCTGCRAACATGGTTTGTAATTATATTTGATAGGGCCACAGGACGTAAATTACATAGTTTTTTGCGTTTAGCTGCTACCGCAAATTCTTGCCTGGCATTAACTCCTAGGGGTTTTCAGTAGGGATAAGGAGGAATAGGGGAAAAAGACATATTCTGAACTTTTTAAGAGACTTTATTTAAAAAAAAAAGAGTTATGAAAAAAATTAATAATATCTATGCGGGAATGTTTTATTATTATTCTTCTTGTTTTGTTGTCAGTTCAATTGGACAACATCCCAATAGGACTAGCAAGAGAAGAAAAAAGACACAATTTTTTTTTTTTTTTTTTCTTTTTTTTAAAGTCCAGGGTTGGCAGTATCTGTCTAGGTATGTCACAGCAAGACGAGTTTTCTTCTCCGATTTGCAGTGATTTGTAAGCACAGCTGTCAGGCAATATTCTGGTCTGGAAACCAGCTCCATAAAACCGATAGCTTATAACCTGTTATGTACACGTTGGATGCAATACTTGGTCAGACTTGCTGACCATCGTGACAGATACTCTCCAGGACACAAAGCAAGAAGGCTGCTCTTGCAGAGACCTTCACGATGGAATTTGAAGACGCAGATTGTAATTATAGCACAAGAGTACATACTCTGTGATTGCCCGAGGTTTACTGTCATTAAGGAACGGGAGGCTGAAACAGCGGCACGGCAAAGCCATCCTCGAACACTGACCCCAGGGAAACGCTGGATGATTGAAGATTAGCAACTATTTAATCCATTTTGGCCTGGAAAGAATTTAAGAAGAATGAGAAGCTTGAATCAAAACTTGAGTAAGCCTGAAGCTATCATGACATGTTTGTGAACTAAATTCCCTCCTGACACTTTCCTATTATTTCGGTTCTTGGATCATCATTCTTTGCATGCTGGGACCAACAATGCCTTTTATTGTAGCCTGCCCCATTTTCCTCTTGCACACAAAGGGAAAGCTCCCTTGGTGAATGCCAGAGGCAAGTACTGCTTTCTCAAAAAGTTACATGGAAGAAGTATGCTTCGACTTTTGTTTGCGTACTGTAATCTTCAGCTGCACTGAGAGCAGGCTGAATCATTCATAAATACGGCCTTTGGACTTTAAAGGTCAGCTATGCTTTTCATAATAAAAACCTGTTAACACAGAATTACCCTGGCAAACCCAAACATCGGTTTTAAGTAATGTGTCACAAATGACCCACCATGACAAACACTCCACCCATAAACTGCTACTCTGCAGTCTACGACAAGCAGTACCAAAACAGGAAAAAGTGATGGAGATAAGAAAGTCCTGGAAAGGTCTAGGAAAATCTGTGATGTTTTTCACATACCATAGCTCAGTGAAGGAGTTTACAGAAATGCCTGACACAGCTGAATATGAGAATATGTAGACTTCTGAAACAGGAGTCCAGCTTAGGAAAGAAGAAGCAACATGCAAAGGATCAGCTCATGAATTAGAAGCCTTGCAGTGAAGCGACAAGGGCCAGTTCTAAATAAGATAATAACATTTGAGACATAGAAAAGAAGCACAAGCTATTTCCCAAACATAATGAAAAATCCAAACTCTTCCAGGGGCTTTAGGGTATTTAAATGTAAATGAGCTTCCTTCACCCAACCCAGAATCAAGAGCTGCTTAGAAATTGTTGCATTATTTTCTGTTGAGTAATCATAACTTTTGAGCATCCAGCATACTCTGACAAAGAGCTGTGAGCTGGTGTCTGGGTGTGCATGGGATTGTATCCTATGAAATAGAGTGGATATCTATTCTAAATGATGTAGCACCTTCACAGCTGGGTTTTGCGTGCATCCGTTTAGATGAGACCAATTCCCATGTGCCCGAAACCCAGCACTCACTGTAAACTTGTTATTTTTATGAAAATAAGTTAGAAATATGCAGAAAGAGTCGCATGGGGTTGCTTCCGTATGAGAGCTATAATATATTTTAAAATTTATGACTGGATTTGGAGCTGATGAAAGGCTATAGGTCGACAGACAGAAACCAAAGTCCACTAAGCTCGCGTGAGCGGTAGCGGGAGGCAGCTGCCCCCAGCCCCTGGCACCGTGCTCTGGCCGCAGCAGCAGCAGCAGCAGCAGCAGCCGCCCCTGGGGCAGCCAGCTGCCTGCAGCCCAAATGGCCTCATCCCCAGCAAGGATGCAGCTCAGTGCCGACTGTCACGGAGACGTCTGTGTCCTGGAGGGTTTCCAGGAGATGGCAGGAGTGAGAGCAGGGAGGCAATGCTGAGCTGCGCAGAGCACTCATGTACGATGGACTGAATCCTCACATTCCTCCTAACCCCCTTCCTCCCACCCCATTTGTGCGAGCGGACTCACCGCCTCTCCTTCCACTCAAGCACTTGGAATCAGATAACTTTCGACTCCTCCATTTCCTTACCCTTTCTGTCCTCCCAAAATGTGTCTAGGCTCCTATATTTCTTTCTCTACAACTCGAGTGAGAAGTCCAGGCTGACCTCGTCACGACTGCAGTGCAGCATCCCCTGGCACTTGGCCACCCCACTCCACTGGCTTATAATGTTGCTTTTGAAGTCKCCTGACTCTGAGATCCCTCAAAACCGTAGCTCCTCATGCTCCTTCATCAGGTTTGGGCTTCTCAGAGCAAGCCCAAGGCTGGTGGGAGCTGCCCTAGGTCCCTCTGACTTCAGCATAAATGTTTTTACCATCTGCAGATCTACTCCTTGCTCCTCCTTTGAAAATCCAGCCTTGGTCTCATCAGACTCTAATACCATCTCTTATATACACATCCCTGGTGCTCCTTTCAGGCTCACACAGGCTGATGTTTTCTTCTCTTTCTTCTGCACCACCTCTCCATAAGGAAATGTTTTGCTAATTCTGCTTAGCTTACCACATCTTTTCTTTCGAATCCCTCCTCRCTCACTCTTGCCAGCCTACTCACAATGCAAACAAAGTAATACCCGGTTATTTGCATTAGCTTCTCAAGAAGTTATGTCACATTGCGATATAACTTAACCCTTCTCCCAGGTGCCTGCAGGCAGGGYTGCCGAAGGAGCTGGCTGGGGGGACAGGATGGGTCCCCGCACACGTGGGAAAGCTGAGGAGGAACAAAACACTTCCCCCAGCTGCCCTGCTCAGATGGTGGCCACCACAATCCCCATCCAGAGCTGGTGACCAGACCCCAAAACTGCTGTCTGTGGCTCTGGCCCCCACTCTCCATCCCCACTTCTGTTGGAAACACTCAGCTCTTGGTCTTGCTTAAATTTGGATTATTAAGCTCCTTGGCCAGGAAACTTGTGCCATCTCCAATAAGAGAATTTTCCTTAAAGCATCTAGCAAATTTCTGGGCACTGCCAATTTACCAAAGGGAAGGCCATTTCTATTTCCAAATAGTATGAAAATGAATGGATTTGGCAGTATTTGTTTCCAGTATTTGATAAATGTTTACTCATGCTGATTAGGAACGACACTATTCCCATGCCCAGTTAATTCTGCAGAGCGTGATTAGCAGTATGTRTCATTTCAGCTGACTGACTCTTGGACCAAATAAAAAAGCCAAAGCTGGAAGCCTTCAAGTGAGCATGTGAAGATGAAAATACAACAAGAAATTATACACATTTTAAAATATTTGTGCTACCGGATTTCTGTTGCAGATATCTAAATACTGAAATGCCTCACACCATACTGCTACCCTGTTTCTACATCCGAAAAGGCACCAGAGCTATTGTCACGGCTTCTACTTGTTAAAGCTTGCTTTTGTAACCTCTGCAGGTTGTAAAAAGGCCTATCCCTAGTGAAATATRTATTTAATTTGTATTTAAAATCATTTTTGGAAACTAGACCCAGATTTTTTTATACAGAAGAGTACAAAGGTTTATGGCTGACATTTGCCTAAGCTTCAAATTGTACTCCAATGAGCTAAGATCTTATTTTAACTTGCTTATATAGATTTCTGTTGTAAGTGGCTGTACTGTGTTACTTTATTTGCAGTTAATGTCTTGAAAAACAGAAGGTATCATCAAAGATAGCCTGTTTTCTCCTCTGGTATTGGAGCAGCAGTGAGGAGATGTGCCGGTGATGCCTGCGTGCATTTACGAGACACTGTCACGAAGATGGAAAATGGGGGAAGAAGTACCAGCGGTAGGAAAGTGAGCGAGGCAGTGCGGGAAGAGTGCTCAGCGTCCACGCTACCCACACCATCGGGTAGCTCTGGCTAGAGTACTATAATATTTGTATTGCCTCAGTAAGAAGAACAAGACAGGCATCCCAACCAGAAAAAAATGAAAATGGATAACAACAAGATACAAATAAAATTTATAAAAGCATGCTGTAAAGCCAAGCAGAGAGGTACCGATACCATTTAGAGACCCAATCTAGGCAATCTGACCCAGACTAGAAGCTCTTCTGAAAGCATAGGTGTGTCTGTACTTTAACACGCCAAAGAAAAATTCTGATTTAGAGGATCACCTAAGCACATATGCTTGTCTCTTCAAGCAGTTTTTTTCACTTGCAAAGYAAAAGTGAGAGCCCGAGGATATGTCATTCCCCACAGAGAAAAACTGAGCTTAGGGAGAGCGGATCACCTTTATGCCTTGAGCCTACGCAGCCCGGTGCATGTGAACCAAGGGAGACTTTCCTGGGGAGAACTGAGAAGGAAGGTGAGGATAAAGTAACAGGCTGAAGAAAAACTGTGGGGACAGGGTGGGTATGTTTCGGATGCCAGTAAGAGAAGTGGGTTAGGGATGGGTACCTTCTCAAGCGTGAATATCTCTGCAAGACTCTGACCTGAAACGCAGAGTTCAGCATTGCACTAATGCGTTTTCTGTGTGTCTGGGTCTAGAGAGGAAAGAAGTCAAATACATTTCTGCAACGGAGCCAGGGTCTTTAGCTGGGACAGCCTTCCCACTCCTCCCGCCCGGAGCCCAGGCAGTCACCTCACAGCTCAGCACACGCAGGTACAGGATGGAACTCGTTTTTAAAAGTCAGATGTCAAAAGGACACCTTTTTTTTTTCCCCMAAAAATGGAAAACTCCYCGTGCTGGAATCAAATAATTGAAAAGTTGCTGAAACAAGAGAGTAACAGTTAATCCTGCCCAAGGGTAGATCTAAATTCTCCCTGGAAAGGCTACTGCATGTGGGATTATATATAGTGGTTAACCAAATATTCAGGGGACATTAGTAATTACCATAACATCCCACCACTTACTCTGTCAAATGTACAATTTATGCAACAAGCCCACAACTTCAAAAGGAATTTGTTTACTTTAAAAATAGTTGGAAATACATTTCCAACCCACAGTTTTTTCCCCAATACCTTCCTGTCCCCACCTCAAAAAATGCCTGAAAGGCTTCTAGGTGTTTTGTGCAAACACCTTTCCCAGTGAATTTTCCCCTGGTGCCGTTTGTTTCTAACGCAYGGCGTGCCAGGGCACACAGCTCCTTCATTTCCCCGCTCTCCTGGCAGAGGTGCGCGCCGGTCGCCAGCGTGAGATGGCTGCTCTCGACGCCAGCCCCCAGGTCCAGAGCCCTCCTGCCGCCCCGTGCACCCACCTCGGGGGATCCCCCGTCAGCTTTCACACTCATCGGAGCACGGAAGAGGGTCACAAAGAAGGTGGCTGCACAGAGATCAACCTTTACCCTGCAATTTCTTAAAAACTAAGGTTTAGAAAAAATACACCCCTGGAAAGCAGAAGTACACCAGGGAGTTGTAGGTGGGTGTCAGAGGCCAACAGCTCCCACCGCTCTGCAGCAGCAGCACCAGCACCCCGGGCACCAGGGGTGCGCCAGGATGCGGGAGAGCTCACGCTCCCCTGAGCTGCTTTGCTCCCAACGCGAAACAAGCCGCAGCCCCTGCCCGCGGGGAGCAGCCCCTGCCCGCGGGGAGCCGCCAGCTCTTCCCCCGGGAGCCAGCAGCTGTCAGTGGGGAACCTCCCAGCCGTTATCGTTCCAGGCTGCGCTGAGTCAGGACCCTAAAAATAAGAGCAGCCTGGTTCCAGCCCCTGTGCTCTTTGATCTCCCGGCCCTAACGCTGCGCTGACCCACGGCTTCTGGGGAGCACTCTGCCAGCCAGGCCGGCGGCCTGCCTAGACTTGTTGTAACCTGTAGCCCCATCGTTTCAGCCATGTGTCAATCGAAAGCTTACTCTTTAAATCTGATATGTTTTGGTAACTTGCTTCTTTCTTACCTACACTCGGGGAGCACCAAATGCTTTCAGGGACAAGGGATCAGGATGTGCCCCTAATAACGCCATGTTTTAATAGCAGCACTTCAGTTTCTGATGGGATTTATTTAAGACTGTGGAATATTTATAGTTAAATGGAACTGAGCAATGGAATAAAAATAGACTTTATAAGTTAAGCTTATGCTGTTAACTGACTCAGTACCAGTAACCAAGAAAGAAGTAGTGCTYGGTAATATAATTTTACCTGATCAGTCTACCTTAATAAACACGTTGAGCCRAACTTAACTGGTCTTCTGAGCTTGTGCTCGCTGCCTTCACCTGGACGTTGAATGCGGTTCACAGTCCCTGCCTTTCCCCCCCGCTGCTCCCCCCAGCGTGGCAGGCTGGCAGGGGAGGACCTCGCAGCTCGGGAGGCAGCCCCTCCGCCCGCGCACCCCTGCCCGCTCCCGGGGCACGCCGCCACCTGCACAGCTCTCCTGGCCACCCCTCTTCCACCCCGCTTTCTGCTCAGTTTTGCCTCCGACCTYGACGGCTTTGCAGCTGAGCCTGCGTTGGCAGAGGCTCATTACTAAGCCTTACAAGGTTATTTTAAAAAAACCCAACAATCTTGCAAAGATATGGGAACTGAAAGCCCCACTTTGTTCATATTTGTCTTCCCTTGGCTGTGTGCATACCAAAGGGCTATCATCTTGCTTCCTGGCTGAAATAGAAATTCAGTAATGCATACTTGGGGAGTTCTGTCACTGCAGTAATCATTTAATAGTGACAAATAAGCCAGGGAATAAAACAAACAGATGGAAAATGGTCATCCCCATCCATGGACACCTGCTCTGGGATGCAGATCTGTAATGATCTATATACACTTCAGAGACAAAATTACTTTACCACATGTTGGAGAATATCTGTTGGGATCTGGGAATGAGTTACAGGAAAGACATAATGGGTACCAAAAATGGCATCAAATCAACAGTCTAAAAAGTGTACCTAGTTGTAGTTTTGAAAATAACAGATTATCTCATTCACAAAAAAGCTCTTGAATTGGGAAACAAAACAAGGGTAAAAATATCCCTTAAAGAAAACCGATACAAGTCCCAGCACTATTCACCCCCAGAAAGAGTCACCGACACCATAAGCTTCCAGGGCTTTTTCAAATGTGGGTTACCAAACCTGATTTTGTTCAAAAGAGGCATTCCTCTGACTAGGAGCAAGGTGGAGCCTTCCATACATTTCATTTCCAGGCTCAGGCCTTAAGGCATTTAAGCAGAAGTTAAGAATTTTAAAGATTTTTAAGGCTTCTGAAGCCCACATTGAATTTGTAAAACCTACAGCCTCAAAAGGCAAAGCCAACCTGATTGTATGCCTAAACAAGATTTTAGGAGCATAATAATACTGGCAAGCATCCCAGACTGAGTACGGTTTACAGTAAAAAAGAAGAACCTTTGCAAGAAGACCTTGTATCTGTTCCCTCAGCAAAATTAGCTTTGTTTATTAGACTTTTTTCCAAGAAGTAGAGAAATGATGCAAAGAAAACATGCCTCTATTCAACACTACTCTCCCAGCAAAAGTTTCCAGTCTCCATCCTTCCACCAGAATGTATTTTCATTCCTGCATTTTGAAAGAATCTCAAAATGAAGATAGCCAGAGTACTCCTACGTAATAATGATGTGGTCTCATCCTATGAAGTCACTATCTGGTAAAATTTCAGCTATTTCAGTACATAAGTATTTTAAGACTGGGACTGCTGGTCTTCAATTGTAGGAAGGCCAGATTTAGGTTTCCACAAACTGAGTAGAAAGAATCCTTTCCCCACTCTACCCCCCCCCTCTTGGGTTTAAGGGGAAGCAAAGTAGGTCCTAAACACACATTCATTCATTCATTACCTTGTCTTTCTGAGTGCGTATGTTAAAACAACTCACTAGCTTCCCCCCTCAGAAAAAAAAGCCTAAGTAGGTGACATAATGTGACAACTTACTAAGACACAGCACTTTTGAATGAACAGAATAGATCTTATTGCAGCTCTGGACTTTGAACTGAATCCTTGACATCCAACAATGTGTTTGGAAAACTTAATAACGGGAAGGAAACAAAAGCAGGTGTAAACACGGAAAGAAAATTGAAAGCAAATGGGCTGAATTTTGGTTGCAATCACAAAAAATAAGTGTGAGCACACAGAATATACATAAAAGCCTCACTGCATGCTTTAACATCAACTATAAACCATCATTCCAAAAATAACTTTCCCGGCAAAAAAAMCATATCCACAGGAGGAACAGAAGACTGTTATATAAAGGGAATCAGGGTCAAAAAAGAAGGTCCAGGAACAGTGATCTATTCACAAACCCTGAATTACTTCACCTCTTTCATGGAAAAGTACAGGGCAAGAGTAGGCTTTCTCGCTTCATGTGGTTACAACTATAAATACATCTTCTGCTGACCTGCAGGTATTTACTGATGCCAGGCAGATGAAAGGGGAATTCCTGCCAGCCTTTTGCTCCTTTTTTTGATAACAGGTACATGTCCCCGGYCCTTAGCCACAGCATGGTTCAGTAACGACTTTGGGACTCTTACCAGTGAGGGTGGCTATTTTTATAATTCACTTGTTTAGATCTGTGTGATTTTCCCCATTAGATAATTGCTATTTTAAGATTAACTTGTCAGCCAAYACAAGCCAGAAAGATGAGATCCAAACTTTGCACTGTTCGTATCACCATCTTGAGTCAGTAATCGGTAATGCTGTAAAACAACTCATTTTAGGCATCTGAGGCACATAAGCAACCTTTGGCCAAGTACCAGCACCACAGGTAGGCTACCTGGCCCAAACAGAAAAGCATTCAACGTGTTTCAGATGCTGCCCACTGCTATTTGGCAGGGAAAACTAATTAACCCTGTATCAAGATGCAGACAATATTGCTTCTAACCCACTGTCTCAGCCGCAGGATCACCGAGGGCTTGGCAGCATACCACTTGACTTAACCTGTGCTTGCAAAGAGCATCCYGACAGACGAACGTCCCTGCTGCTGCTGGCCATTACTCGAGCTTTGAGCAATGCAGATTGTGAAAGAGTTAGGCTGTATGGGAAATAAATTGTTATTTTTCTTCCTGCACAGAAAGGAATGGATTCAGCATGTGCCAGACTTGCCTCTTTTTTTTTTTTTTTGACAACTTGCAGCCCATTGTTTATCAAATGGCACCCTGAATCTTCTGCGTCATATTTTCTTTGATTTAAATACTTTTATTTAACTAACACAATGTGTATGATGGCAAACAAACAAATAAATTTTAAAAAGCAGTACTCCTGTGGAAACAAAGTTTACAATTTCCCACACAGATTAGATGCTGATTTTCCTAATGAAATAAAACACTTGCATATAATTCTGCTCCTCTGTACTCTAGATGAACTCGGAGCCTCACGCTGGATATTTTCAGTGTGACAGCTGATTACAAACTGCTGTAATCGCCTCACCTTCTTACCTTTGTTTTTTCTTCTTTTTTGGAGAGATGCTACATTTCCATTTTCATTTGGCTTCTGACATTTTTGTTTCCTCCAAGTGAAACTCTTCCAAAAAATACCCGCRCCACCCTCCCCACCTGGGAGTTTCGGGGCAAGCCGACACGGCCAAGGCAGACGACCCTGGCCCCCGCCGGGGCAATGCTCTACTGCATTGGGTTCCTGCGCCACCGCCGGGCAGGGAACCTGCCAGCAACTCCTCACTGGACACGAGAAGGTTTTGGCTGGACCCCAACGCACTCCAGGATGGCAACTCCTCCAATTTGTTAATAGCTTGAATTATTTGGAGCAGTCTTAGCACTGCTCCAAACCACTCCAGGGCTGCTTAACCCTCCCCTGCTATGCCGTTGTTGTGGCTATCAGAACCCATCTCCTCAGTCCTCTCCAGTGAAGCTGTTTTAATTTTTGCCTTCAAACGTGGAAGTAAACAAGAAATTCCACGTGCCGTTTGTGAGGGCGGCCGGAGAGCCCTGCGAGGGCCTGCCAAGGACAGGCAGCTACACAGTGCCCTGCCCACACCGCAGCACCGCTGCCTTCTGCGCACCCCTCTCACCCCCCTCCACTCGTCCCCATTTGCAAAAAATAATAATTATTAAAAAAAATAATAAACCCCTAAAATCCCTATATGTGAACTATCAGACTRTCCCATGGGGTTTCAGATGGCTGCAGCCCTTCTAGGTTAACAGCTTTGCTGTAAAGGATTAATGCACCAAAGGGTTCAAATATTTATGAGCATCATGGAATGAGGCCAGGCGACACACAGAGGGTGCAAGGGCTGTTACACTCATTTAGCATTTTTAAATGGTACCTTCTTCTCCAAAAGACAATTTTTTWAAAAAAAAAMMCAATATTCTTTTGATCTTACTTACAATTTTCTTTGGAAATTTTTTTCTTCAGGCAGCCAGGTGATCTGTACTTACAGAAGGTCTGCAGTGTTTTGCTTTTTTGGGTTTTTTGGGGGGGATTTTTTTTGGTTTTTTTGTTTTTTAAGCAGCTACAGTTGTAAATAAGACCTCTGATGACTAAAGTGGCATGGGATCAATGTGTAAAGCTTTTTCAGGCTGTTTATTAGAACATCTGAGAAAGCCTGGTTCACTTTTTCCTCTGCACAGGCAAGTTTCCTCCGCCTCCATGTACAGCAACAGAGGAGAGAAAAACACTGGGAAGATGTTGGAAAATATGATAGTAAAACTGCAAACACTGACAGGTGGGCTCAGAGAAGGTAAATCTCTCCTTCATCACTTTGTTTTTAATGGACTAGATTTGGTACCGAAGCRCTGCCTTCCTCTGCCGTTTAAGAAGGAGCCTATTTACAGAGGCAGGAGGAAAGGACACGGGGCGGGAGCGTCGAAGGATGGCGTTGGCATTTTACTCTAATTCCTCCGAGCTCTGCGGATTCACTGGAGTCATCTTTGCTCGCCTGCCTCCCAAACTGCCCCATCCTCAGGGAGCGCGGGGACCCCTCCTGCAAGCAGGGGTGCGCTGGCTCAGCCCTGGGATGTGGACGGGTTCACCCCCCGGAGCAGCTCAAACGCCCTTTCCAGATGTGACATGTCCAGGCTGCAGCTGGCCACYGAGCTGCCGGCTGCTCCTCTGAGCTGGGCACAGCGCTCAAACCAGCAGCCGGCCGGAGAGGATGGCTCGGCAGCGCCGGGAAGGGCGTCGATGGCACCYCCCCAGCAATAACCCACCTTTTGGGGGAAGCTGTGTTTATGGTGGCCGGCAGCTCCCCGCCGGCCGAGCCAGGGCTGTACCCGCAGCCTCGCCACGCTCACCCATGCTGCCACCGGCCGTGCAGGGCCACGGGCAAAATGAGTAGTGCAGTTTCTTGCTAGGAACATTTGAAAGCAATTTTAGAGAARTGTATCACATTTGGAAAACTCTGTGTCACAGGGCTGTTGCATTTCTAGGGAGGGGAGACGGGAGGTGGAGGTGCAGCGTGACACAGGCAGGAGGAAAAGGCTTGGCAGTGCTTTTGGCTCCACAAAATCTGAGCTGCCGTTAGCCTGTACTGAACAGCGGCTGCCCAAGCATTCAGGTAATTTTTCCCTAGTGATGCTCTTGAAGGGCTATTTTTTTCTTTTAAACCGTGTGTTGTGCCACACAGCCTCTCCCAGGYGCTGCGTTACCACCTCCCATTGCTCCCCTCGGGACAGCGTGATGGAGCGGCGGCAAACCCCCCGAAGGGAACCCAACCCCAAGAGGCAGCACCAACACTGGGCAGCGCCGCCGGCCCTCTCCCCTGCCCAGCCCTGCTGCCTCCGCTCCCAGTGCGAACGCACACCCTCCCTCCGAAATGTTAACACCCCCCTGGTTCTTTGCACCGTGAGTAAGCTGCAAGTCTGCCAGCAAGGGCCAAGGAAAGGACGTCCCTTTGGGCCCCCAGCCCCTCTCCTCTGGCAGCCAAAGGCAGGGCAGAGCCCGACCCTCGCCTGCGGCAGCAATGGCAGCAGCAAGAGCTCACCCAGCGGTGCTGGGAGGCATCGGGAGCGTATCCAGCCACGTCTCCATGCCTGGGCTGCACGGCCAAGCTAACCAGCTGGAGTGTGGAGGAACAAGGACTGTTCAGTGGTTTTAAAAGGGGAAATTATTTTTCTGCCAGACCATCCCAGGCTTCCAGCACTCCCCACACCATCTGACCATGGGCTACGTTTAAAACATGCTCTCTGGCTCTTTCTCACCGGGGAGAGGATATGAATAACGAGCTGGTACAGCCTTCTTATAATGCCASGTTTTTCTGGTTAGTAAAATCTCTGGCAAAACCACGAAGAAGATCCAGGTGGATTTCAACGCGCCAGCACACCAGACGCAGGTTGGATGCCTGTATGACAATGGACAGCTGGACATCACCTCCTCTAGCAGCACCCTGGCCTGCGAAGCACCTTGCCCTTGGGGAGGTGGAAAGGCAGGGTGACTCAGGGAAGACATCTGCCCAGTTTCCAGTAGCCCTTTGATCAAACCAAATGCTTGGAAGTGCTGGTGGAGCCATGAGCAAGTTGTGGGCAGTGGAACTAATGAGACCTCATTTCCTATGGATTTGTGTCTTGCGGTTGGACTTTCCAGTGTCTGAAGACCATACGAGCGCCAAGGAGGCACTTTCTGTGGTCAGGGTGTTCACGGCCTCTCCCTCTGCCTCCTCTCTGGATCCTTCCTCCAGCCTCTAACCGGAGCCGTGCTCAGGCCGCCGGCTCCCCCAGGGCATCGGCCGGGTACCCCTCCTCGCCCCGGCTGCTCGCCTTCCTGGGCGCTGCCTCCGGCTTAATCCCTCGGAAACAAATACCTTCTTTTCATGGTTGGCTAAAATTGATCCAATGGACTCAGAAATAAAGGGTTAACTAGCAGGCAAAAGTGACTAAAAAAATGCATTTAATAAAGCCGGCATAACGATGTTACAAAAACATTATACTATAAAGCGGGAGCAGCCCGCAGTCTTGAGTCTAGCAGCCACAAATGAAAAGTTTCTCAAGGCCAGGAGGCACGGGGCACGTACCCCACACCTCCGGGAGCTGAGGACAGCGAGGGAGGGAGGGACCCGTGACAGGGGCTCCGTTACCCTCTCGGGCATCGGCACAGTTACCTCCCCGGGCCCCCCGCTGTGTCCGGGACAAGCCCAGCAGCGCAGTCCCTGCTCTCCCACCTCCTGCTGCGGGTGCAGGATGGGTGAGCATCCCGACCGCCACACAGCCCTGCCACAGGTCACCCAGCACAGCAACAGAGGGGTAAGTGGAAAAAAAGCCCGTAAACTCCTCTGTTCGGTACACACGGATGGGCAGGCACACGTTGCATTTCCCACATTAAAAGTAGATCTATTTTGCGTATGTGTTTACCCTCAATGAGACTATATAGCACCCGCAAGGAAACACCTTTGAACTTTGCCAACCTGCACATGGTTCAGCGCCACAGATCAGCTGTTCCTGCAATAAATAAATACTGCTTCACACGTATCTTTTRCAAGAGCAGTAAGAGTAGATGTTTCTCCATGAAGATACACGATGGAACAAATCAAAGGCAAAAATGACAGGCCACCCAGCTTGATTTATAATGTCAGTCAGAGGTGTCACATGCCCTAAAGCTATATAGTTTTTAAAAAAAGACTGAAAACAGAGGCAAGCACGTTCTAGTGACTGCGGAGGTTGCTGTCGCAGGCAGCGGCAGGGCCGCAGCGCAGCCACGGCGCAGCTTCAAGCACATCGTCACGGTGCCCGTTAAAGGAAACCGAAGATGCTCCCTCCCGCGCTCGGTGGCTGCAATAGAGGTGAAGAGCGACGAAGACGCAGGCTTCCCGCGTGCGCACCGGGCGCGAGCCGGCAGCGAAGACGGCCATCAGCCTGCTGGGCTGAGGGAAGGGGGCTTGGTTGCCCTGGAGAAGGGAAGGCTCTGGGGGGCCCAAGAGCAGCCCCCAGCACCTCCGAGGTGGTTATTCAGAAGGCAGAGCTAGGCTGCAGCACAGTGACGCTGGCCATAAATGGGACCAAGAGAGGTTCAGACTGGGTTCTGAATTCCAGCCTGAATTATCCAGTGATCTTGTATTTCCCCTGTGCCTTGGCTTCCCACGTGTAAAACGCAAACATACATATAGATAGCATTTCCTGCTGACGGTAGTTTCATGAGAACACATGCACTAAGACTGTACAGCACCAGCGACCACAGAGGTTTAAAATAAATATCTTTTTAAGACAATGAACAATAAATACCCAACACATGAACAAGTGCAAAATTAGCTGGGAGCACGTTGTCTGTGGGACAGGAATTCACTTTGCTGTCAGGCTGGTTTGTGGCAGAGCTGACCGGCCGCAGGGCGTGATCCGACAGCACATCCCCTGCCGCAGGAGGCAAGCAGGACAGCGGGACACAGCCTCGGTCTGTATTCACAGCTTAGTCCATGCGTCCCACACCTTCTCTCTTTGCATGATAATCTGCTTCTCAAAATATTTTCCTTCCTGAAGCTAACATGAAAATGAGAGCAGAAGAAATGTAGCCTCAAACTGCTGTTTAAATAGCACTGAGTTACTAAAAAGCAAAAAAAAAGGAGGAAGAAAGAGAGAGAAAGAGGAAGAAAGAGAGAGAGAGGAAGAAAGAGAGAGAGAGGAAGAAAGAGAGGGAAAAGGAAAAAAGGAAAAAAAGGGAAAAAAGGGAAAAAAAGGGAAAAAAGGGAAAAAAGGGAAAAACAGGGAAAAAAGGGAAAAAAGGGAAAAAAAGGGAAAGAAAAAAGGAAAAAAGAAAAAATAATAAAAGGGAAAAAGGCTGAGGATGCTATCATTTGGAGTAGAAGAGAAGAGACTGACAGGCAGCAAGAGGCTTCCAGATATGCTGAGGGAAAGATGGCTCCCATTCACATCAACAGCGAAATGTCATTCATCATCTGGATCAGGACCCCTCTGCATGGAAATCAGCTTTCGGATGGGGGGCGGCCACTCTTTTGATTGACTTGTCTGTGTCACAGTGACACTGCTGCTAACACTTAATTTATTTTGTCCATTTAGGAGACATCTAGTTATCTCAATTATTTAACAATGTGTAAAATTACAAACATATTCAACTACAATATGTTCCTCTTGCGTAAACCTCTCCTCTTGGCCACATACATAATGAAAACCCTGTTGAGTCAGTAATAAAATCCAGAAAGCTTTCAAGTCTCAGAACTGAATGTTCAAATTTTGTAGCTCACTTCCTTTTCTAACCAGACAGCAGGGCTGCCAAGAGAATTTCTGGGCGTTCAGCCCCTTTTGATATACATACACACACACACACAAATATATATAGCACTCTACCGGGGCTGGCAGAGAGCAGGCACTAATTGTTTTTAACCCAGGGATGAACAAATACATTAAAAAAAAAAAAAAAGAAAGAGAATACTACTTGTTTTTATCTGACGGAACAGACAGCTCAGAGCTGGACAGGGAAAACGATCAGCTCCGGCTCTGTCAATAAATAAATATTTGCATTTCACTCCAGCAGAGGAAAAATGCAGCACTGATTTTAGGAACCAACCTCAAAAATTTGTGTGTGGAAATACCATGGTTCTTTATGCAAACGGGCCAGCTGCACATGCAAATGCCTGATTTGCGTGAATAACAGCGCTATAGCATGTACAGGTCGGGCACGTGATCTAGCACACCACACTTTTGGAGGCTAGGCCTCATTCCCGTGAAGAGCAGAGCATCCTCATCCTGCACTGAAGCCAAACGGTAATGAGTGAACTGGGCCGATCACAACTGGGAAGACTTCAATAGCTAAATACGAGAGCCTTAAGATTATATTTCACAGAACACTTGTGATTCCTGCCCAAAAGGCTAAATAGCTTCTAAATCCTTTGCACTATTTATAACAACAACCACCACCACAATTACATTTATTTCTCTGCAGAAGCACTGTCTGCTTTTGTATTTATACTGTAAGCAGCACATTAAAACGGCGACCAAATAGATTTCACATATGTCAATGCAATACAAGAGCAGGCAGCAGCCACGTGAAGGGAAGGACAAACACTCAACGAGTTTCATATGGCATGAAAATACAAAGCGGAGTTCAAGTCTGAGAGTTTTCCCACACTTCAGCTAAGTACATTACCACCAGCCACCGAGGTACTCTCGGCCATCACACGGGAGCGGGAGGATACAGGGCATGATAGAGCATCCCCCCAGCACACACAGGTACTTGTATTGGTCTTGGAATGAAGAACAACTGAATGTGAGAGAAATTGGCAAATAAACATCRGCTGAGGAATTAGACCCTGTGGCTCTTCACTTGACGGGCGGAGCGAGGTCATCCTAACTTACCCCGCACTCTAAACTGGGAGATCTCTGCATCACTTTCATGACAAAATCTTTCCATTGTCAGTGGGCAATGAGTCAGAATAGCAGAGGGATGCTGTTTACTGAAAAGCTCTTGGAACTAGAGGGAGGAAAAGGGAAATACATAGGAGAGGCTAAGATGGGTTCCAAAAACAAGATAAGAAAAATAAAACACGGACAAAATGTGGGAGTGAGGATGGAGGTGGAGGCAGAAATACCAAAGTGAATGCAGAAGGGGAGACACGTGCTAGAAGAACCTGGACAGAAGGCTGACTACAGGCAAGGAATAGCATAAGGAACAGCAGAAGGGTGCAAATGGGAATGAGAGAGATGAAAAGTGGGGCAGACAAAAGGCAGCGGGTTCCCAAGTTGTGCGCTATTGGTGTGCATGTGCTCCTTTTTTAAGGGAATGCATAGCCAAGATGACCCTAATATCACCAGGACACCAATGACCCTATCAGGACAGTCAGCTTGCACTGGCAAGGGTATAAGATAAAGGTGTCTGAGTAGGGAGAATCACAGCAGTGACCAAAATGACTGGGATCAAAGGGAAGACCCATCACCCCCCCCCCAAAATGCCATTCCTCCCCCTGCGAGGGGTCAACTGGTGCATTGTAGCTGCTCCGTACGTGCTCTTGTCATTTGTAAGCACCCATAGTACTCTCACTCATACTTCAGGTACCTGAATGCCTCCTAGTCTTCAGCACACCCTCCTGACATCCCTGTGAGTCAGGAAATAATGTTTATCTCCTCTCTACAGAGGAGCATTGAAGCACAGGGAGATGAATGACTTGTCCAAGACCACACTGGCAGGCTGTGGAAACCCAGAACTTGAACCCAGCTCTCCCAAGTCCCAGGACAGAACTGCAGCTGCTAATGAGAACCAAGAAAATTCAAAAAATGTAAATGAACCATCTTGAAAGTTTTATAAGTGAAACTCCTGCTGCAGGCATGAATGGAGGAAGTGCAGACTCCAACAGGCAAATTCTTTGCCACCCCATCTCCTGAGTCCCAGAAATCCTGTTGATCTGGGCTAATAAATTTCCTCAAGCCCTAGACGTTCTCTTGGCCCTCATCCCAAGCTCACATAAGAAGCTATTTCATAGGCAAGGTTCTTATTTACAGTTACTCAACTCCCATAATATTTTATCTGAGGTGGCATTTTTAACACTCCCCTCCCCAATAGTGGATGAACTGTCTCTTTCTTTGCTTTATAGGTTTGTAACTAATCTAGTTAAAATCCCATAAATATTGGGATGTTTCTGTGCTCCCCATTCAGACAGGAGGCTGGCTGAGGAAGGAGTCCATTAGCATTAAAATGATGGTGACATCCAGACTGAAGCTGACAATTCATTCATTTTTTAAGTCTACTGTCATCATGCCAGCTGCCCTTCAGGAGCTGACTGTGCATCAACTGTGTAGCCTCCTAAGCGTGCGATACTCAGGCAAGGGCATCCTGCCATAAAATCCAGMGGGAGTCGCAAGTCCTTGCCAGGTCACACAGTGGGTGAACGTGCTAGTTTGCTACCCCTGGG
This sequence comes from Oceanodroma leucorhoa, assembly GCA_030449065.1. Taxonomy (NCBI): domain Eukaryota; kingdom Metazoa; phylum Chordata; class Aves; order Procellariiformes; genus Oceanodroma; species Oceanodroma leucorhoa. The sequence goes on from JASVER010000010.1 coordinate 9,159,709, forward strand.
AGACCCAGGCTGGAGTCTTTGTTTTACTGCAGACCCGTGTGCCACTCTAACAGYGAAAAGGTCATAAATGCAGGGGAACGGGGCGTTGGGGAGCAGCCATGGCAGAGCAGGGTGCCTCAGGCCAGTGCTGCTGCTGGAATCAATGAATCTCAGTTTGGGTCTAGGATGGCTGGGTTTGCTTGAATCGGTGCTCACAACTAATGCACAGTAAAGATGTGCGAGCGGGCCGTATTGAAACACAGCCTGTAATTCAGCTTGCAAAGAAAGAGTTGCATTATTCTGCCACTTCTCCTTCTGGATGTGCAATGGCCCCTAGTGCTGTTGCTTACTATAGGATCCTCCTCCTCTCGGAACCCTTGTTTCGTGATGCCCCCAGGCGCAACAGGGTGGTCTATGGCCAGGCAATTCTAGGAGCAGGTTATGGCCAAGCTGCCAGGCAAACACCTCCCTTCCAAAAGATAAGCCAAATTCAACTAAAGCAATCCCTCACCGTGCCTTAGTAGCCCCTAATCTGTCCTTCTCTGGATGAAAACTGGTTAGCTCCTAGACAGTAGGAGGACCAAGGCCAAAGTAGTACTAGTCAGAAAAGGAGAGTACTTGCAGACAGGGAAGCTGCAGCCAGGGCTCGAGGCAAAGGCAGCCCAGCACCCAGTAAGGAGGTGCTGAGCTGCTTTTACCAGGACGATGCTGTCCTGCGCTCAGCAGTACCCACGGGATGGCCCCATCCCCTTGTGTCACCAGGGTGGCAAGTCCCCTGCAGCTGGGGAACCAAGTCCCTCTGCAGGTGAAGCTGATGGGAAAGCAAAACAACCTCTCCAGGACTCCTAGCTTTATTCACACACTGAGATGACTATGATATATTTTATATATGTATATATGGCTATATTTAATCATAGAGTGCTTAGCTAGCCCTAATAGAGACTTCTACTTCCTAACTCTCCTCTTCTTCAACAGAAAACTTTCCTGAGAAGTTGGTCAGCCCAAGAATCCCTTTTTAAAAGTTAATCTTTTTTCTTCAAGAGTTAAAAAGCTGCCAGCTGTTTAATCAGATTATCGAAATAAACTCAATTCTCAGCCGAGGATAACTACTGAGGAAATCAGAGAGAGGCAGATGCAGCCACCCATTCCTTGGGAGCTCTCCAGAAACTCAAATGTCAGTTGTTTCAGTTAATTGATGTGTGCTAATTAATTAATGCCATTAATTTTGACCAGATAAATCAGCTTTAATGTCAATATAATTGAGATCAGAAGCTAGTGCTCAGATAAGACCTCAGCCAAGATCAAAGCTAATGTGTAAAATATCCCCCTGAATGTGGATTTCCCACCGCCCCCGCCAGCATCTCGCAGGTGTGGGAGGTGTGTGCACCCTGTCGTGTGGGGAGGGCTCTGCACATTTTGCTTTCCCCTCAGTATCTGGTCCCTCTCACCTTTTAGGAACATGCCAGCTGATAATGTCCAGGCTCTCAGCCGTGGTCCTGAGCCCCAGCTCCTAGTACGTGGAAAGCCCCAGGCACCTCACGCTGGCCTGTGCCCCCACCCACCCGTGCTCCCCCGTGCACAGGGTTTGTTGCCCTGCTCTGCTCACCCCTGAACTCATCTCACACCCGACCTTCATCAGCGGCATTTCAGCAATAGCCCTCTTCTCCTGCAAGAACTGCCACCTTGACTGTCCCTTTCACTGGCTACGTAAGCGAGGAAACGTTTCTTACCCCACGTCCTCACCAACCACCATCTAGTCCTCTATTTYTGAAATATGTAAGGCCTGAAATGTAGAATTTGGGGTTTTACACCAGCTAATATTAATAGAAACATTCTCAGGATTTTTTTCCCCAATGTAAATGGAACGCTTTTATTTTTTTAAGCATGCCCCTGCGGTGCTCGCAGGCCAAACACTGCAGCATTGTACCCGGGGAGCTCGCTATAAACACATCTGTCTAGCTGCTCTGTCAGGCCCGCTGAGCTCTCTATAAACCAGGAAAAGTAAACCTGTACATTAAATATTTACTGTTTTCAGCGTGTATAATCTAGAAGTGTTTTTAGCAGCACAAGTAAGGCGCACTTTTAATCAATGATTTTTATTTTGACATGGCACTGTTAAACACTGTGGGTACATCCTGAAAAAGCCCACTCCTTGAAACCAGAGACTCTCCTCTCACAACCGGTTACAAACATTATCATGTTATCGCACACTGCTCACCTGAAAGACCCATCCTATCTCCCATTTTTCTGCTCTGATCCCAAATTATCCCGTAATTCTAAAAGTTGAGCTTGTGGGGAGTTTCAGAAGCAGACCTCAGGTTAGGCAGTAAGAGAGGACAGTGACAGATACGTAGCTGGCTATGTACAAAAGGATACAGAGAGTGCAAAGAGCTAAAAGAATAACAACACAAAAGCAAACTTCTCTGAAAGTAAATAGCCGCCACCCAGCACTAATTTTCTTTTATGATTAACAWAATAGCTAGCTTTTAATGCTCGCTCCATGCAAAAGAGCTCCTGCTTTCATCTCAACACTGACACTAGGAGTCATAATTTCTGTACAACAACAGGAAAAGATACGTTAATGCAATCGTAAAAAAGTCTCCACACCAAAGTAGTCTGCTGATAGCCCCTGCTAACCTTTTACTTCCCGAGGACATCAGTCCCTGGGAAAACAGCGGGCAGCAGACAGGCTTCCTGGCTGACTCAGAGATGTCCTTCTCCCCGCGGGGCTCCCGGCTGCTGGATGGAGCCCACATGAGGACCCTTTCGCAGAGCAGCCCACCAGCTCTCGCCAGCTGGCTCCCTCCAGTTTTATTTTAGCCCCCAGCAGAGGTAAGGTGAGGAAGAGATTCCATTCACACAGTTTCTTCTTCACTCCCCTGGAAAAATCACCCCAACCAGCTCCACAGCGCAAGACACATCTTTCAGATTTGGATGCTAATCAAGTCTAGAGATGGTTTAGCGCTTCTCCCTAATCGCAGGCACGTAAGACTGGGATGGGCAGCTATTTGCACATTCTTGGATCGTAACTCCGTCTCCACAAACATTCTTAAAGCACATACATGATCTATTGGCTGCCTGCAAGTCCTCCCTATCTGCAAGGATGACATCGTGTCTACTTATTTGTCGGCTATTGATTTTTTCACTATGCTATCACGGACTAGAAGCAAGGGGCACAARCCAGAGAACGGCGCAAATAACAGATCTCCAGCAGCAGAGTAGCCCCGGAGGAGGTTGTGGCTGGCTTCCTTGCATCGGTTAGCTCGTGCGTGCCATAAAATAAGCATGCACAACAGAAGAACACAGCTATCTGCCACTGCAAGGTGCTCACGTAACATATTGGTAGGCAAAGGGTAAAAGCCCAGATGGAGCAGAATGGAAATAAACAGTAATGCAGCAAACACAACTAAGGTCTCACCGTGTTTTAATAAGCTTGTGTACATAGCAGAGAATGAGTAATGATTCTGGACAAAGCCAACAGGCACCTCAGGGGATTCTGAAATTAATCCTGTGACATTTCCAGCAGCTAGCCTGGAAAGCACAGTAAGTGACAGAATTCACTGTGTGGCAGTTCAGCATCCTGCCAGATCAGGCCTCTCCTTCCATTTGCATGCAAAGAAAAAAAAAATATATTAATCAATACTAATTTTTTTCAAGAAAATAGCTACAAAAATGTGTTCTTAAAACCAAAGGCTAGGCAAGTCCTTTGAATGTCCATGTATCAGCGACAAGAAACGGTTCCATCAGGTCATGAACAGCAGGGAGGGAGGGAAAGCATCAGAAGGAAGGCAGAGCGTTCCCCTAGCTTTGTCACAGACTAACCTTAAGGAAAYGTAGCTGTGATTATTAACTATAATGAAACAAAACACCTTTGGGGAAAGAAGAGTTTGCCATGTAGTTCAAATATAGAAAAAGAAAACAAACAAGCAAACCTGAACATACTGAAGAGAGCATATTCTGGGGCACACAGTYCCGCAACACAGATAAAAGCAGGAGGCAGTCGTCTCCAAGGTGCAGTTAAGCTGCAGACTGAGGCAGACAGCAGCTTACAACCACTATGGACCACAGCCTGGAAGTGTGCTTTGATCAAGGATTTCCCGGGCACAACCCAATTGATTGCAATCAGGTTCAGCTAGCTCCAGTAACCCCTTGCGATCATGAGCAATTTTCTTTTGAGCTTGCTCATTTCGTCTTAACAGATGTCAGCATGCATTGCTCTACTGGGAAATGCTGCACTCTGAGGACCAAAGTTTAAAGTTAAGAGGAAGTTTCTACTGAGGTCATTTAGGATGATTAACTCTCTGGGGTGGGATCCCTGTCTGGGACCTTCATCTCAGCTGACACTGAGAAAGAACCAGTGTATGCTCCTGATGCCTCAGCCTCCTTCACAAAACTCAGGAGATACAGCTGTGAAATTTTTTTCTAGAATATATATATAGATTTCAGGCTATACTGCTTTCAATTGCAAGCTACATCACTGCATGGGATGAAAACAATAGATGTGCAGCCAGGTGCTAGCTGGGACCACCTGATTATTTTTTTTTCGTGGCATGGAGAGCCAAAGCCTTGAAAAGAAATAGTCTTTTCATTGCAAACTTCAGCTATAGGGATGTGTCTGATGCAAATTGCGTCTTCTGAATGTAGCCTAGTGTTGAAGTACACGTGCATGAGAGTAGGTGAATATATATTAAGTAATCCACCTGTCTCACTGAGGAAAAAGTAGTGGCTGGTACTAAAATAAAGTTAATGCCAGATCCTTGGATGACAGTGACAAAGGTATTTTGAGTCTCTGACCGGGTAGGAGGAACTAAGCAGGAGCGGGCTGTAACTGCTTTGCACTTCTGCATCCAGCTTGGGGTGGGAAGCTGTGCAGTACGTGCTGCCGGGCAGCGGTTCAACAGGAACACACTGACCACCAGCAGGGATGCTTCTTGCCCCTGTTATACTGCTACGTCCCCTATACCTGTGTAAGGTATACCTGTATAGCAGTGCAGTTCACACACTGAAGCAGCAATGAGCACAACTGAATACTACCGCAAATTTTCCTTCTCCGTTTCCCTGCAGGGTTAGGAGGCTCACAGTCCCACTTTCGCACAAGAGGAACCTCTGCAACACGTTGGCAGCAGCCAGAGGAAAACGCAGCGCACCTACAAAGCAAAGTGCCTCTCAGTGCACAAATACTGCAAAGCAAAAACCCCCCAAATATTAGAAACCACAGGCAAGGCACAGACTATATAAAAACTGTCAGGCATGAGCACAGCTAAAAGGAGGGTAGTAGGGAAGAGGAAGAAAACAAATAGGTAATCCATACTCAAAGAATTCAGCATAAACTCTGAGCAAATCAAAGCAAGAAAAAAAAATCTGAACCCACTTGAATTTTAGCTGCTGAAGCCTTCTGGCTGCTCGGCCGCTCTGCCTGCGCGTCGCTATGCTTAATTTGCCCCACTGGATTTGCACCTCCTGTGAGTGACTGAGAGGAGCCATTGACTCTGGGAGGACTGATTTAGTGCAGCAGGAACCAGCGGCCTGGCAGGGGCTGCGGGAGAGGCCCAGCCCGAGGTAGGTAAACATTAGAAGAGGAAAGGCCACAGGGAAAAAGACTGGAACAGGGAAAAAGAGAAGAAAGAGGAGGAGAGACGGAAGACACACATGGCAAAGGATGGGCAGAGGAAAAAGAGAATGAGAGAGGAAATTAAACGTATACAAAAAAGGGCTGGACGCTAGGTGTAGTAAGATCTTTCTGCAGAATACACATGGCTGTAAACCTCTGGTGTGCTCCGGTTTGGTGCTGGATACTTACTGTCCGTGGGAGCACCAGCACCTGGAGGAGCCTCCGTCCTACACAGCGCTTCACGCTGCTCGGCGGTCCCTACGCACGGCCACGAAAAACTGACGCTGGGCGGAGGGAAGAGAAACCATTCGGTTATTTTTTTCTTGATTTGTTTCACTGGAAAGTCCTTCCCTGGAGAGACACAGGCCTGTGAAAATGACAAGATGTACTCAGTAAATCTGTAATACCTGCTGCCTAAGCCAACTGTTTCAAATTCCTGCTTTGCATTAGCCAAGCTCCCAGCAGACTTTACCTGACAAACAGCGATTGCCTGCAGCACAAAAACTGAGAAGCCAGTAAAATACTCTTCATGACGTGAAGTAGGGAGTATTTCCCAGTTCACTTACGACAACAAAGGTCTGGAACAGTATGTTACACTGAACAAAATCTAAAAAGATGTTCCAAACTTTTTCCTGTTTCCTGATGTACATCCAGGAGATGTAGGCACAGCCTGGAAGGTAAACGCTGGGTCACAGCTTGTGGTAGGGAAACGTGTGCAGGGAAAGCCTATGAAAGGGTCACAGTCTAACCTGAACTCCAAAGAAACTCAACCCATCTCAAGTGTTGTCAACTACTTGAAATTCAGGACAGGTTTGTTAAAAGGTGCTTCAAAGCTTTCAAAGTGACCTTTTTTTGAGCAAATGTAGGTTCAGTTACAGTTTCCCATCAAAGTTGTGTGAATGTGTGGTAAGACATGAAACCAAGTGAGAAAAGGCGCTATTCATTGACTTTTCCTGTGGCATTTGCTGAATGTTGTGAAAGTCATAGATCAAAGCAAAATGCTTGGTGCGTGTCCTTAAATTAGGTGTAATTAAATAAACAAGTGTTTGTATGAATCCCTGAAAAGCAAAACAGGCCAATTTAACCACGTATTGGTGCGCCAGCTCCTTCTGATTTTTCAAAATTTTTGAAAAATTTTCAAAATTTTCATTAATCCAGGTGTGTTGAATCACAGACTTGTTCCTCCTGATCACAATGCTGTAAAGAGTCATTCTGGGAAAAAAGCACCAGTCAGATTCTTCATCTAAAAACCACTGTTAAGAGTTTTAAAACTAAAGTACCACAGAAAAAAGCATAMGTCTACAAAACCAAGGGAAGCCCAGCGTACTGGATAGCTTGGAGTCTGGAAACGGGACCGAGCCTTGCTCCTCCTCGTCACCAGCTGGGGCTCAGCCAAATCAGTAGGGATGGAAAGTCGTTACTACCATTACTGGCAACCATCTAAGTTCGCCGGTGGTCTCTGTCCAATTCTTAATGGACACATAAAATAACTCCTGTCATCAGAAATGGCACTAAATGGTATATATTGGCAGTCTCGGGAGATAGCTGCATGTAATAAAGACTGAATTTCCCTTTCAGCTATTGTCCTTTCCGGTCAAATTTTGAGGCATACGAGTGATGAAGAAAACCACTGCYGCCTTCTGTAGAGCAGGTTCTGGGAAAAGAGGGCCCGGAGCTTTCATCCCATCACCTTTCCCGAACCACAAAACCACCACAAAGGAAAACGTGGATCTAATTTACTTGAATGAAAAGAAAAACATGAAGAGAATAAATTGTGGGGGAAAAAAACCCCACAACGCCTACCCTCCATCAGGCCTGGGCACGGGCCTGGCCACCGCCGGGAGGAGGGATGGCGGTGCTGGGGACACGAGCCCTTCTGCCCGGCACGGCCACCGCCGCGGGGACACCCCTGGAGGAGGAGGAGGAGGAGGAGGAGGAGGAGGAGGAGGAGGAGGACGGGGCCGGGCTCCGCAGCCCGGGCCGGCAGCGGCACCGGTGTCCCTCCGACGGGGACACCCATCGCACCGCCCCCGCCTCCGTCCCCGGGGTCACGGCATCCCCCTGCGGGGAGAGGCCGCCCGCCCCGCCCCGGGGTGCCGGCGCCGCTCCCCCCGTGCCGCTGCGCGGAGCCGCGGCGGTTTCCGCGGGCGGGTCAACAAAGGTGGGCTGTCTCCATCAGCCCCGCTCCGTCCCGCGGCCGGAGCCGCTCCGAGAAAGATGCACGCTGGAGAAGTGGAACAACCCGGCGTATGCTTTGGGGAAGTCCGCCCGAAGTCAGGCTTCGGGCCCCGCTGCCGCCCGGCTGGCCGAGGACAGGGCCCCCATTGTGTGCGCCCCTCCCGGGGTCGCCCGCGCCGCCGGGCAGCCAGCGTCCCCCCGCCGCACCCCTCCGGCCCGCGCCGCGGCCGGAGCAGCGCTCCCGGGAGAACAACGAAGCCCCTCTTCTGCCGCTCCGGCGAGGTCCAACAAGGCTGGCTGCCTTCTTGCTCCCGCCGGCCGCGGGGCAGCAGGCGGAACGGCGCACACCCACAGCCGCCGCACACGCGTGCCCCGGCCCSGCGCGCAGGGAGCGGCACTTACCCGCAGCCGCGCGCGCAGTCCCCACGCGGTCCCCGCGACACGGTCCCTTCTGTAACGCTCTCGGCTGTGGCACCGGGCAGGCGACGAGACGTCCGGGCTTCGCTGCTCCGAGCAGCGCGGCCGGTGCTGCGTCCCCTCCCCGAGCGCCCATCCTTTCCCGGCGGCGCAGGCAGACACTTGCTGTATGGAAATGCTGCGCGGACAGGTTAATCACAGCCCCCTCCTCTCCCCATCCCCTCCCTCTCCACTGTCTCCCTCGCCCCCTCCCCCCTCCCACTTTTCATGGGCTTTGGAGGGTTTTTTGCAAAGTTTCGCCTCTCCTCTGAATCTGCTCCTCCACCTTCCTGCCTTGAAGGCGACCGAAAAAAAAAAACCCAACCGAACTTGTGTTAGGAACAATAATCTCATTTGCAAAGAAAAATCTCTGGAATGGGGACTTATTGTAACGCCGCTGGGTAGCGGACTCAACCGCTGGGCTTTTTTCAATAAAGGAGCAAACGGCAGTATAACGCCAGTTGGCTCCTCCAGCGCAGATCTCCTAAATCATGATAGACAGATTGCGTGAAAAACAGGAATTCCAAAGAATTTCCTGCCCTGGGAACAGAAGTTAAGGCTATATTTAACAACATCTGAAGCTGTCAAGAATGCTTTGTGGTTGGATAACAGAGCAGAAAAATGTGAAAAATGCAGGCTACTGCTATACCAAATATGGAAATATTGTTACGTCTGGTGTCTAAATCCCCATCTGGAAATACTTACAGCCATGAAAAGACAAGACGCCACAACAGAAGCTTAAACTCTCCTCCCCAACCCCAAATCTTAAARCTTCAACAAGGAAATACTACTCGAGGGCGCCCAACTTGAGTGCGGGACACTAAAACCGGTGATAACCAGGCTGAAAGAGGGCTGTTGGCGGCGGGGCCCAGGGCTGCCTGCCATTTCGTCCCTGGCCTGAACACCGGGCACCTCGGTGGGCGCTGGGCATCGCCAGCCCCCCGGGCTCCGCGGCGGCGGGAGACACTTCGTTTCTCCCTCCTTCAGCAGCAGTAACGACAAAATCCCGGGAACCGCCGGGTCACCGTGTGGGAAGCGTAGGGAAGGTGCCGCAGCCCTGCCAGGCAGTGCCACCGCCGCTCCGCAGCAGCTGGGGGGTGGGACAGAGGCGAGTCCCCCCGCCGCGGGCAGCGCAGGCGGCCGGGCCGCCCGGGGCCAGCTCCCCCGCCGGGCACCCACCGGCACAGCCTCCCACGCAACAAGCTCCGTATTTTAACATCCTCGTGTTCGGGTGCCTCTGTAAGGATAACGGGGAAAAACGCCGCATAACGGGGAAAAGCCTCCGCGGCCTCCCGGCGCGCCGTGCAGCGGCAGGGCCGCGGGGCAGCCCCGGGCGTGCGCCCC
>JASVER010000010.1:9169423-9260825 GCA_030449065.1 Oceanodroma leucorhoa
GGGGCAGCCGGCCTCCGCTAGGACCCCGCGCGGCCGGGGCGGGGCGGGGCGGCCGCGCCGCGCGCCAGCCGCATTCCTGGGATGCCGCGAGCGCTGGACGCGGCCGCGGCCCGGAACGCGCGACGTCAGCGCCGCGGCGCACGCGGCGGCCCCGCGCCCTATATAAGGCGGTCGCGCCCGCCGCTGCCTCAGACCGCGCCGGCCCCGCTCCGCGCTCGTTGCCTCCCGCCGTCCCTCGCTCCCGCACCGCCGGCGCTAGAGATGGGCTCCGCGGGCACCCGCCCCGCTCTGGCGGCCGCCCTCCTCTGCTTGGCCCGCCTGGTAAGTGCCGCCGCTCTGYCCGGGGCGTGGGGGGGGGGAGGCGGCGTGTCGCGTCGCTCTGCTCCGCTCCCGGCACTCACCGGCCACCGCTCTGCTCCGCTCCGCAGGCTCTGGGCTCGCCCTGCCCCGCCGTGTGCCAGTGCCCGGCGGCCGTGCCGCAGTGCGCCCCGGGCGTGGGGCTGGTGCCGGACGGCTGCGGCTGCTGCAAGGTCTGCGCCAAGCAGCTGAACGAGGACTGCAGCCGGGCGCAGCCCTGCGACCACACCAAGGGGCTGGAGTGCAACTTCGGCGCCAGCCCCGCCGCGCTGAGGGGCATCTGCAGAGGTAAGCGGCTCCCCTCCGCCTCCCCCGGGAGAAAGCCCCGCTGCCCGTAGTGCCGAAGTTTAGTAATTTCGAGTCCATGTATGGTTATGCTTTGTTGTTGGTAGCTTGGCAGAAAGGCACATGACTTCAGCAGTCTGGAATGCGATTCAGTATGTCTGGGCTGCGCTAAACGCACATAAGGAAAAGTGATTCCTGACTAACTTATTGTTCTGGCCCCGCGTCTCCGGGGGATTGTAGGGAGCTCCACCGTAAATTGAATTTAACAGACCGGCACATACCTGTGCTTAGACGAGCGATTCCCACCGCTGACTCCCTCCTTTCCCTCTCTGTTGATCTCTGCAGCACAGTCCGAGGGGAGACCGTGTGAATATAACTCCAAAATCTACCAGAACGGCGAAAGCTTCCAGCCGAACTGTAAACACCAGTGTACGTGCATAGATGGAGCTGTGGGCTGCATCCCGCTCTGCCCGCAAGAGCTCTCTCTTCCTAACCTGGGCTGCCCCAGCCCCAGGCTGGTCAAAGTCCCCGGGCAGTGCTGCGAAGAGTGGGTCTGCGATGAAAGCAAGGATGCGCTGGATGAGCTGGAAGGCTTCTTCAGCAAAGGGYTTGGTCTGGATGATTCCGAAGGCGAACTAACCAGGAACAATGAGCTAATTGCCATTGTGAAAGGAGGCCTGAAAATGCTACCTGGTGAGTATGGGCTAATCTGTGTGACAGTGACAGTTCAGGGGAGGAGGYGGGAGGATGGCTATACGACTCCTTAGACACCGATGGAAAGAAAGAAACCCACTGAGAGGATATATTTAAGCTAAGCCCTCCTTTTCTTTTTCAGTTTTTGGATCCGAGCCACAAAGCCGAGCTTTTGAGAATCCCAAATGCATTGTGCAGACAACCTCCTGGTCCCAGTGCTCAAAGACGTGTGGAACTGGCATCTCCACAAGGGTTACCAACGACAATCCCGACTGCAAGCTCATCAAAGAGACCAGGATATGTGAAGTGAGGCCATGTGGCGAGCCTAGCTATGCCTCCCTAAAGGTAAATACAGACTCTTCCGGTGCCCCTCTTCTTTCCAAACTGCTTCGGGTAGAGGGTAAAGGCTGGAGAAGAATCTCCTGCTAATAATATTATTGCCTCTCSTTTACAGAAGGGAAAAAAATGTACCAAGACTAAGAAGTCCCCATCCCCAGTGAAGTTTACTTATGCYGGATGTTCCAGCGTGAAGAAGTACCGCCCCAAGTACTGTGGCTCCTGCGTGGATGGCAGGTGCTGTACGCCTCAGCAGACCAGGACTGTCAAGATCAGGTTCCGCTGCGATGATGGAGAAACCTTCACCAAGAGCGTCATGATGATCCAGTCCTGCCGATGCAACTACAACTGTCCGCATGCGAATGAGGCTTATCCCTACTACAGACTAGTCAACGACATCCACAAATTTAGGGACTAAGTTGTGTGGGGGGTGGGATGCTAAACAGAATTTTGAAGTAACCAGCCATGGAGAAAGGACCTTTGATGGAAGTGGTGCCTTGCCCATTTGAGGGCAACTTTGAGATGTTACGAGAGTGCACTGTGCAACTGGACACTAATGCAACAGAGATTTAAGCATACTTAAAGCTTCATAGTACTGGAGCAACTTTACTGCTTCTTTTTGGAGCACCYTATCTAATTATATACTGTTTTCTGTTTGTAAGTGATCAGATAAATGTTTCGTTCCGGTTATGAAAACTTTTTTCTATCCTGTTCAATTTAACACTATGCTTTTCCCCCTCCCTCCATCTTCTCCCACCCTTCCCCAACCAAGTTGGAAGTTACATTCCTTCCTGAGGTGGGCACTTGTGGGGTGTTCACAGTGGCAGCTATTATGTACCAACTGTAGTTTAATGGCAAACAGAAATCAGTTGTTTTAAAGCTGAGTATTTTATTTATCAAACTGTAGCTTTTTTTTGTTTTTCTCTGAGGTTTTTTTTACCCCTTCCAGCCCCTGTAATACTGGAATAAGTTGTAAATGATTTTAATTTTATATTCAATGAATTAAAAGAATTTATTTATGGAATTAATCATTTAATAAAGAAATATTTACCTAACTAGTCTTAGTAGAGCATTCTGGTAGGCAACAGACTTAAATRCAGCAGCTGCAAGAGCTTTCTGTGAAAACTCTGGATTTTGAAAAACTTAGATTCTTAGAAAATTAAAACCAGCTCTACTACAGATGCAGCAATGAACTAGAAAGCCGAGTCTAATTCTTTGGGTAAATGACGTTTTGAAGTGGTGTGTGCAGTCTGCAACCCCATGGTCTAGAAARTATATACAGAAAAAGCTTCGTGGCTTGAAAGCAAATGTTTGATAGAGAGACTGAAATGTTAATTAGACTGTCAGATTATTTAAACTGTCCTGGAATTTGCAACATAAGGTACTTCATTAGAATGCAGTGCATGCAGGGTGATGTTGAACATTGGGGTGGAAGTGGGCGTCAGGTCTCACATTTTTTGGTGGCTGCTTTTTGCAAATTAATACATTTCTGTGGCAGAAGAATGTTTCCTACAGTCTGCAGGAGGTAGTTTGCTTTCACTAAATTCAAATTAAATGAGCTTGAAGCAATGACTTTTGTTAATCCTAATAACCCAGTGATGAAAAGTAAACATACTGTTAACAGGAGAAGAATGCGAGGAATTTGAAGTACTTCTCCAATAGAGTAAAAGGCAAAGCAGCCACTCTCTTCTCTTCCTCGCCTCCCCTTCCCACTTTTTAAATATGTAATTACACTTCATACTGTGCGACACATGAYATTTGGCTAACCGAGGGAGCTGTAAGATAGCTAGCTGGACGCGGTAAGAAAATGACATTTAAAAAAATGAACTAGAGCAGCATCAAACATTTGTACTATGCTGGTTAGCATAAAGCTGCCCTACAGATAAGAGTGAAAGGAAACCTGCAACCRGGTGGTTTTTTCTTTTCTCTCCTCCTTGTCACTGGTTAGTTCTCTAGCAAAACATCCTCCCATAGTCTTTAGTAAGAAAGCTACTTCTCATAAAAACAGAGACTGATTTTTGAGGTTTTAGAATTGTGAAGGGGTGTCATCCAGTGTCATACAGTTAGATGCAGAAGTAGTTAAGCATCAACTTTTTATTAGATTAGACATAAATATTTCAATAAAATAAATGGCCAAATATCTCAGAAGCTCATCTCTGGCAACTAATGCTTTGCCTGAGAAATTACAGCCGTCTCTCTTCTGCTCAGTCAAGTTCTCTCCCCGAAGGCATTCAAAACTTGAGCTGTTTTGGAATTCACCACCTGGCCACCASTCTCAGCTGTATCTAAACTTGTCTGTACAATATTTGTTGACAGTAAAAGTGTAAAATGCAGTGAAGCGCTTTTGTTTGGCTTCTACTTACATCTAGCACTGAACACGTCACTACCTCAGCCGCCCACCGAGAAATCATCAGGTTTACATGTTGGGTTACTGCACGGAGAGAGGAAGAGAACAACTGCTCACTGGCACGCAGCGGCTGCACGCACATTCCTCGCCGTCCCCGCGGTCGCTTACACTTGAATGACACCCATCTTCAAACCAACGTAAGTAACAGTTCCCCGAAAAATCACATATACGTGTGACTATATGCGTAGACTGTATGTCTGTAACACGCACACCATATACAAACAAATGTGGCCCTTCCAACTCCTGCCTCACGTGTGGCTCTAGCCAGGCCCTGGATTTTACAACCTGCACATTGGGCTTTCCATGTTTCATCAAGTAGAGGGGTGGTTCCGCAATCCGCTCACTAGAAAAATGTACTGCTGGGAGCACAAGGGCTGCAGGAGCAGATCATGCAAACATAGGAGTAAAATATACTAAACGAAATTATCCTGCTATAAAGAGAGGGAACGAACCCCACTAAAATGAACTGCAAGTCTTCCGGAGCTGGGATCTCACACCAACAGRTTGTCACCCATATAGTCCTCTCTTCACTTTTTGTATTTCACAATTACATGGCAAAACTACTTACTAAAACCCACAATTTGCAATACTGTAAAAGGAATCAGTGTCATGTTTTGTGTATCACCTTTCCACTTGCTTTGAAATCTTTATACCCTCTGTTGTTCCAGCAGAAAAACCCCTAAATACTAGGCATGAAAATATAAATGATAACAACATGGGTTCCTTTAAGTGTAATCAGCAGGGCTTACAGGTAAGGTTAATGAGCACAACTGTAATTTATTTCTTGGTCAAAAACTAAAATATCAATATTTGCCTTCAAGATGAATACTAAAAGATGAGGAGTTAGGAACATAATAAATAACGTACATAACAAGCAGCAGTAAGTTTCCAGCACATTTCAACGTCAGGCCATCAAGCAGTTCAAACGCTGCAAATAAAGCCCCCTGCGCGGGGTGGAGCTCCTGGAAGCCGGGGGGCCACCCGGAGACCCCCGCGCTTGCCGGGGCAGGCCTGGCACGCCAGCAGGGCCCCAGCGCTGCCGAAGACGCTGCGCCGGCGGGCACGGGCTTCGGCTCCGGCCTCTCCGCAGCGGCCCCTGCTCCAGCCGTCCCACCTCTCCCCTCTCGTGTCTGCCCCTGGTCCTTCGGCTGCTTATTTTTAAGCTGCCCGATTTGTCACGCAAGCCCTGCGAGCAGCTGTACCGGTGCAAGCGCTGGGGTCACCCGAGGATGGAGCGTGGGGGCACGGGGCAGGGTGCTGAATCTGCTGCTGCCGCCAAAAGGAGCATTTGGCAAACTACAGTTTTAGGACCGAGGGGATGTGTAGTCTTGTATTCAACGCACTTATTTACCAGGGTTTGACAGTGGTAACCACAATAATATCAGGGTTACATATAAAATCTTCCCTACTAATGAAGGCAACACAGTGAAGACAAAGTTTCTGCTTCCTTAAGTGCTGCATCACAGGAAACAAAATAAAAGGAGTAGGCAGAAAACAGACTTCCATGATTACATTAAATCCTCTCTCGTGGGATGCTGCTAGCTGAATGAGCAGCAGATGGAGGAAAAGCTAACTTACTGACAGTGGGACAGCCAAGCTATTAATTAACCCTCGCTGAGCTGAGCCCTGAGAACCTCGATACTCCATATATAAATTACTGTGGAGCCCACAGCAAAGCAGTCCCCACTGGACTGCCTGACCCTCCCGTGGACACCTTCTGGGAATCGGGCCCATCTCCCCGCTACTGGTGGGAAGCTGAGGCAGCACATGGGCTGCRTGGGAACAGGCGAGACACGGTGGATCGGTGGGATTGCTGCAGGAGGATTTCCCGTGCTCACCATCCACTGAAGCTGCATGAATCCCCCCGCGCTCCAGACAAGGAGCTCTGCCACAGATCTGGGTACAGGGCAGAATTTCTGAGCTACAGCTGCCCAGGTCTCCAGGACTGAAACAAGGAAGTTTGCAGTAGGCAGTCACGCAGGGCTGGAAGTCAAACCTACCTASCTACACAGAAGCAGTTAAATGTTTTACACCAGAGGCTTGCTCTTGCCAGATGCTGGCCCTTCTGAGCTGATACTGCAGAAAAGCACTTCAATGCACGTGCACATTTTAGTTTACTCCTGTTTAATCAGTGGAACTATTTCCATGCAGCCCCCCTCAGTGCTCAGCACACAGCAAGGGACGGCCGTGTAGTTTTACTGGCTGCTCTCACCTCAAGCCTGTTTTCATCTTCACAATTTTTTTCTCCACGTTACATAGCCACGTATAAAATAGCACATAGAAACACAGAGGTGCCATGGTGAAAGCAGTAACACGCAACTAGCTTTGAAGATACCTATAAATGCATTTCAACTCACGAACAACTGAACTGCAGTGAGACTTGGTGTCTAGAAGATATAAATCCTGTAAAAGAAGACTTCAACCAACAAAATGATATAATAAGCACCTGTGTCTATTACCCTGTAAAGACCAAACACCAAGAAACTGAATAGATGGTATCCAGTATGCTATGATTTTTTTCCCCCAGAAAAACTACAGAGCTATGACTTCTACATACACAATTTATATTGGAGAAGATCCTGAAAGACCCCAAGGCATCATTCACATAAGCAACTTCATCTGTCTTGAAGTACACTTACGGTATGGAATGCAGCAACTGTCCAGGAGGAAAAGATTACACGATATTTTGTAAAGGTTTTCGTTTACTAGACAGAAGAAATTTAAAAGTAGGGTGCATAGATTTGCCCAGATGGGAATCTAGCTAGGACACATACATTAACAACTTAACCTCATGATGAATGTAGTTTTAGTAAGATTGAAGGGACTCCATTATAGATACCAGTTACACAGCAGTGTAGTCCACCAATATTGAACACTGGTTGAACACCAGATCAAAAGGAGCCCAGCAGATCATCTGAGTCAAAGACACCAGGTTCTCAGAAGCTACTGATTTCCTTCAGCATCTCAAACCAACCAGGTTAGATCCTAATTAGCTCATGAATTTGACAAAATCAGATATCAAGGTGTCACGGCTGTAAAACCAGCGTGTCTGTTAATGAGAACTTAAACCAGGAAGCGATACTCGTGCTGTAGTGGAACATTCCCATTAAAACCAGTATGGATGCCCAAACACAGCTGAAAGCAGAGGTTGGGATAAAAGGTCAATAAAGAGATACCACTGAGAGTTTAGGTATGAAAGTGATGGGGACTTCTCAGGCAAGCTTTTAACCCCACCCCGTCTGCTCTTTTTCCTGAATGTCTATACCTCACCCACCAACTTAATTTTTACCTCACTTGGACCTATCTCTACTCCCTATTGGCATTCTTGGCAAAAGGGACAAGTTCTGGGGCTACAACACAATTCAGTAGCAAATCTGGAAGCGAGGAGTGGAAAGGCAATAGGCAGCTTTCACAGTCCCTTCTTCCTCCTTCTAGAGGCCAAACTCAGACGACAGGAAGAAAGTGGCAATGTGATTTTAAAAACGCTTTTGCTTTCTCCACCAGCTGGGATCATGCAGGAACCAGCCAGCTCCCAGTGTGGTAATTTATTCTCTAAATCAAGACTCCCTCTCCCCTCTCATTTCTATCCCTGCTTCTCTGGCAGATTATTTCTAACCTGCTCTGATTTGTCATGCAACCCCACAAACAGCTGTACTGATGGAACTGATGCAGCAAGAAGTCTAACGCAAAAGGATTAGATAAATACAAGGACTGCTGTACCAGTTAAAAAACAAAAAATAAAAATCCACTGCTTCTATCACTAGTAGGAGCCAGTAAGTCCACAAAGACTTCCCCTTGCCCCAAAGGTAGGCAAGGCTCTAGTGGCTTTCCATATTTTACCACTCTATTGATTTTTCCTGCCAAAAAGCCTACTACAGTAAAACAGCCTGGAAATGCTTTTCGGCAGGAAAGGTCAGCAGTGGTGAAATCAGGCCAAGCCAGTGGAACTTTGCTTCCAAAACAAAAAAATGTTACAATGCACAGAGCCAACGCGGGAAAGAAGCTCTTGCAATAAAAGCATCATTAGAGCTAAGTCACTGTCCGACGGGTCACTGAGACCCGGCAGGACACAGTGGGAACATATTTCTGTTATCACAGACAGACAGGCAGCAAAACAACTATCCTTTTTTCCTAGTTTTACATGTCATCTGCAACTTCCCTTTCAGTTTCAGTATTTATTTTGAGTTGTTTTTGCTGCTATTTCTTGTTTGTCTTGCATACATGTGACTTCCTTGCATTTCGCCACAAATTTCCACCAAATAAAACCATATGCACTGCCATAGCAACATTTTAATACAAACACAGGGTAATCTTTGTTCACTGAAGTACACAGTTCATTTATTTTTCTCTTATTAACAGAACCTGCATCTGCATACAGTTTAACTGAATGTCATAGCAACAACATAAACACAAATTCAAGCTATTTTTTTCCTTTGGAGGGAGGAAGAATAAATGTTTTCAGGAAAAGAGCGTGGGATTTAAGAAAGCAGAATGAAATGTTTGTGACCAAATACRGCCTGAAGTTACATCATCACAGCTGTATATTTACTCTCTGAAAGCCTGCCCTTGCAAGGTGTTACACATTCTCAGTTCCTACAGATGTCAATAGAGAACAGCCATATCTGGCAGGGCAAGGTCTGAATCACAGCTATGCTTATACACAACACGGAGCTTGGACTTTCTGTCAGCACTACAGCGAACTTAGAAATCCATGTACTTTTTTAGACTAGAGTGCGTGTTCTGCACRGTGAACAGTTTTACTCCTAATGCAAAGTAAAACTGCACTGTTCAACTGGAGTAACAAAAATTGGTCCGGCATGCCCCTAAGACCTAGCGCCAACCACACACTTTGAGGCATGACCCTCTTTTCCTCTACGGATCAACGATACCTAATGCAGAGATAAATACAGTAAAACCTAGAATTCAGATGTGTTCATTCAAAACTTAGCTGTTACACTGACAGGGGCTGTAATGCTGTTTATCCATGACAACTCAGTAACTTATGCCTCACACCCCCAGGAAGTTATACACAAAAGGAAAAGAACCAAGTTCTTTCATATGGCTGACTCAATCCTACCTCTCTGCTATTGCTATGCGCTTAGCTATGCTCTATTTTTGTCCTTTACAGCTTGTGAAAGGGATGACTTCATTAAGCTTTTAATTTCTTGAAGTAGCATGTTCATTCAGGACAAGAGCCTTTACTGTTTGCTTTGTAAGCTGATGGTCCTTCAGCTCAAGCACGCTGTGAGGGTTCAGGGTTCGAAACCTGAAAAGTCTGAACATTAGAAGAAATGCCGTAACAACGCCACGCACGAATAGCTTGCTCCTCCGTGACAAGTAGTTTATAGAGGAAAATAAATGAGTAAGCGCAGTAGGCATAAAATCAAGCACTCAACGCAAGCTGGTGTTGAATGATGAAGATTAAAGCAACATCACACAGTTTGCATTCACAGACATCATCTGCGCTGCATCAAGGCAGAGTCCTGTAGGGATCCTGGTRTAATATGATTACAATAGTATGTTTTCAAAATGGACAGAACTGAAGTTTTCCAGGCAGCCTCAGCTCCATGCCTTAAATTTTAAGTTTTTGACCAGAAATTTTGAAAATACAGCTTTTAAAGATGCATTTTCTCTCTTCAGTTTATTACAAGATGCTCGTTCTGGATTAAGTCACTCACAAAGGAATTAAAAACTTCCCCTAACTGCCTATGAAAGTGTTAAAAACCATCTGCCTAGCCAAAGAGTGCATAAACTTTGATTACATCAGTAACCACATTATTATGAAGAATTACCACTGTTGCGGGATCTGCGCTGGTCACCTTTCATCAGTAAGGCTGTGCTTTTAGCCAGAGACCATAATTTTGATTCATTTTTATAAACAAAAATTGAAAAAGTTTAGCAAAACTGAATAAAAATATTTGAATTCCATCTTGGTTTGCATTTGATGAATCATCACTGTTCAAACCAGTATAACTGTTATCAAAACCAAATAAAAACAGGTAACTAGTAACCTGGGAATGAATGGCAAATGCTACCACGGCCTTTTCCTCTCAATTTGATTGAACTCTGGAAGATGATTCCCAGCTTTGTTTGGGAAATTTCAGTTCTAGTAACCACCACAGGAATGCTCCTTGATGATTTTTTAAAACCTTCTTTAACGTAGGAAAAGATTTAAATCTGCAGGATAGACTTAACAGCATCTTCATTTAAAAAACAAATTATGGTTGCATTTGACTTACAAGGAAGCTTAAACTAGATTTATGTAAGAAAAAAAACACAGGCAAACCCTTTCATGCCATTAATGAAAACCTCCAAGAGTGTAGGAAAGGAATGCAAATTACAAATCTGTGTTCCTCAGCCAAAGACTAATCACACACACATGCAGATCAACACTAATATTTGCAGCACACTAATTTCCACTGTGTGCTATGAATCTTAACAGAAATGCCACGCTTTTACTCCAGATGAAACATTTTCTTGCAAATGAACTGTGGCAGTTTTGCTGTTCTGCTCTTTTATCGGTGTTATTATGAATGGGTTCAAGACTGGTTTAAAGTAATTTGTGGCTACCGAGTCAGCATGCAGTAATCACTGATTAGGAAAAGCTTATTCACTTTCACTGAACTGAAAAAATATGAAAGCAGCACCTATAGCTAGAAATCCTGGTCCTTTAAAAAGGGTTAAAAAACTCAAACATTGAAACAAGAGGTGGGTAGGGGACCAACAATGACTAAAAAAGAAAATAGAGCACAGGTGGTTACTGCCAGGCAAGAAGAAAAGCTTCCCTGTTTTACCAGGGGTTGCAAAACACCCAAGGGAAAGGACGTGTGATACCGCTGTGAGAAAAAGTAGTATGTGACCACAAAGGTCTGACGCTCTTTCCAAACTTCAGTAGTTAGATGTCAATGATGAACAATTTTTTAATGACAATTTGTTTGCAAAGGTGTGAAAATAACTTACTTCTAAAACTTTGAACATCTCAAAAACCCTCACCACGCAGCACGACTGGTCAGGAACTGACAGCCTGGCGCCCTGAAGCCTAGACTGAGAGTGCGGAAGCCTGAGCCCCCTCCCATATTGCTGCCACAGCCTCCTGTTAGCTCAACAAGTTCCTGCGCTGCTTTCTGTTGTCTTCCTACCCATAACGTCAGCACTGGCAGTAAGAACACTTATGACTGAAAAACMACCTTCGTGGCAGGTTAGCGTGCATCCCACGCCACCCAGCCTGTCACAAAGGTGCTATCTCAAGCAGGACACAGACAGACTGGGGTAACAACGATGGCAGCAACAACCTCCCAGAGCTGTTYACAAAGTGATCACGTCCTTAAGGCTTTACAAATGCTGACCTAGCTAGACCCTTGCAAGCCCCAACGCCTGTGCTGATCCCCGAGAAGTCCCCGGTGCAAGCGTGCAGAGGGGCCCCCCGCCCCACTCCGCTGGCAGCACGCGCCGTTTCCGTCCTCCGACGGACCCCACCGACACGGGGGGCTTCCACACAGTGAGAAGTGGTCTGGGATCCAGAAATCTTCCCAGAAGTTAACCACAGATTTCTGTTGTCAGCAGATGATACAGTACAGGACTTTTTTTTTTAAGGTTTATTTAAGTAGGTAAATTTAATTGATATTCCAGTAAATATTTACAATACCTGGCTTCAGTAAGTAAACTAGTAATATGAGACGCATAACATAAGCACTGTTTAGCAGCCCAATATATTAGCACTAGTGACGCTCTATGTATCCATTTCTATTGATTTTAAAACCCATGCTAATTTACATGATCAGGGTAGAAGATTACACATACAGCAACATGCCTCCCTGAAAACATGGTTTGACCTGTCCTTAACACATTAAACAAGATGCAACCAAGTAAGAAAAAAAAAATAATAATGTATTGCACCAGGCACCCAGAATGTCACCACAGAAGATTAAAGTCAAAAGTAAAGTAAGATCATTTGCAGCAGCTCAGCATGACAAATAAAAACCTTTAAAGTAATCTAATGAAACACCAGTGGTTTTTTTCAGTAAGTTTAAGCTCAAATCCATATATAAATACAAATATGTGGTCAGATATTTAAACTCAGAAATCAGACACTAAGCTGTTAGGGTAAAAGCAAAAAATATACCGTTGAAACTAATTTGGAAACTTTAAATTTGGGTTATTCTGATTTATTAAAGATACATGGACAAAAGGGTGCAATTAAGTAAAAATAACATTTTTTTCTGGAACCAGCAATTCCCTATCTCTTTATTTACATCCCAAAATATGTATTCCTAAATCCAAAAATAGACAGGCAGTTTGGAAGTGCTGCCTTTAGTGAAGGAAGCCAAACCAAACCTCTGAGAACTCAGTTGTATAAAAACAGATTTAATTAAATTAAAAAAAAAGAAAAAAAAAAAGGCTCATTCCACCCTTTTCTCTCAAAGAACCATCATGAACTGTCCCGAATTTCCCCTTCCTCCATTGATGAAAGAGATGAACTTTCACCGTCCGAATTCTCTGCAGATTCGCTGGCATCTGAGGGTGTAGGACAGAAACAAAAAACAAACAAGCAATGAGTTTCAGCAATGTTGTTTGCTCATCAAAAAGAAGCAGTTTCGTATCTTCTTTTCCTTTTAATCACACTTTCCTTGAGGACAGCTATTTCATAAGACATAACCAGTCTCGTAACATGGGACAAAGCCCTGGGTCAGACCTTGTTGTTGAAGGAGAAAACAAGACAATGTTGAGAATTTCTTTTAGTTTTTAAATCTTGGTCTTTCAGTCAAAGAGGTAAACAGAACATTTACCCCACACAAAACTCTTCCTCTTCATCCACTGAGAATTTAAAATTGTACTCTGGGCTTATTTGTTTTAAATGTTGTTTTCTGGGTTGCTACATATATATCACAACTGTAATGAATTATAAATCATCTACACTTTTATTAGTATTTCAGTTAAGATGAGGAACTACTGAGAAATTCTAAACTGAAATGGAAAATTAAGATGATGCACCTGTGTACTCCTTCCATGTGTTCCAGCATCCCAAAGATGGTGTTAAACTGCGTGAATCCATGAGCTAAGGCTGATGAATTTAAAGCTGCAAAATAACTTGTGCTTTAGGACACGGCTGTTGTGGTCTGCTGAGATTGTATCGTGAAGCTCATTTCCCAAAGTGGTCTTCAGCCTCACACCGTGAGGCTCCTCCTTTAACAAGCACTGACCCCGGTCACCTGTGGTGAGGTCACCAAATGCCACTGGTCGATGGCACTCAAGCAGCACAAAAATAAACTACAGCAAAGGAGGCCCATGACTCACACTCTGCTCTCATTGTTATTTTCAGTATTTGATCCAAATATGAATTTAAAGACGTTTTTGAGCATTTAGTGTCAGATGCTTCACTAAGGAAACCTCACCGAGCTGATGCAGTATAGTTACCGTCTTGTCAAGATAAGTTCTACAGCTGGCAAACACAGATAATACATAGTTCACAGTGTGCACCTGTACAGTTTCAATGGAATTTGTTCAAGAAAATAGAAGCATTTCACCCAGAAACATCAGAGGTCACATTTTGTCTACATTAAATCTAGTGTATAATCAATTAACATTTATATGCCAGATATGTCCTGAGTAATGCACAAAGTAAGGATTGTTTCTGCCCCGAAGTCCTGTGAAAGCTTCTATAATCCCCTACTATCTTCAGCCATGACTGACCTTGTATGCTGAAATCAGAGCACCTGTAGTTTTTGCTATAAGCAAGTCAAGCATCAAACACATAAAAGAATGTGGCAATCTTCTGACCCACAGTGAAGCTCAACAGAAAAATTTTAGCTTTAGTCTGTTACAGTAAGTTATATTTAACAGGAATTATAGATTGTCTTCACTCAAAAAGAATTTATTTTTATGAGGTTGATAGCATCACCTATAAATTAAGATTGCCCAGTGCTTCCCACCATAAAACTGTCTGCAGTTTACTTATAATGTAAAATTTAAACTCTGGGTTTAAATTTTTCAGTGCCAGCTTCCTTCCTCAATCCTTATTTTCCTTATTTTTTTTAAAGTTTCAGCAAAAATACTTCAGCCATTTCTGAGAACAAGGATAGGAGAAATAGGCTTTGTCCTCATTAAATTCTAGCGGTCTCTCTCTGAAGGTGTCCAGCTCTAGCTCTCCCCCAGTCTTTGAGGGTGRTAACTTGAATCACAGGGGGGAATGGTGATCTCTCCCCAGCACGTGCCTGTTGCTGTGGCTATGAAAACTTGCCTCTGTTCTTCCTGGGGAAGGGGGTAGATCTGAGACTGCTCTGTAAAGAAACACCATTTTAGCAGTTAAATTTCCACAAGACTTTGTTTCTTGTTCTAGCGTGGGTCCTTTGAAAACAGACCCTGGCGGGCTGTGGTAGTCGAAGCCCCTGGGCTCCGGCAGACACCCTGCCAGCCATCCGCTCATCAGTGCGGCAGCTGTTTGCCTGGAATGCCAAGGGGAGGTCAGCCGGGCAGGCTGCGAGACAAGCGTCCCTCCGGGTGCACATGGAGAAGGAAGGCAGAAAGGAAAGTCACTATTGGCAGAGACAGGATAAGCAAGAGCAGGATGGATGGCTTAGGAGGAGTGTGCAATGCTCAAAAAGCCATACGTGTCGAAGAAACTGGACTGCAAGAGACAGACGATGCTGCAGCAGAAAGGTCACTTCTTGGGAGATGGAAGTGGGCTAAAGCACCTCTCTGATTACAACAGACTTCTCCCTGGGGAGTCTGGAGGTGAACCCTAGATTCCCTCTCTTAGCAATTATCTGTGAATGCAACTGGTAAGCAAACTAAATACTGTACAATGATTGTGCCACACTTAACAAAAGTGATATTTTGTCTTCAAGTGGAATAACAGCAACAAAAAAGCCCTATTTTTATACTCATGTTTTGAACACGCTTTTCCTGAAAGAATCTGGAGTTACTGTGGCAGGCTTCCACTCTTAGCAGAAAAAGCTCCAAGAACACAGAGTCCAAACCAACCTCAAGGCTGACATTAAGTGTTAATGWGTTAACTAAGAAGATGTACAAAAATAGATTATGATAAAAGTTGTGAAAATCATGTTATTTTTTGCCATTGGCTACAATCTTTTGCTATGTTATACCCAAGACACCTCAACAGGGAGCTATGCACTTGATTTTTATGCAAACTATAGAAACAGTTAAAAAAAAAAAAAGGAAAATTAATGGTTCCCAAAACCTGAAATAGCTGCCAGTGTTCCCTGAATACCAGCTTCAGGGATGACTGCTAACTGAATGATCCCTGCAGCAGAGGAAGGTTACCGTCKTGAAGACACTGCCCTGTGACAGCTGTCGGCACTTCCCCAGCTATTACTGGCTCTCTCTTCCCTTTGCACTTCTACAGAATCAGCTAGTTGCTGCGGCAGCATCACCGCAAAATATAGTTGTTCAATCAACACTTACTTGAATCTATACCCTTAAAAGGACAACCTCCCTGCTAGCTGAGGAGACAACAACCACCACCCTATTCAGATTAAGTTTATGAGTCAATCAATTGTAGTTACCTCCTGGCATCTAAATCATAGAGGTAGGGCTGACTACTGAAAAGCAAGAGCCCTAGATCAAGAAATAATGGATAAACTGCTAGTGCCTAGTTTCCTTGTACTCCAGTATACGTATGTGCACTCCTAAGGTGAGTATCAGCGGACCTAGCTGCTCAGACAAGACTCCTACCTCATTCCCTGGCGTGGTGTCTTGCTCTCAGAAGCTCTTGCAGTACATAGGGCAAGAAATGTTTGCATGCTGCTTCTTTGAGAGCAGATTGCTCCAATGGATCACTTAGTGTCATCTAGCCAGAACAGCCAAGATCCGTGGAAGTTTGGTATCACTGGTACAATATTCTCAGTCTCGTCTTTATTCAGTCAAATTATATACATAGAGAGCCATGACTGAGTTGCCCCAGGGAAACAGCCATTGCAAACATATTTCAAAGCTTTTCCTCAGAAATCTGTAAAAATTATGGACTGGCTCATCACTGAAAAGTATGGAATTTGATAACTAAGGTGACTAGCTGGGGGACTAAGAGACAAGGGAACTGATTCCCTATATCAGCAGCTGCAGAAAGCAAAGCTGGGACATGAAGCCTTTRTACTGGGGAGAAAGATGGAAATTAACTTCAAAACTAAAATACAAATTCCTGCTAGACCTGGACTCTCCTCCAAGTTAACTCCAAGTTTTGCCTCAGCTAAGTACTTCTTGAAAGGTAACACTGCTTTTAACCCACCTGAAAAGCTACTTTGCCATTACAATTTCTAATAACTATCCTGTAATTCAGAATTATTTGTCCAATATTAGGAGTTATGCTAGGAAATAATGGAGAATGATTCCTTTGTATGATTAGCAGGCTTACTTAAAACTCATCTTCCCCAGACAGCTTGACTTTTTAGAAATAACCAACTCTGTCAAACTTCACTACATAAGAAAATTTAGCACAAGTCTGAAGAGTTGTTTTACCTTAGTGGCTAAAAATATACAAAAAAACCAATCAAGCACCAGTAAACAAAGTTAGGAAAAACACATACAATACAGCTTATGGATGTAAGCTATCAGCCAGCAGTTTTAAGGCAGAGCATTCATAACAGCTTTTTTATAGCAATCTTTTAGATTCAGAGGAAAATACAAGACATACTGCACATTCCTGGCATTATTAATAGGTGTATCCTTAATTATTGTTTATTTAACTAAAATATCTAAGTACAGTATAACGGGAAATAAATATATGCTTACCTTGGCCAAGAACCAACATGTCATTCTTCAATGTTTTCAAGACCACAAATAACGTTGGATACTCAATTATTATTTTGCCTTTCAAATTGTCTAGGAGGCTTCTACTGGCATCCAGTTCATTGTACCTTAAAAATAACAGGGAAGTTTATTTTGGATTTTAATACTACCAAGGACATAAGGTACACTTTCGGGGAGGAGGGCGGGGGGGAAGCTTTCTGGCAATTCACAGGATTTTCAGATGATATCATGTTTAGAAGAACTATCTTATGATTCAAATTACATATCCAGTCTTACTACCCAACTACATTTTTTTTTTTAAAACCCTTCTAACAACTAAGCATAAGAACAAGAGGAGAATTAGAGTCAAATTTCTCTAAGGGCTGAAATGTTTTATGAGTTCTTAATTAATATCTTTACCAAAATCAAATATCAACATAGGGTTATCAAAATGGATATATTTACCAACGTCAGACTCTAAATTAAAAATAACACTTAATGTTCTACTTACGGGCTTTAACACTACAGGTTTAATTTACATGGTTAGTACTGTACCTTATTATGTTTGCTTATGAATTATCAGTGAAGTACTGGGAAGATGAAACAAAAAGCACATCTGAACAACTACTAAAGCAAAGGTATATTGGAAGCACTTAGGGCTCTGTTTTTGTAGAAGGGCTCTGATACACAGAACATTGGGGCAATAATTTCTAAAAGATGGTACAATATCCCCATTTATGCCTAAGCAAATCTCTGCTTACAGCACCATCTGCAAGAAACTCCCTGTAGAAATCCCCACATATGTGTGTGCTACAAGAGGCGCATGGCTCGGATGCACAGTCCTTTCCCAGAAAAGGGCTCCTCTTCACCCTGGAGGGTGAAGCCAGGTAGGTAACAAGTGATGCCACAGTAATAAAAAGTAAACTGAGCATCTTCTCCCCACTTATCTCCTAGAACTGTAATATTCTCTCCCAGCTCTCTAACTGGAAACCTGGACGTGGGATTTTGGGGAAAGGAAAGGATATTTCAAAGCCCTCTCTAAGAGAAACCCTGTTGCTTTCACTTGCTGTAACTGCGGCATCCAACAGATGCTCTGATATTATTACACTGCAATCTGAGTTATGCAATTCTTTCTGTAATCAGCATTATTAAATTACTACTAAGCTATTGTATCAGCTAAAAGGCAAATGAAGTTCAAAACCAAAATACACTGTGGGCAATAAGTGGAGTATTTCCCATGGCTGGTCTACCTTCTCTGAGCATTAAGGTATTATGCAGTTGGGTTTTCTTTTGCCAAAACCAACACTGGATGGGCGAAGGAAATTATATACTTTATGATTTACGGTAATGTGTGATTAAGAACAGTACATCAGAAGAGTCAGCACACAACAAGGATATTGAAGGTAAAACAGGATTTGAGTTCTTGGGATTTAAGGGAAACTTAGTTTGAGCAAAAACTGTTTCTCTCTCATATTCAACTTCAATCATCATGAAAATATTTGGTTTCATGTTTCTCTCAACCCAGAGTAATTATGAGCTCTTCTTACTGAAGCCCTTTAAAAGGGGTAACAGTATATTACATTTCTTATTGAATGAATGCATTCATAACTTGTGGATTAACACACATGAACAGAAACATATTTACAGCTTTATTTACAGTACTCTAAATGCAAAGYATGGCAATACCTTTCCTTTGGCAAGGACCTCAACACATTCTTTTCTGGTTAAGCAAACATTTACCACCAAGAGGCTAAAGCAATTCACATGCCACAATACACTTTCCATTATCTCATGTTTTAGACAAAACATCTTTAGCGTCCAGCTTGGCATAAGATAAAACATTTGTACTTAAAACTATTTTATGATAGTAAATTACTGAAGTGTTAGATCACCGAGTCAGAGCTTTATCTTTTTTGGTTTTAAAGTAAATTTTATTGGTTGACAGTGACAGAGAAAACATCTAAATTTTTAGTGCATAATGTGGGCTGTAAACTTTGGGGAGAACATAAAAAAGGAGCTTAATGCTTCTTTTAAACTTTGCTGTTATTGTCTATGCTATCCAAAAGACCTCAGTCTACMACATTCCCTACTTTATACACAAGTGCAAGTTGAGGTTTTCTGCTAATCCACCTGCCAACCTCTTCCTTGAATGGAACCTCAAAAGATCTCAAAGGAAAACTAATACTTATTACTCAATTCCAAAGTCTAATACAGGATGGCTCCTGAGCAAGATTTTTCAGGTTCTCTCTGAAAGACTTTGTCATGATAAAAACCTTCCCAATTTTATCCCAGAACTAGAACAAAGTCATACATCACAGGGTGAACACCACAGACCTATGGGCAAAAGAAGACTGCCCTCTGAGGCTTTTCCAGAAGCCTATATACACACACAATTTCAATTTTTACTTATGAAAAGGCTAGACCTGTTTGGAGAAAAATGAAGACATGAAATGGCATTTTTCCAAGTCTTGTAACTTCCTGTACTGATGATTCACCAGGATGAGCTGAGGATGTAGGGTAACACTGGAATGCATGTCCTCCCATGTATTTGCAGGGAAGTGGTCTCACCACAGGTAGGAGATGGAGCAGGGAGAACCTGGTAATCAGRTATTATCAGATATTCTTTTATCACGATTTTTACCTACTTGTCCCGTATCACTGGGACCTCGTAGCCTGCTCAGTAAGAACGCATAACGAGCTGCAACCTTCTTCAGGCCCTTCCTTCACTGCGCATTTCAAGTGACAACCCAGTAAAATGAATGACAAGCAGCGTAAGTCTGTCCTTTCACTCAGACTCTTCCACACTCCAGGGCCAGCTGCAGGAACCGACTTAACTGAGGCTGTCATCCTAAACAAGCTCCTTCAGCCCTTCATGACAGGATGGATTTGAAGATAGGCCTGGCTCCAAACGAACTGACCACCCTGACAGAACCATTGCCTTAACACTCCATCTTCACATCTTTCTTTTAAACCCTCCCCGTTTTCTCTTTTCTCCCACTGCCCAGTTCATACAAATTGTCGGCGCTACGGCTTCCCGATCCCTGTATTCAGTGGGACTTCTCTTTGCACCCTTCTCTCTCAATCTTCTTTCCTTCCTGGTATTTACTTCCCACATATTTTCTCTCTCCCTTCCATACATTCCCTCAGCCTCCTTGTCCAACACCCACCATCTAATAATACAATTTCCTGATTATTTTCTTGCCCCAAGCAAGCTTTATGCCCATGTCACGAAGCAAGAAATAGGCCTGGATTTCTTCTTAATAAGATGACTCCATTTATAAGGACCACAAAGAGACAATCTTGGCAGACAACAGCTTTTGATTTTAGCTGGAATGAAGTAACAATAACTGCTTTTTAAAGGACAAAAATTAAATAAAATTTGCCTGCCAGCAGGCAGTTTAAAAGCCTACAAAAATTGTGACAATTGAGAAAATTTAAYAAGATTCAGCAATCCGACATCAGTTCCCATATAATCTGTTACACTCGCTCTACGAATGGCTTTGTTACCTTTCACAGAACGCTGAAATTAATGTGGCTCTGCACTTCTGGTAGCATCTACGAATTTCTGCAAAGGRTAGTTTCACTATCTATAGTTATTCCACCACTTTCCAGGAATTCAACAATTCAGTCTCCTAATCTGTCTCCCACAGGCAGGAATGCCGTATTAGGTCACTGCATCACAACAAGCTCCCCCCAAATGGAGTCTGTGGCTACCATCGCAGTGGCGTAACTTGTCTCCATGAATTCAGACAGCAGGAAATTCCCTGCTGATGAGGTTTTCCTGAATGTCATCTACAGGAACTTTGATTTTAATAATAATAAAGAAAAATCCGCAATCTGGAATTAAAGATAAATTATAACCATGTTATTTCTTTAGTTTAGTCTTCTAGACACTGAAAAGAGAACAAACAAGTTTTAACCATCTAAACAATTGTAAATATTACTAAAATGCATATTTGTATAATGACGTTCATAATTTTCCTGTGAGAGAGATCAATTAAAACCCTTGCGCCTATTTTAAAYAAAGATGATTTTTCTTCCTAGAACTGAGTGGAAACATCAAGGTATTTACTTGGCATAATTCAGATACAATAAATCCTAGTCCTAAAAATCCACAATCAAACTTCTGCTAACTTATGGGAAGAATGAAGATTCCCCCCCCCCCAAACAAAAGAGGATAGCATTTCCTAGGAATCTGCATTTGCCTAGAAGAGAGCAAAGACCGGGTACAGCATTTAAAGTCTCCCAAGCACTCATTCTGAAGTGCTGCAGCACAGCAAAGATAATAACTAACAGATGGACTTTCATTCCTAAGTGGTGAATAACCTCTTCGAGTGGTTATGATTTGGTGAACATGGAAGTAGTGAAATGCACTCTTGAATTAGGTATGAAAGGAAAGTTACATGGCAGAAAGTAAACACAATGTATTGAAATAATGAGCAATTTTTATATTTAACTTTGTCACTAGAATTCTGRCATTCTAAAAATCTGGAACACAGTGAATTTTGTTAGTCTGTATGTGTGAAAAAGAATTATAAAATTCAATGAGCAAAAAAGCAGAGACCTTAGAAACAAAAAAAGGAAATGACTTGCCATTAACACTTCCCTTGTAACTAATTCTTATCATCAGCTGAACAATATGAAAGACTACTCTGCTTGAACACTCTTTTAAGGAAAGGGGATGGGAA
The DNA here is from genome assembly GCA_030449065.1 of Oceanodroma leucorhoa. Taxonomy (NCBI): domain Eukaryota; kingdom Metazoa; phylum Chordata; class Aves; order Procellariiformes; genus Oceanodroma; species Oceanodroma leucorhoa. The sequence continues at coordinate 9,190,931 of JASVER010000010.1, forward strand.
CCAAGTTCAAGTTAATATTTTAATATGAAAAAAATTATCATAGAATCATAGAATAGTTTGGATTGGAAGGGACCTTTAAAGGTCATCTAGTCCAACCCCCCCGCCATGGGCAGGGACATCTTCAACTAGATCASGCTGCTCAGAGCCCCRTCCAGCCTGACCTTGAATGTTCCCAGGGATGGGGCACCTACCACCTCTCTGGGCAACCTGCTCCAGTGTTTCACCACCCTCATTGTAAAAATTTTCTTCCTTATGTCTAGTCTAAATCTACCCTCTTTTAGTTTAAATCCATTCCCCCTTGTCCTGTCACAACAGGCCCTGCTAAAAAGTCTGTCCCCATCTTTCTTATAAGCCCCTTTAAGTACTGATAGGCCGCAACAAGGTCTCCCCGGAGCCTTCTCTTCTCCAGGCTGAACAACCCCAACTCTCTCAGCCTTTCTTCGTAGGAGAGGTGTTCCATCCCCTGATCATTTTCGTGGCCCTCCTCTGGACCCGCTCCAACAGGTCTGTGTCTTCCCTGTGCTGAGGACCCCAGAGCTGGACGCAGCACTGCAGGTGGGGTCTCACCAGAGCAGAGCAGAGGGGCAGAATCCCCTCCCTYGACCTGCTGGCCAGGCTTCTTCTGATGCAGCCCAGGGTACGGTTGGCTGCCCGGGCTGTGAGTGCACATTGTCGGCTCACGTCCAGCTTTTCATCCGCCAGTACCCCCGAGTCCTTCTCATCAGGGCTGCTCTCGATGGCAAAACCCATAAAGCAGATAAGGCATCTGCTGCAACAATTTAGTGGACTGCACATTAAGAGTGATGTAGTAAAAAGATTCAGGATGCACAATAATGTAAACGATGTAAAGATCAACTGAAGTACAAACCATTCTGCATCTTTTAGTTACGGGAGAAAGTATGACAAAACAGAAGGAAAAATGTGAAACTAGCAAATGGCAGTTTCTTGGATTCAGTAGAATTTGGTTCAAAGAATACAGAAGTAGAGTGATACTGAATTTCAAGAAAGCAAATACTTTCCCCATCTCATAAGACATAATGAAAAGAAGCAACAAAATCCAGCAGCAAGTAAAGATGCTATAATTCAAGTGTATCACAGCAATAGTCCTTTACACATACAGGAATTTACTTACTTTGCGAAGCCAGGCAGCTTTACAAACTGCTTAAAAGCTCAAGGTTTACAAATTTTTAAATGGTATAGAGCAGACATACCAAAAAAGGCTATACCACAATCACGTAAGGTTACTATATGACTGAGATAAAGAAACAAAACAGCCTAATGAGTTAATGATAGCCAGAAGGCCTAAAGGGAATATGAAATTTCACAAGGGAAAAGTTATTAGAAAGAGAGTGGGTTTACTACTGAAGATGAATGCCTGAAGTTTCAAAAACGGAAAAGGTATTAGTGGCATCTTTAGTACAAGTGAAAGCTGTGGGTGGTTCCCCAAAAGTGCAGGGAAGTCAAAATATGTAACTTGTACCATTGATAAAATACTGGCATGATCACAGCGAAAAAATGAATGTCATAAGTCTACTTTAATTACAGTACTTCTGTCACACAGCCTCATGAACCATTACTGTAAATAATTTTAGAGGTGGGRGGTGTACCAAGGAATACCAAAGGATGCAATGAAAAACTCTTACTACATCAAGTTCAGAAAACTAATAGGTCAAATCTCATTTGACAACTTAAATTAACATAAGTAGGCAGTGCACTGATAAAATAAAAATATAAAACTGATGAGAAATCAGTCCTTGTAAATTGGCAATACTTTTGTTATTACACTTGGGTTAATGTAATGAACCTCCACTTCAGCGGCAGGAAGAATTGATACTTCTGTAATTTCGGATCCCTAGATAGCAAATTCCACCTTCCAAATTTAGCTCATATTGAGATAGCCTGAATACCTCTAACACTCTGTACTAAATGGTGGAAACATATCCACAAATTTATGCTTATTTGCATGGGAATCACAGTGCCATACACCTTCCATTAAGGGGTTACTAATGCTTTACAATGAAAAGGAAAAGCTATGAAATAAAGAAAACAATTTATTTTCTTGGCAAACAAGCAGGAAGGTCAATTCCCTCCTTGGCGAGGTTGAAACAATCAGCCCTAGCTCATTTCCGTCAAGAAAGAGAAAAAACAGAGGGATTCCCCTTTGGCAGCATCAGCAGGAAATAACAAGTTTTCTCCTTCCTGACTGGAACATGAAGAAGTTCTCCTCTACTCCGCCTTTGTCAAAACGCGGATGGCTACGCTGCCATGTTTCACAGCGCTGCAGCTCCCAAGTCCCGCCTACCACTTCAACTGCCCTCAAACGTGAACGAGTTTGTATCTTTGCTCCGAGAAGCCTCTTACTCCAGCCTCCCCATGCTGCCTGGTCCCCAAATTTGAGAAACTCGCCTAACTTTAAGTCAGCATCTCACTGTGCCTTTTTCTTCCAAGAAACTAGCAGCAAATCCTCTTTTTCCTTCAGAAAAATATTTTAACAGCAACCCAGACAGATACAGTTGAATTAAACCCCTTGATACATCTCACAACACTTATGCTAGACCGGAATAGGACAAATGGTTTGAACATTACTTCTGCTCTACAGCCCATTTTTACCAGCTCCTTCCCCCAGTCAAGGGGCAACAGATTATTCAACAGGGTTTTTCCAATCACCATCTTTTCTTAGACTTCATGGCCTGTCTTCTTGCCTTCAAGTCTGCCTTATATGTGCATGCTACCCAGTACACGAACTTCGATGAAGGCATTTTCCATACCATGCATATGTTACATAGCACATACATACAGGCAAGTTCCTCTCTGCTCCCTAAGAGAGAGCAAATCGCARGATTTGTTCTTGAAACCACCTTTCCTAGATGCACACTTCCTCAGAGAGAGGAGAGAAAATCTGCCTGGGCATATGCTGGGTCTGCCGCTCCCATGCTTCAAGCCCCGTTATGATGCAGAAAAGATGCAAAAAAATTCTATACATAGAATTTGGAGTCTGCCTACCTGCTTTGCAAGCATGAAGGGTCTGAAGGTCTACAGATCTGCCTGTGGTGCTTACAGAACACCACTAGATGACTAGACAGGACAAACCACTGGCTGAAGCCAACACTAACGCTTTTATTGTTATCTCGTCCTCCACCTCTTTACTTACATATTCCTCCTCTGTAGTGGTCTGGATCTAACTTGCTCCAATATAGACTGCAGAATTTTGGAGTGGAGGCTATAATTTCAAATAAGTCTTTGTGCAATAGATGTCTCAGCCAGCGACTCTCTAGCTGGGACACTCCAGAAACCCTAATGCAATACCATTAATTATAAAACAGTTCATCCAAAAGAATTCAGCATGGGTTACAAAACGCTGGATTGTTACTTTTAAAGAAACAGGCGCCTACTGGTTCATAAAGGAATCCCTTTCAAGAAAAAAAAAGAATGATTGCTCAAGATAGTAAAATGGACAAATTCTGGGTTTTTTTGGAATCATCCCAAAAATCTTCTCAAAGGTCAAGTAGTTGTAGTCAGACATCATAAACATTTAGCTATGCATGCTACAGATTCAGACCATACATACTACTTATACTCAGCAATGACTAGTTTTCTGCTTTCCATCTGTGTTGCGTAATACAGGATTTCAATGAAAAACGTAAGTAGATAGGAAGGAAAAGTGACTATTTTTTACAGTAAAAGCTGCGTATCCTGGCATCTGTTGCTCTGCATCGCTTTTGTCAGCAGAGAGACTGTGTTCAGATAAAGAAGGAGCAAGTGAAAAATGACACTGAAATGGCTGCAGTAACAAAACTAGAAAGCCTGAAATGACCTACAAGAAAATGTAACAAAGTATTTGGTAAGAAAAGCTGAAGTTTTAATAAAAAAAGCCCACAAAACCAAACTCAACACTCTGGGAAAAAACAGCAGCAAGTATTAATACACAGGAGCRCTGTGTTTAAGAAACAGACTACAGACCAAATACTATTTCCCCTTGAACAGTACAAAGTCGCCAGAGCCTGACTACAGTTGTGCGCTGAAGAATGACTATTGTAAGCTAGCTCCCTGCTCTTGTAAAGCTGGCAGAGCTGCTTTTGTGCCAGCTGCTGCGAGCTAGAGAAGAGTAATGAATTCTACTGTCAATCTTCTGCTGGCATAGGTTAAAGCCAGCTTGGGGTCTGTTCCAACTCATGCCAAGGCCAGCAGTTCAGCCAGGGATTTGTATCCTTAATTCCTGTCTCATGTATACCACGTACTACACAAATGTGAAAAGATATTGCTTCCTAAGTAAGACTAGAGAATCTTAAATAAACCATCCCACACTTTTCAACATTTGCAGAAAATGCAGAGGAGGAAACAATGCTTGAAATGTGCCAATTATAGCACAGTTGTTTTGCTAGATGAAGTAGTATTTTTGAAATGAGGTCATAATATGATGATAAAAAGAACTGATCCATGCACCACACTAACAGCAGTGACTTTTTAAAGCATGGTTTTACATGAAGTTATTCACAAATGATAATGCAGAAGGAAGTGCCCTAGGAAGATGGTATGAAAAATTAAGGAAAACACTAACACTATCAATATTTGAGGCTATCTGCAACGTATTTAAATATAACAGTTTTTGATAATCTTAAAATCACTGACAAAACAGATATCTAATAGACATTTTTAATGACAGGAAAATAAATAATCCAATATAAATACAACATTTAAAAAGATTTGGTTCCATTACATTTATATTACTCTTYGAATTCCAAGACGATTTTCTGAAAGTCTGTTGGCATAAAAACTTACTTCATCTTCCTAAATCTATTACCGTGACTACTGCGACCTACTAATGTGATCTAACCCTCAGTTATTTAAAAACAATAGACTACAAAAGAAAATTTACTTTGAGCACAGAACTCAGTCATCCAAGGAAATAACTCTCATTTCTGCCAGCTGATCTTGAGACAGGGAAGGGCTCCAAAATTACTAACATCACCCAGCCTTCTGGGAAGCAACTGCATTGGATCAGTTAAAGCAAAATAAGTGTTCACCACCATAAAGCAATGGCATTTAGTCCAGAAGAACCTCTGATTCTTGTTTAGCAGATTTTCTTCCCTGTGGTCCACAAGAATTAAGTGGCAAACATGCCAGTATTCTCATGTGCACCAGCCAATGTCACCACAGAGAGTAGGAAGCCCCTTGATGTTGGAGCTCGTACAAAAATGCTTTTGATATTTTTGGTTTTCTGAGTAATTGAAGCATTAGCTGCACCAGTACTACTGATACAAAAACCAATGCTACAACTGGTTCTATACGCATCCCTGTATGGTGTGGCAGTTTTACAACAGGAAAGCTACAGGACACAATCTGGTATTGCTCTGTACTCCAGCAACTTGAAGGATATGGTCCAGCAGTGGGCTTTGCAAAGCTTTTAAGGCCAACCAGCCTTAATTTTCCAAGTGCCTAAATATTCTGTCAATGCCTACTGATATCTTCAAATCCTAAAAAGTCTTCTACAACAACTTATTCTGAAACAATGTTCACATGCCATTCTGAATATGTTAACAGGCCAAAAAGAAAATTACTATATAAAAGACCTAACACTGACATTTAAGAAGGCATTATTTTTTAATTCCATTAAACTTAATGCATGTGATCAAAGACAGGCAACTATCTAAATTAGATTCATGCAAGATATTACTGAACCCAGTAAAAGAGATATTCCRTTTGTGTGGTTTAACCTCATTAAGATTTATTTAATTAATTGTCTCTTAGATTAAAATATCTACTGTAAACCAAGTCTGTTGCAGTTATTTCTCTTCTAGAAACAGGATCATCTTATACGATAAGGATGAGTAAATAACYTTTTCGTTAAATATCTGTAGTTATGAAAAACCCAACTCTGACCATTAACTTACTTATAACAAATATTAAAGGTCTGTTGGATTTAGGAATTCTTTTTTTGGGGGGTTGGTTTTGGTTTTTTTTTGTTACACAAAGCCTAATAAGGCAATTCTCAGGAAAATAAGGTGTATTTCCCAAACCAGATTGTATAATTTGGCAGTTGCATCTTTCATTTCCTTAGTGGAAAAAGCAATACTCTTACCATATGAAGTCACTTTGAAGGCATCCCAAATAAAGGACTGAAGACAGTCAGGACACTAATTTATCCYGAAGAAAGAAAAGACTACTTTATAAAAGAATGTAGACTGTAAAAATCATCCAAGAGGCAGCAGTTAAACCTCTCTTGGAATAGTTGCAGCCGAGGAGAGAATGGACACCAACCACCAACTAAATATTGCATAACAGGTTGTAGAGGCAAGCACCACCAAACGGAAAACTATTATAACCCATTCAAACACAGATTTTTTCCAAACCAAGGTTTTAAAGGAAGAAGAGAGTTGTGTAACACTCATTTTTCCAAACCCTCCTTCCTTATAAAGTAAGTGCAGTCAATGAGAAGACTATCAAGTAACAGTTGCAGTGTTATAGAGCGCTAGGTGACAGGTAGGGAGGGAGARGACATGAGGAGAGATTATGCTTTAGGTTACTCCAAGTAATTGTGGAGTGCTACCATACTGAAAGCAATTCTTACAACTTGGTTTTAGAGMAGAGGGAAATAAGAGCTTATCACAAAGTTCTCTAACAACTGTCACCACTGATGATAAAGGCACCTAGCAAGAAGAAAGCAAGCACCATGACAGCTGTCCGTGATATCTGCACACCAGTGGATTTATCCAGCTGCTTTCTGCAGAAGTTCTGCAGAACTCCTGTGAGGAAGCAGAAATCTGTACTACTTGACTAATTTATATTTCTGGAGAAAGAAAAAAAGAAAACCCMAAAAATTTAAAGCATTCTGCAAAGGACCTTCAAACTAAAAGGGCCATTTGCTGTGAAACACAGAAAACAGCCAAAACTAAACCACAAATTCCTGTTTCATTGCAGGAAATACTAAAATCCTCCTGTAACATACTTATCTTAAAACTGGAAGACTAACATTTTATAACCCATAATAATCCTGCTTAGATGTTCTCTGAAACACCATGCGCTTCCTCAATGATACGTAATTCTAACTATGAAAAGTATTTTTTTCAAAAGGTTCTGCTAATCCTAAAAACAACACCCGATTCAACAATGTATATTTACAGCCTTTCCATTATCCAGTGCTTGTGGAGAAGGAATTTTCCTGGTRGGCACAGGGGAAGTTTTGGATAACACAACATTCATGTAGACTTGCATGTATTAGTAGACTACACCAATCCTACTCCTCCARTCTGCCCAGAGTGACYGAAGAGGATTTTGCCATACAGGAACATACAGCCTAAAATCACGCAGAGTGAGGTGGCACAGGATGAGAAATTACTCTGAGCTGACAGTGGCACTCAGGGCTACACAGTTAACAGCTCCCYGCTGCTAAAGAAGCGTGGATAAAGAAACGTGAGAGCTCTGCCGGCGCTCAGCTGTTGTTCCACACCGAACACCACTAGCAGCAAGCTGGTCCCATTTCAATCACAAGTACTTCCACTGCAATTACAGGTATTGATTTATAGAACAACAGCCATAAATCTCAAATTAATTTAACTGGGGGGGGAGCCAAAAGGAGAAGAAATCAAAATAAATTATCTCTTACTTAACTGTAATGCAACTACAGTAAAAATTTAAACTCCCTCATAGAGCCTTTGTCACAACAACTACGCTGGCATAACCGCGCTGAGAGCGCCTGCTGGCAGAGACACAGCTTATGTCGACAGAAGATGCTTTTCTGCTGACATAGCAGTCCCATCATTTCAAACAAACTTTGTTTTTTCCTTTCAGAAGTGGAATTTTCTTTCAATATGCTGCTTCCTTGACCTGTCTGCACTGCCACAGCTGGGTCTGCTCCACCAACTTCTATGAAAAGAGTCACATAATTTCCAAGTGAGGAGTTGGACTCCCCAAGKTGAAAAACTTTTCTATTTTAACTTTCTACAGCTCTTTTTAAACTTTACATTCACTAAGTGGGATAAATACTAATTACTGTGATTTTAATATCAATCAACATAGCTGATTCTGGGAATACTGATGAGGCTCAAACTTAAGGATATTTAAGTGTAGCACAACTCCTGAGATTCTTCCAAAAAGCTTCATGAAAAAGAATTCTCTCTCAACAGATCTGTGAGCTAAGGAAGCATTATACATATTTCAGAAAAGGAAAATGGTTAAGTAGCAAAAGAAACTGATGAGCACAAGAGATGGTCCACTCTTGATATTAAATTGGTTTCTTTCCCAAGCCTTCTACACAACTTACATACCCTACTTCAGAAGATTAAAAGATGAACTTCACCTGCTATTACAAAAGCAATTTTTTTCTTCCTTTCTAAAAATCAAAATATGAAAAACCAAGCACTAAAATAGCTGGTAAAAGCCCACCTGTGTGTATATTACTATATGAATGAATATTCAACATCATTGCTTGAATGCTGCCTTCCCAATCACATASTGCAAGATGTACAGCAGTAACATACTGAATGCATTTTCAGTTTTTGCTGTATTAACTTGAGTTAATTACTTGAGAAAGGGATAGAGGTTGTTCATGCTCTGGGGACCTGTCCTGAGTACCACTATTAACAGATGAGCAGAAGAGTCTGTTAAAAATATTTTAAAAATGGGAAATTGTTTCTGATCTCATTTCCCAGAGCTGAGCTCTAGAAGGACTTCTTTACATGGGTGCAACAGCACAGACAACCTGTGTAGCTAAAGTGCCTGTGCTGAATAGCGCTTCATGGAGCACTGGGAAATACAGTAGAAAGACAGAGAGAGAACTGACAAAACTTCATCTGCCCAGATGCTTCTGCAGTTAACTTTCCAGGATAGCTCACAATACCAGCATTTCTAAATTCTCCCCCTAAGCACCCAGAATTTGGCTATTCTTGAATTAAATGGAAATCAGCCCAAACATTTCACTTAAAAYCAACAGCTGACAAATCTGATGGCAAATGTTACAACCATATTTCAAATAATGATTGCAAAGAGAAAGAAAAAAAAAATCAAAACCATGAAGAGTTTGGGGCTTGAATTTTGAAGTACATTACACATTTTTGAATAGTACTTACTGAGAAAAAATACAGCAGAAACAGGAAGCTCAGTTACAACTAAATTTTTTTTAATACACCTTTTTTTCCCCCTTAGAAATAATATACTATGCTTCAGGGAAGCATATTATTTACATTTGTTACATTTGAAGAAAAGAATGTACTTTAAGAACCCTAACTAGGAATCACTGGTCAACCACAATAAGCTATGATATTAAGCTAGTACATATCCTTTTCACTAACAATGACAACAGGGTGGAGTGTTCAAAATGGTATTTATACCAACAAAAATTATCTCTTTAAAGTTTAATTTTGAAGTTCAAGATTATTGTCTGTTCTGGAAACAAAGAAAACAATTCTGCACAAGTCTGAATTCTGGAGAGTGAAAAGCCCACACCCAGAAATATGGTAACATGAAGAGTGATGAGCTAGTAACTTTGAGAAAAATGTGTTATTTCAAATGCAGTGACTGGATGCTGGTAAACACATAATATTTGCTGTAGTTATTTAAAAAGACAGCTCTCCTCAACTATCACTTCAACTCTCTTGGGAAGGTTAACATATCCACAGAGGAACTTGCAGAAGGGAATGGATGTCTACATTTCTGCTGGTGAATACAGTGATTTAGCATTTTAACACAAATCCATCTTCACTGAAGACACTGCTACATTTGCAGAGACTGCTGCTGAAGCAGCTCAGGTACAGGCACACTCACTATTCCACCGATGTAGCTGTGAGTGCCCTAGCTTCTTAAATTGTCCAGGTATGAGTCAGCTGAATTTACTACTCAGTAATTGCATAGAAATTTCAGTGTTGACATATTAAAAGACAAAAAAATTACATTTTTGCTAATAATTTTTAAGATGGCTGGTAATTACTTACTGAAGTTTAATCCATGAGATTATGTAATCTCCATTTGTAATATAAAAGACTAAGAAACGTATTATTTCTTTTTGCTATTTTTAATTAATAAATCCACAAACTGAAGAACCATCTTACCTGATAGAGTTTTGTTTCCTGTTCTCTATCTTCATTAAAATTTGTACATCTGACTGAGGAGACGCTGTATAGATTTTTAATCTGAAAAAAAAAAAAAAGAATATGCAACAGAGAGGAAGAAACAATGATGTACAATGACTTTTCTTCCTACTATCTGTAAGAGATGGGTATCTTTTGCACGTCAACAGCCAAAAGTATGTATTTCTTCATAAAGACAGTAATTTGCCACCTACTAAGTATTTCCTATAAATGAGGGCTATAATTACTAGTATGTTTTTCTAATTACTCCAAAGGAAAGGTTCCCCATCACCCTTACTGAGGTTAATTATGGTTACATTTTTTAGAATTACAGTTGCTTTATTTGATCTTCATGCCACGAGTCAATTTCTTAATCTTTTCCTGGTTTAAATTTGGTGGCTATACTCCAGGGTTAGTTGGTTGGTGAATGTTAGGATGGTTTTCATCACAGGAATTAAAGATGTACTGCTGACTGGGAACTCAGCTCTGCATGCTGAAAGTGTAGCTAGTTTAAGCCATTTATGCAGAACTGTTCCCTTCTTTTATTAGTGCATTAGATGAACTAGGCAGAAAAGTTATTCAATACACACCTTTGACAAACTACAGGATCTGACTCCACTGGATCAATGTACGGCTTAAGGATATCAGCAAGTGTTTTATCGTCAGGCACCCTTTCACCAAAGATAAAAATCAGATACATAAGACATGGTTCATCATGTACACAAAAATCTATTATCTGAGTCATTTGGAGGAAGCTGTGTATTTGCATGCTACAGTGGCACAACTGATTAGTTTATGGGAGGATCATAAATGTGTACCAATACAGCATAGATAACTGACAGCTTTATCTCAATTTCAACACTGGGACTTCACTGGCATCTACAAGGGGTAAACAGATGCATATCTCAAGTTTCTAACCCTGCAGCAGAAACATGCTGTTCCTACAGCCCTAGAAGTAGACAAGGGCATACTTCTCATCCCCCTTCAGGCTAGGAAAAAATGAGAAAGATTTGTCAACAAAAGATTATTTTTTGGCCTTTGCAAAATGTCCTTGTGGGATCTCCTACAAAGCAAACAATACAACCATTTCATCCTATATGAAGGTCAGCTCCAGTGTGCAGGCGAAAAGGGATGGTAAATCTTGCTGAACATCTGCTCCATGAGAACAGGGTATGTTAGGTGTACGGGATATTGCTATCACGAATATACAAGCTGCTCTGTTAACATAGAGAAAAGGACTAATAATTAAACATTTTGCCCGATTTGAAAAGCCCGCTAGCTTTCAAAGAGGAAAGGACTTTGAGTATCTTTTTAAATTTAAATGCCCTTTTAACACTAAAAATAATATTCGCGTTTACCTTGTATAATAGAAATAGATAAGAACCGATCAAAATATTTTGCAGTTCAATTTCAGCAGACTAATTTAAACTTTATAAAAATTTGTTTTTCAAGCTCTGTACCCTTTTAAAGTGTATTCAGCATGACAGTGAGGAAATACGAGCTTCAAATGCCAGTAGAACTTTTTCTCCCTGAAAAGAAAAAGAAATGCATATTCTTAATATTAGCTAGTAACTACTTGTTTTTTCTATGATAAAGCTCGCTAGCCTACGACATAGGTGCAGAAAAAAACATATAGTCAAGATTTTGAATGGCAGTTTCAAAGAGTGAAAGGGGCATGCAGAGAAGCTGAGAGGCACTTTGAAAGATGCACTGCTCCCAAATCCTGCTGAATTTCAAGTCCTCATGGGATAAAAATCTGTTCCTTACAAACACAGGTAAGATATCACCAATTAACTGATCAACAGCATTTCACATTTTAAAAGGGAGTATCTTCTAGCTGACTTTCTATAGGTATAGCTGCCCTTTAATTTCAGAAAAGGAAAGTGCTTTTTGGCGTATCACCCAGGACAAACTGCCAAACCTGTGCAACAATAGAAGCCAGAGGTCTCAGCTGAGGCCAGGTTCTACATAAAACAGGGGACTCAACTTTTCACAGCAGTGATTGCCTAAATAGAAAGCATGTTGTGGGCAGGGAGGGAAGCTGCATTTTGGCATAACATGGATAACAGAAGTTAGAAAGAGTAAATGTTTTACAGAAAGATCAGGAAGCTTTTGGTAGAGACCAAAATTGATGTAATGTTCCCTTTTCTAGTTTGTTAGTTTTAAGACCCATCTTCCCTTTCCAGCTACCATAATTAATACCTGAGTATAGAAGCTACTGAAGCATGGTTCTAGTGCAATATCATCTTAAGAAAGGCAGTATTACCTACAGGATACTTTGCTGGATTAGGAAATCTCTTCTTGCCTTTTTACTCATCTGCAGAAACACTGCTGAAGTCATTACTGACTTAAGACCAAGCATTTTTCCTCTCATTGCTCCAAATTCTCCCATTTGGTACGGTGAGTGTAACAATATTTTTCTAAAAGAAATCTAAGAAAAAGCACAGTCTAAAAGGTAGGTGCATGGCCTTCTGCTCTGGTTCAGAATTTCACACTCATGACAAACAGTAAAGATTTGGAAGAGGAAGGAGGGAACTACTACCATTTAGAAATCGGGAGGCCAGACACCTATGTGAAGCACTGGAACATCTAATGGTACTCCCCGCCCTTTATTTTATTTTATTTTTTTTTAACACTACTTAAGATCTATGAATCATTATATCCAGGGTAATCACCATCAGTTATGCAAAGATTCTGGTACTACAATTACAAGTAAACACAGTGTTGTTCCAACATGTTGTTTAACATGTTTATCAGGCAGATGAAACATTATCCAGCAGGTTCTAGCTGGCTGCAGAGACAAGTGTACGTGCATCCAGTAGCAAAACAGTAAACAAGTTATCTGTAACGTTCAATTAACTATGATATTAATTTTTAAATGCAAGCACTTTATAAAAAGTGCTCTTAGCAAATAAATAATCATTCCCTTACCTAGTTATTCCTATGAGAAAACTGAGCTTTACGGCTGAATTATACTTCCTGTAGTGTGAGCAGAATCAGAATCGTTAGCGTTTATCAAAAAAAGAGCAAGCAAGACCCCTAGCTCCATGGAGCTAATAATTAGAATAAAAAGAACTAATGAAGGCCAAGGTCCCCAAAGCAGCACGTGACTCAGCAGAGTTGTGCAGCATGCTTTGCGATTCTTCCCCTCTATCTGGTCATGTTTGTTAAAGTGGAGAATGAGAATGCCCTCCTTAASTGAGAAGGTGAAGTTAGAGCACATCAGGTCTGAAAGAGGTGAGAAGATTGTATGACCAGAGCTGGAGGATAACACAGAAAACATTATTATTTACATGGCATATATAACCAGAAGCTGACACAGTATCTTGCCTCATGAATTTTATGATATTTTGTGTATTGGTGTGATACTGTCTTAAATTACCAAACTGAAAAAGGTTTTGAAATAACTCAAAATCAGTGAGTGGAATTTTGGAAGTTTTTTGCAAGATGAGTGAAACAAGGTTTTGCAATTCTTCATCTTGACAGCTGAAGGAAGCATCAATGCTACCGTATGTATAGAACAAACGGGAATATCAATAGGGTTATGGAACCAGTTCAACTGACTTGCGATCAACAAGCTTGTGATTCCTCTCTCAGACATATGTTAATATCTGGCATTTAACATGGCACGGTATTAATTCAAAGCACCTTCTCAAGGAGACTTTAGTAAAAGTTGGTAATCTTTAGACATAGAAATAGGGTCACCAYCATTAGCTGCAGGAAACACTAACGATGGACACATTTATTAAAATACTTATAAGGACTGTTCAGATGAGGGTTTTGTTATATGTTATCAACTAAAATGAGGCTTTCTAGCATTTTCTCATTGAACTCATCATCTTCCCCAAATTTTTTCAAACAGGCGGTGTTTATCTACTCTAAGCGACCAATGCTTCCTGTGATACAGACTTACTTTCTGTCAAATTTTTAAATCAAGACAGCCAAAGCAATGGGAGTACTGCAGATGTTCCTCTCCCAAGTGGAAACAGACAAACCATGACACCCCTCACAGAAACATGTATGTGGCCTAGAGGGTTGTCTCTAACACAGGCACTTGAAAAAGAAATGTTCCAGAAGTATTTCTAGCTATCTGCTACCTGTTGTTAGGAATACTCTTCATGTGTCTGCAGAAACGGTCGTCACACAGCACATTCTGATTTCACATGCAAGACCAGTTCCCTGTGGGCTCACTGAGGCAGACTCAGCTCATCACTGCAGCTGTATAATCAGCTTAAGAGGGATCTTTTCAGATTTTCGCTCTCCCTCCCCTTTTCAGACAYAATCTAGTCTATGGAATAGTGCACAGAAAGAGCTATGAATCAGGGAGCCTGAATGCTGAAGTTTAAAGTATCATTCCTTGTCAAAAAGTTTCACTTTGGAAAAACTGATACCAAAACTGCAGTTAATTACTTCATCTCTCTTCAAAGTACTCTTGGCCTGAAAGTAAATGGCAAGCAGAAAGAGGTAAGATAGATTAAGAACTGGGTAGAAGGAGGCAAGGAAAAAAGCAGCTTAGAATTGGAATAGCCTCATACTCTTCGCTGTACAATGAAGTCTTGAAAAACAACCTGCTGGGTGCCTGTTATTAAAGTGAAGTATCCCTCACCATCACTGATCTCTGCCCAGTTAGAGAACTTGATGTCAACTGTAGATGCTATCAAAGCTGCTTCACAACAAGTTCTGATTAAAATTAGATATCCTGGCTCCAGATCTCACTGACTTCATTTTCCATTATGGCTCACTGGGGTAGTATTTCCTTCAAATACAACTGACATGTACCATGTTCATTTTCTAAATGAAAATGCTTAATTGAGTAAGTCATCTGCAGTTGAGAAACAGCTCACTGCATAAAGTGTTCCATGCCGCTCAGCTGTCATGGAACGCCACTCCACGGTTTTCTTGAATACCAAGGCACTGACTACAAAACTACCGAACTGCAGAGATCTGGATGAGGCACAAGCACATCCTTGATGTAAAAGCAGCATCATAGCCCATCCCTGCATTGCTTGGCTTCACATCCTATTCTGGCTACTTCAGAAGCATGGAAACGGATCAGAGGGAAAAAGAGGAGCCAAGMACCTCTTCCCCTGCGTGAGATGTATCTGCAAATTATGTTCAGAAGTGCACAGGCTGTTTTGCAATTGCTGTTCTTCTAAAACAAAGTAACTGTCTCCCTTTCGTTTCTCCTAAAACTTCAAAAAAATTATTTTCTATAATCAACTGTAGTTTTCACAGAACTACATGTAAAGGATTTTTAAATTTTTCACAGCAAGAACTGAAGATTTTTATTTCTGATGTTACAAAGACAGCAGCAGTATATACAAAGTGGCTGTTACCTTCAGCTAGCTCTCAGGACAACTGCAAAAATTCTCACCGTCTTTTATAGTTAATGCAGTACCTAGGAAGATGTTCCAGGTACTGTGGGTGTAGGCAGTACAGCTGCTGGGAATTAAAGGACAGACCTACAAAGGATTCTGGGACTTGGACATACCAGTTAAGTGCCTTGGCAGATTTTTATAAGGGTCCAATGTTTACGTATTTCTTAAAACATGAAATATCTCATAAAGCTTAACGTTCTTACCTAGGTTTCCTCTGAACAGTCAATTTTGCCTAGATTGCAGTAGAAGGTTTTATGTATATAAAACCTTTTTAAATGTGTGTGTATATATAGGTAAAATAAAATAATTATCGACAAAAAAATTCCAAATTCATCACATCTTAAGATACCAATTGCAGTTCTGGCTCTGCAGAAGTACTTCACTGCCAGCCTGTCAAAGATAGCAATTCACTGATGATTTTGTTTCTATTTAGCAACTAATATTCTTAAAATGTTTTAAAAATAGTATACAGGACATCTTACATCAAAGCGCAAATATTGTAGTATTTCCTGTCTATGTTATTTTGAATAGATAAAAGAGATGAAAAGGACATAAAGAAGTTTAATGAAGGACCAGTTACCCTTTAATTTGACAATACCCAGTACTCTCACCCAATGCACTGAATTTTAACTGAAATACTGGGCATTCAGTATCTACAGCTTTGGATAATAATGCCTTTCTCAACTTTCTTAAGCAATGAAGATTCAACCAGAGTAAGTGACTAGATTCTCTTGTGGATTTAAAAAAAAAAAATTTAAAATAAGAGAACACGCAGAAGTGTGACGATTTCATTCCCCTCACCCCCCAAACTCTGTGTTCCTAGCGCCAAATTGTCTTTGTTGCACTTCTAACAACAGCACTCAAAAGAGAACGTCTCAGTTTTCTTGAAACTTCGTGGAAAGCTAATTCCTGGATTTGATGTATAAACAGTAAAACTGAAATATTTCTACTGAAAGTTCATATGTTTCCTAGTTACAGTAAACAGCAAGACAATCAATGAAGAAACTGAAGTGTGCTTCCTTTGTAACACATATGGTCTTCTATCAGGAGGTCAACAGCAGATGTTACTAACCATATGTGTTGGAATAATCAAACACGCCAGGCTTGAACTGAGTCCTGTGTAAATCAAAGGGACACTGTCAAGGCCGAGTAACCCAAACTGTAATAATTTTAAAGAATAAAACTACTGTCATCTTTAACTTCTGCAAATAAATTACCATCAGATTCACTATGAGAATAAAACATTTCAGTTGCTAAAAAAAAAGAAAAAAATAATCTCAGGTACGGAACTCAGTCAGTACTCATCTTCACATGGGGATGTTCTGAAAAGCTA
Organism: Oceanodroma leucorhoa; assembly: GCA_030449065.1. NCBI lineage: Eukaryota > Metazoa > Chordata > Aves > Procellariiformes > Oceanodroma > Oceanodroma leucorhoa. The sequence continues at coordinate 9,207,703 of JASVER010000010.1, forward strand.
CCGATTTGCTGAAATGCATGAACATCCTGCGCTCTGATCACTCAGAGTAGCATTCCTTTGCCTGGGAACTTACTTTGGTGGGTCCCAGAAAGCAAGCAAAGCTATGTACTAAGTAACAACTAAATTCAAGTTTAACAGCTCCAACAGTGTAATATTAGCCCAAAACCCAGCTCAGATAACTCTTTGGTAAATTCTCAAGATCAGCAACATTTCAAACAATTAATTTTAATTATCCCTACCTAGCTAAGGATTAGAGTTGACATTTTAGGGCTTTCAGGTATATCTCAAAGTAGCTTTTGTAACACTAATGATCCCTTAACTGATGCTAATCCCAAATCTCCACCCTATACTTTGTTCTCAGAATTAAATCAAAGAAGACAGATAATGAAAAAGATTCCTTCTTCTCCCACGTGTATCATTCGATCAAATGCTCCCAAGCTGCAGGCATGCCTTCCACCAGGGAAGACTTGTAGCTCTCTGGCCCCTCTTGGTGGGGGGAGAGGTAAGAAGGATTTTGTCTGGAAGGTGCTGTGAACGGAGCGGGGAGGAAGCTGGGTGGAGATGCCTGCGACAGTGTAAGGAGCACGGAGGGCTGGAGCAGGGCAGCACAGACCGCAGAACTGAGGGAGCTGCACTGCCCCATTTCAGCTTCTCACGGCTATCATCGCCTCCCACCGGGGAACCGGGAGCCACGGAGCTGCAAGCTCCCTCCCCTCTGCCCGTTTGCCCTGCTGGCTGGAGCTCCCCAGTTGCTGCCCCAGCCCTCGTCCCAACCTGGTCACATTCTCCACACCTTTCGCAAAGGCTCCCTACCCCAGCAGGCCACCCCAACTCCGCAGCAGCATGTGTCCAGAAGGGGAACTATCACTTCTACTGGAAAATAAAGGCACCACAGGAAAGGTAAGGTAAAGCAGCACATTAAAAATAATTTGCGAATAAAGTGTCCTAAACCATCTCTAAGTCTGATGTCCCCTGAGTTCACAAGCTGGACTCAGACTCTATTTTCTAATGACCCTCCATTATCTAGGTACTCAGTATTACAAGGTAGTCTAATCCATGTGTTGCCCAGCATTGGCACGTATGCTTTCACAACACCGAATTTAGCAAACAAACTAATGGAAACCAGGAAACGAAGAGTCTGGTTAATACATCCAAACAACCACTGATCTGTCCTCCAGAGCTGGCAGGGGCAGGGGATGACACAAGAATACATCTTGTACTTCCTAGTTTTGGATTACTGATTCCTGCCTTGTACAGCCTAACAGCTTGGCTCACACTGAGAGCGTGAAGAGGACATCAGAGAAGACTGTTCTCAGCTTTCCATGTACACATGTAGAGCAGCTTCCAACCTCCACCCTCTGAAGCAACCCCTCTACAAATCTCGACTGACAAACAGCATGACGAGGGGTTCAGATCTACAGAAGAGCAGACACACCAGACCCTGACCACTGTCGGGCGTTAAGTTTATATCACAGAATCATAGAATCATTAAGGTTGGAAAAGACCTCTAAGATCATCAAGTCCAACCATCAACCCAACACCACCATGCCCACTAAACCATGTCCCAAAATGCCACGTCTACACGTTTTTTGAACGCCTCCAGTGATGGTGACTCCACCACTTCCCTGGGCAGCCTCTTCAAATGCTTGATCGCTCTTTCAGTAAAGAAATTTCTCCTAATATCCAATCCAAACCTCCGCTGGCGCAACTTGAGGCAACTATTTGCACAGCTTTACCCCATTTGAATGTAATATTCAACAAAATATCATGGGTGTCATGGAGTCACGTGGGATAGGTGTTAAATGGCTGATACTCACTGGTTCGATCAAACCTGAGGTTTGATTCCTCAGGAACATATGTAAGGAGAGTAAGCAAAACATGCCAATTAAAAAAACAAAAAAACAACCAAAACCAAAGGTTAATTTTTAATCTGCATCACTGAATTYAAACAGCCCATTGCTGTGTGAGTAACAGTAGCAGCAAAAGAGAAGAAACATGTCCTTTGTGTAGTACTCACTGAGCATATTCCATACCATTGGAGAGCATTTACAGGAAAGAGACAGTTACTTCTCTCYCTAACGGTTACTCTTAAGAACAGAGAAGGTTATCATGTTCTTTCTGATGGGGTGTGAAAGTCCCAGAAAGGCTGCCATCCCAAAACAACAACAAAAAAAATACCCTAGGACTTTACGATTGACAAAAAACAGTAAGGCATTCTCCCAGACAGCCTGTGAAATACTTCCATGCCTATTTGCCAATAAGTCACCTTCCTTGCCCCATCCCCTTAGTTTTTAAATCTCCTTCTGTTAAACAACATGACACGCGCGAAAGCATAATCTGCTCAAAGCTTAATTTGTTCCCAATGCAAGCTACACTTCAGTATGTACCCAAAAAGGCTTTCTAGAGAAAAAGAACTGAAAAACATGGTACATGAAGGCAAATTTCCATCAGCACAGCATTGTACCCCGYCCAGGATCTTCCCAATAGTGTTAAACCTCCCTGTATCTGTGCCTTTTCTGTTCCTCTGTCCTTCTCTCAGCTACCGATCCCAGCATCCCTGAGCTTTCTGCACTTGCTCCGGCTCTTAAAGACTACTCCTTACCCTGCACTCCTACGGGTGTTTATGTTGCTTTATCCACAACATTGAGGAAACTCCCCAGGAAAGTTAAACTCGGCCTAAGCCTGAGATACTTCAACAGCATGAGACTAGCACAAGATCCCTGTAAAAGGTAGAACATGTGGCCAAGGAAAAGAAAGCYGTTGCAGAGGCAGACAGCCTCTGCTCATATGACTGACATCTGCAAGGTCTGGGGCTATCCCCTGGTCTGTTCTGAGGGGAGCGCCTCAGTGATGTATAAATTTGGGGTAGAGGGAGGAGAAAATGCCCCAGATTTCCTTTCTTTCCATTGATCCACCCTGGGTTTTCTCTAGCAGAATTGGTAAAATATGTCATTTTAAAAGGTTACACTTCTACATTTATTTTATGCCTTACGTTCTGCTAAAAATTAAGATATCTGCAAAACCAAAAACCTGTGCTTTTGCCCCAGARCAGAAGAAATGACCCAGGCAAGCCTGGTGAGCCGTTTTTCAGGTCGGTTATTACTTTGTCAGAGACAGACCCCTGGTGGCCAGTCAGCCCCCGCASCGCGCCCTGCCAGGCACCCCACTACCCCCACGGTTTGCGCATCTCGGAGAAGAGAGGGAAAAATGCATCCTGAAAGCAGAACTTGCTTTCAGAAACCAAGCAGAGGAGCCATCAGGGTTAGCTGGCACAGCTGATTACTGTGAGAAGCTAGGAAGACATTTATGTTTGCTCCCAGGAGATCATCGAGCTGAACTCTAGACCTGTTTCCTGCCATAATGAATTACTTTGTAATTTTTTTTTTTTTTTTTTTTTTTTTTACTGTGAAAATACTTTTAAAATACAAACTCTGGATATCAGAGAAAACCCACAGAACGGATAAAGGGAAGAACATTTAAAGTCTTCTTAGCCTTTTTCCTGAATTCATATGTGTCTGTCTGCACTTGTCTCTCTAAGCTGTGCTGTATCAAGCACCCACATCCTCCAGCACAGCAACTCCTAACATGGCATGCAACAGAGAGGACTGTATTGGAAGCACCTCTTCAGACTTAAAGTCAGCCTCTTCAGAGAGAGGGATTTTTGCAATCATTCTACATTAATCCTCTATCATAAACCTTTAAAGAAGTGTTTTCTTTTTCCAGCAACAAATCTCAATGTTAATTAAAAGATGGAAAAACACAACAGCACTGATTCTTCCTCCTGTTACTCAACGTTGGTATTCTTCAAAACAAAGCATGAATTGCATAAACTGCTAAACTGAGCTCAAAGAGCCTAAAAAATGAAAACCTGCAGCACGAAATATTAAATCTAGATAGCTTTTGTAAAAAAATCATGCATCGAAGATTTTAAAAGCAAGCATATTGGTATGAATTCAGGTTCTCATCATTACACGTTCAGTGAAAAACAACATATTGCTGACTGTAACCAACTGAAGACTCACATGCAATTGAAGGTGGTTGAATTTTCTCTTCTTTTTGTAAATCCAACGGGCAGTGTTCTCAGGTCAATGTCACACCTTCGAGCTTTGTTTCTCAAGCAATATAACTAGTAAAATATAAAACAAATTTTAAAAAAAAATCTGAATAATGTATTCAAAACCTGAAAGTTAAACAATAAAAGAGTAATGCTGACAGGAATATTATGGGAAAATTGTAGAAAAGGCCACATTTAATGAGGTACTTTCTTTGACTTTTTAAAAAACCATCATGAATGAAAAAGTTAGTTTCTAGGCTTACTTTATTATCTGAAACATTTTCAGGTGAAGTTTTTCCATGGTTAAAAACCAACATGCCAATGACCTCTTTATCATAAAAGTTCTTTAACATACCATGAAAGCCACAGACAGCCATTGTGGGTGTAACTCCACCCACAGAGCTGTTTTTTGGGCTACAACCCCACTAGCAGAAGGGACGCACAAGCACCATCTCAGCCATTCTGACAAATTCTGATTTGAAGATAGCACTAAGGGTATCATCCCGTAAACATGCCTAATACCACACCCTAAAAAAACTACTACCTATATAGCATCTCACCGTCTTCAGCGCATGTTTTCAAGACATCATGGTGATACATACACACACAGAGTATGACTTCAGCCTGAGAGAAAGCTGGACTCTTCTGAATTTGCTTTGTCATCAACATGAGTTCTCTCCAACTGAGTTTAGTACTATACTTAAAGATATCTTCACAAGACTGGAAAACAACATGGCCCTGATACCCTTCTGTGACATATCAATGAGTCAAAGTATTTTGGAGCGAATTTTGGTCTTCTTTTTTGCTTGCTTCGGGTTTTTTTTTCCTTCTTGATCTTGGTCTTCATAGTTTATTGTTATAGGACTTCCAGGAAATGCCATACATTTCTGTAATCTCATTAATGCTTTACTGGAATTGGAGGAGTTTCAACAAAAATCCCCTCCCACCCTTAGAAGGCTGGCTTTTACTTCATTGGTACTTAGATTTATTCTTTGCAGAACTCTGGTTGCCTTCATTTGGTATATGGGGAAGCATGTAATAATTTTTAGGCAATTAATAAACGCATTGTTTACCTAGGAATTTTGTACTTAAAAATTCAAAAAAGTTGCAGAGGTGGAAGGAAACATTCAGGCTTTCTTAACACACATCTATCATCAAACAGCAAGAGTGGTCATGCATCAGTTTTAAGAATGTGCACTGTTAGCAATTTATTCTTCTAAACAATTGGACGTAGCCATCAACATTATTATTACATAAACCTAGAGACTTCTTTTGATTTCTGGCTCTAAATTCAGGGTCATTCCTACCTTCATAAGAGAGATATCAGCTCTGAAATCTGGACTGGGACTGCCTCAGTGGGAATTCAAAGGTAGTCAACCCTATCTCCAAGAGACCAAGTTGCTAATTTAAAACTTACAAGTTTTTTTGTTGTTGGACTATGCACAGTAGGATGTCGAGCAGCAGCATCAGCTGTCCTTCCTACATCTTCCAGGAAACGATAATCTGAAGGTAAAAAAAGAATAAGGAAAAAATGTAGTGCTAACCTAGTAGAACCAATGAATTTTAAAAAGCACGAGGAATATTCTTACCACTCAAAAGGTTCAAGTCAGTAAATTCATTTACAGAGACAAACGCTGTTTTATCCCTGACTCCATTACAGCTCAGTGCAAGCTTATGCTTCTTTACACACAACAGACTGAAATGACAAAAAGAAAAACGTTAACATGCCATGTTCAGCACATAAGTGGGGAAAAGAACCAAAACAATTTAATTCAGACAATAGATACCTGCACGAGTATTTCATGCATCGTGGACATCTGTACTTAGCTTCCTCTTCACTACATGTTTCACATCTGAAAGAAGTAAAAAGTACCTCTTAATAAAGTGGCATCTTTGTGCCTGACTGGCCTGGGAAGGTGCCTGCTCAACAACCAGGCACTATGCCATCAATCGGCATTTTCAGGAAAAGTTATCTRAACCCTGAAAGAAGAAAGAGAAAATACAAATACCATGGATCAGATAAGGTGGCAAACAAAATAACGCAAGCTACAGGGAGTATCTCCAAACACGTCCAGGAGTGTTACCTATATTAAAACACAGAGCAGACGCTTGAAAGAAAGAAAAAAACCCATGCTAACTGCAGAGTTGGAAACATAGCAAGGCTGTATCAGCTTATGCTTTGTGGCCTGCTTCTATTAGTGCTTTTCTCCATTTAAATCACCTGTAATGTGCATTGCACCACGCTGGCTTATAATGGTCCCAGGTGTAGGCAGATGGAAAACAAATGTTGAGCATTCACACTAAAACCTGAACACTACATCCCATTTTTTCAATGAAGCAGGAAAAACATGCTGATGTATAGTCACCAAAACTTCTGGCTGTTAGCAGTGCAAACCCCAAAGTCAGGGAACCTCTCAGGCACAATGTGTAAGCTTGATGAATGTAGCTAACAAATATTAACTCATTAAAAAAAATTCCTCTACAAATATAATCTTCTGCTTTTTAACTAGGCTATTACAACAGACGTTTCTCCTATTCTTAGGAAAAAGTTCTTGATATAGTAACTGAAACAATCATAACTTTTAATTTATTTTAACGCCTACAAATAGGGAAGGGAAATAACCTTCCCCCCACATCAGTAAAGTTTTAAAAAATGGCACAAACCCACTACTTTCAACCACTAGAGGAAAAATGTAAGGCTCAGAATACCGTTCCTCCTCTCCCCACCACGCGCTCGCCGCTAGCTTGACAGCGGAGGTGTGAAGGACAAGCTCAGCAGTACCATCTCCTGACGAGAAGCTGGCGCTGTATACTGGCCATGAAGTATTGTAAGAACAGAAAAAAAGTGTTTCATACACTGAAAACAGAAACAGGAAATACTCTGAACACGGATTCGTCTTTTTTTTTTTTTTTAGCATCTCCACAGTGCCCAAGGCACGTTCGTAGTTCCGCTGCAATGCCAGAGGAAGCCTCGCCACGCGCCTCCTGCGCGCAGAGCCCACCACCGCGCTGGGCACACGCCGCTTCCCGGGACAGAACTCGCCCCCGGCCCGGGAACAGTCCGCTCGCTCACAGGAAAACGGAACTGCCCCGTACCGAGGCGGTAAGGCCCCTCGCAGAGGCAGCTACTCCCCTCCAAACATGCAGAGGAGCGACGAGAAGGCGCGGGGGCCGCAGGGCAGAAGGCAGCGATCCCGCCCCCCTCGGGCACCTGCGTTCCCCGGGGCCCCGGCGCCCGCCGGAGGGGCAGGCCCGGCCCGCAGCAGGCCCCGCGGAGCTCCCGGGGCAGGCCTGCGGCGGCGGCGCTCCGTGAGGAGAGGCCGGCGCTGCCTTTCCCTTCGGCGGCCGCGAGTTTTCGCGGAACGCGAGGGAGGCGCTCCCGGGGCCCCGCCGGCCGCGAGSCTCGGCGGCCACGGGCCTCTGCAGRAGACGTGAGGGCGCTCCCGGGTGCGGTCCTGCCCTTGCCCCTACCTCTGCAGGGACATCTTCCGCCCGCCCGATGACCGCYGCGGGCTCTCGGGCCCTTCCCGCTCCGCCATGGCTGCGCGGCGCCGCCTCCACACGCCGTGCCCGACGGGGCCTGGCCGGGGCGGGCCCGGCCGCGGCCTTTCCTGGGCGGCGGCGCCGCCTGGCGGCTCTCGGGTGGCGGCGGCCTCAGCCTGCGGCGCCGCGGGCCGGCACTGCGGGGCTCTGCAGGCGCCGCCGGAGCCGGGCCTCGCCCCGGAGCAGGGCAGAAAGGCCCCGCTCCCCCCCGCCTTAGGCTGGAGCCGGCCCGCTCCCTGCGGCGCAGAGCGCATCCTGTAGCCTTTAGACTTTACCCCTCCTGCTTTAGGCTGTTTCAAAGCCCCACTTCCCAGGTGCTTTTTCTGGATTTTTAACCATGAAAAATAACAATTAAAAGGGATAAAAGAATTCCGAGAGACTTTTGTAATCTAGCTCAGGGCTTGCTCTAAAATTAAGGGTAACAAAGTAGGTGACCACCTCAGAAACCATAAAAAATTAATTGCAGAGTACAGGTACTTGTTAACATTGTGGGACAAAATTGTATGAGATGTCCTGCAAATGCCTTCAGGGGCTTCAGTAAATATGTCCGAATACAAGAGGCTTTCCAAAACACACACTGCACYGTATACAAATACACTGTCAAACAGGACGCTTTCAGCCAATCRTTTCTGGCAACCTCCACCTCGAGCGATGCAGGACATTACTATCTGTCAGTGTCCTGCTGCACAAGTTCATTGTGCTATCTATGCATTTTTGCCTCAATTACAGAAATGCAGACATTTACATCTGAGCAGCCTTATAATACTTTAAGCTATTTGTTTTTGAAATACGTAATTTCTGAGACACACAAATATAAACCATAAATAAAGGCTATAAAGAATTTCCAAAAGCAGGACAAATGAGACTAACAGAAATACACATGAAGCAGAATATTTTCTAAGAGATTACTTTCTTACAAAGAAATAATCCATTTGTCAGAACATCAGCTCCACAGCCAAACCTAGAGCAAATGACAGGTGATTCTGTCAGACTGTAACGATCTTGAAAATGCAGAAAGTGAGACATTTTCTCTAACCTTTATCATCACTCCGTAATCTTGCTTTGTCTTTAGTTTTATCAGATTTTCTCACAGGGAGCAAAACTGATGCTTCACTRTAAAATGTCAAATGGGATGTATACGTACGTTACCTTGTAAAAGTAAACAGTCACTCTCGCAGTATTCCATGGCACGAAGCGTGTGCATTTCCCCTTGGTAAAGGAAGCATTGCCACCTAACAAGTATCCTTCTAGAGGATTTTCATCATTGCTAAGAATGAACTATGCAATACAAAACAGAATAGCAAAAGACAAACAGATAGCTTGGAAGCTTACTTTATTATACTTTGGTAAGCGTGGTTTCCTGTGGATCAAGACAGTTAAACAAGTTGTTTGAACACTCCCCTCCTCCCCAGTATAGTCTGGTATCATCTTGCCGCGTACTACTGAGCAGACTTTGGATTGATAATAGATAGAGACATATCGTTATAAAGAGTGCTTTTCCTAATGGTCAAATTGTTCTTTTTTTAGTAAAAAAAACATGGCTGAACATTTTAGGCTTAATTTAAAACAACTGAAATGACCTAATAATGCAAAAAAATGGAATTTCTAAGTTGATGAAATGCTGATTATAATTTAACAGCAGCCATTCAGAAGACATGCTGTAGTAGATTTTTTTCACAAGTTACAAAATATATACACAATATATCATCTTAAGATGCCTTTGGCATTCAAAATGTTAACTGAAATACAGAATCTAAAACTCAAAACTACTACAGGTAGCTCTTCTACAACAATTTTTACAATGGCTGTAAAGCTAACTGTTCTGACTATATGCATCATATACAATGTGCTGTCTCATATACCATTTCCACAACAGTACACAAAAATATTTTAAACAAGGAATCCACATAAATAATGTTTTCATTGTAGTGAAGTATGTGACCAACGATTTAAAATAAGTACCTTTACAACACAGAAGCATATCCTGATGTAACCAGCACATACAGTCTGAAAGATAAAAAGGGACTCAAATAATCTCTGATAAGGCCACAAGCACCTTGTGTTATGAAGAGCACCAAGGCAACATGGACAGGAAACACAAAAGAGGTAGTGTGCCATCTGTTAAGATGTGTCCACAAAGGACTACAATAAAACAATGTTTAAGAAAAGAAGACGTATTGTACTGTGGCATAATTCACTTTTCATATATAAGCTATTGCACATTTAGGAGCATTAGCCAGTATTGCTCCTTAGTATTGTATGCCTCCAGCTTTCCTCGGGATGTTTTTTTTTTTTGCAGTGCTGTTAAAGAGATTGCTAGGAACACTAGAGTCCTGAAAATTCCATGTTCAGATGCTCAGTTCCAGGAAATTATGCAAGAAAGCACCAACCAATTATCTTTTTTTTCAAATCCTTTATGAAAATTGTTGAGTCTGTCCTTTCTTTCTTTCTTTTTTTCTTTTCTTTTTCAATGCCATTCCTACTTAGGAGGAAGTCTTTTTCTTCCTGAGGTTCTTTAACCAACACTGTTTAAAACGATTCTTCAGTTTCCTAGTAATTTTGCCTGCAATGGATCATTACTTTTGCATTCAATCTATGCAGCAATTCCATGTTGATGCAAAAAAAAAAACCAGGACAGAAACCTTAAAGGAAGCACACTGAACCACTTTCTATGAAGTGCTGCTGTCCTGGTTTGAGATGAGGAAGTGCATTAACTTGAACAACTGGAAGCTGATTAGTGTCCTGAGTGTGAAAAAAGAACTGTGTCTTATGCCAGCTGCCATCTTCAATCTGCAACACACAGAAGCGGAATATTAGATTCATATCAAAGATGAGCTTAAAAACACAAATGGAAATTGTGCTTAAAGAGTGAGAGGAGGAGGAGGAGTGTACAGAAATATTCCTTCTCCCAGCAGTTCCTAAAGAAACTGTGTAATTTAACAAATGCCATTTCTTCCATGGATACCACGGGCACTCCTGGCAAAACTAACTGTAAAAAAGCCCAGCCCGGAATCCAGCCGGAGTGGCTGCAGACACAGTGCAACAGGGCTCAGAGCAGAGCGCCTGTCACTTCGCAAGCAGTCCTGGGCTCATACAGACTCTTAGATCTCTTGCTAAATTCACCTCCAAATCTGAACAGTAGGTCTCAGATTATGAACTCTACAGGCACTCGAATGACTTTGTCCTTGAAGAATAATCATGGGGAATGAGATCTCCATTTTTGCCATGAACTTTGTATTGATTATTCTAATCTTTTAAGAATCTCAGTAAAAACTCGATACCTCCTAAAAATTATAAAATAACATTGTAACATTGTCTGAGGCTGGGAGTGCCTTGATGTTTGCAATCCCTCCATTCTTAAAAAACATCAAGTACAGTGGACACCACTGAAAAGTGAAATCCCTGCAGAGAGGGAAATGTGTGAGATTCTGCAGCAGATCTTACAATACATCGTTTCCCACAGAAAGAGTAACAGACCTTGTAGAATCTCACAGAAAAATGGCAATTCTCAATAGCCATCACTGTATGCCTTAATTTTTCTCAGGGATTAAAACAGTCCCATACAGACTGGGAGGTGGGGAGAAAGGGCTTTGATGGCCATACCTTAGCTGCGTGACACAGGCTAGAGCATCGCATTAGTGATGCTAATAAAGGTTGGAAGCACAACAGCATTGAAGTGCCTCAATAAAACCACTTTCTGTCTTGAGATTAAAAAAATCTCACTTGACATCCCTGTATCGATATGGAACCAGTCTCATGTCTTTCGTTACTGTAAATGAAAGTAGAGCTATAAAATACTGAAAGTGTAAAGTGTTTGTCTCCTATATTTCATAGTGTTCTACCAAGACATTTACCAAATGGCTCACATCTTGGTGAGTGGAGTAATCTAATAAGCATTAGAAAATTAATAAGCTCTTCCAATTTTTCCTAAACACAAATATGATTTCATATTTTAGTTAGCAATGGAGTTCATTTCCAATCATCATTATTTTGTTAAATAACCAAACAATTGACTCATAGTCAATGAATTTAAAGATATTTAGTTGTTCAAAAAATAATTTCCAGCCTGTTTGAACCTGAGATTTTGTGTTAGATAACCTCAACAGAACCCCTACTGAAGCCTGAATTCTCACTTTGAGAGTAACTCTTTATAAAGTTACTTGGAGGACCTCCTTATTTCTGTTCTGATTTCTCTCCAGTATCTTAGTAGGGTCTTGAAATACATGACTGTCAATGCGAACAGCAAGTATAGATACCCTGTATTACTGCAATTGCTTTTACGTTTGGGTAGATGTTGAATTCAATACCAAAAGGTTGGCATATAAAGACATATGCAGAACAATGGAAGAAGTAAGCTTTAAGGGATGTGAATCTAAATGATTGTTATTTATTTGCAGAAAGTTAATAATGCCTAAACAGTAACTCCATTATGGTTTTAATAATGCTAGTGCTAAAAAATATTTACCATGCATTCATCCATAAGCACCTTCGGTTCAAGTAGCGTATTTGCTTTAAATATTTGACCATTCCATCCTTTGAAGCTAACAGACGTTTTCTGGCCACCTACTTTATTTAATCTCCACATTGGTGTGTTCAGACAATGAACTGTGATGCTATGGGTTGCTTCTGAGCTCAGTAAATGAAGGAAGTTCATCTGCACTTTTCCAACGCCGAACTCCAGCTAAGTTCCAAGAGAAAAGCATCGTTAGGCTTACAGCTGGACTATGCTGAATGGCCACAGCAATGCAAAGTGACATGCACATACATGTGTGGTGTTCAGGCACGAGAGCAGGTGTACATGTTTATACATTGGGATCAATGCCAAAGAGCACGATTTGTATTTTTCAGGAGAGCTGTTAGGTTCTATTATAGTGATTACTATATACAGAAGCTTTCATAGGACATTTCCAAAGCTTAAATATAAACATTTGCTAATGCTTACAACATTGTTGAAACACAGCTGGGCAGAACACACTATTTTTAAATAAGGAAACCGAAACAAATGATTTTGTGATTCAAACAAAGATATTAGCAGCAGCAGTGTTTTAACTGCAGCCACATCATTCTGCTGTTTAGTCTCCTTAGACCACAGGCTCTGGCAATACCTACATCCCATTCAAAATCCGAAAATTCATAAGYGTACTTTGATTTTAGACAGAAAATATAGTTACTCATTACTCAACAAGAACTGCTCCAAGACTAGATCATTTTCAGGGATCTTCCAAATGTAGGAATGTGTATGGGAACTTTATGGTATTTCTGATGCTCTTCAATGACTACAGTGTATATGCAAAACTCCACAAATATAAAATTTCTATTCCCAAGGGTTTATGGACTACATGTAAAAAGGAGCATGGACTAATGATATAAAGGAAACCAATTTCTGCCTAATGGCATTTAAAAGTAGCTAAGTGTTGAAAAGTAGCCATCATTTTCTTCCTTCCCATTGCAATGACCTCAGCATCTCTACACTTAGCTGCCCTGAGTGATGAGGTACTAATGTAGCTTAGAAGCATTTCAGGCTTATTTTTATGCCTTGAATAGGAAAGTATAAAGCAAAACAAAATAATTCTATCAGCATGGAAGGTGAGTAAATGAMCAAAGTGAGAGTTACACTAACATATAATGTCTCCAGAAAATCTGTAACAGGATATATAACACGTCCTTCCACAAAGATGCACATTAAAAAAMCCCTTGAAATCTAACATCTTTTCATGAGTTAAGTAAGTAAGCATTCATTTGTTCAGAGTTCCAGCACAGATACAATCTCTCTGGAAGCAATGCATACCTTTGTCACAGACAGCGGTGTTAAACATGTCTGACCACCTGCAGTGAAGTTGCAGAAAACTTCAATGGCATCAGAAGGACATCCAATATTTGGGTCAATCCAGTATTTTCCTATTAGTATATAATCCCAGATGGAAAATAAAACCAAAATATAATTGTTACTAAACAATTTGCCAAAATATTCATACTTTTTGGCAAGTATTAGATATATTATCACCATAGCTTCACTAGGAAATGAAAGAAAAGGAACATGAAAGTCTTTTCACTGTTATAATTCCACTAGTAACAGATACTGAGCAAAATTATCACAGCCATTCAATTCTGATTACATATACAATGACTTCTGAATACTACCATAGTTTCAAAAATGTTTTCTCTTTCTACAGCTGAGCAGTGAGAACAAATGGTATTTCCAGTCTGCTCTTTCTGTATTAAAACTTAATTTTTTTTTCTTTGGGCTTGGCTTTATGCAGAGAATATATTCAGGATGTAAAATATCAATCTAAATTCTCTTGCTCTCACAGCGTCTTGAAGATCCTTTCTTTCTCCACTATATTTCTCCCATCAAACACTTCTACATGACATATCCTAGTGATGGTAATAAGGAGTATTTGCCATTGTGAATCCATGAGATTTGATCCAATAAAAGAAATAGGACATATGCAAATTATATCAGGATTTAGCTTTCCTTAATTTATGGTTAAATATGGGGGAGCCTGTGCTCTACAATTTATATGTGTGTGTGTAATCCTCTGAAATAGAGGACTCTGTTGGTGACCTCTGTGGCCCTAAAGGACTGAGATTTATTTAGGAGAGCACAGTTCTAATAAGGGTTAGGCTCATCTCTAGAGTCTTAAAGAATTGATTCGTCCTTATATATGCCATAGAACAGTGATTTCCCTGTAACCTCTAACTTCATTTCCCATTTCCTCCTTAGCTTGTTAATGCTAATTAACAAGTGCCACAAAACATAGCACTAGGAAGAAATTTAACTCTATCCTAGCCAGCTTCTTGTGCACCTCACAGAGCATGTGAGCTGAAAAGTCCTTGAGAAAGTAGACTACCTAGCAACAACTAAAAACATCAGCATGTCATCAACATTCTTCTTACACTAAATCCAAAACATAGCACTATACCAACTACTAGAAAGAAAATTAATTCCACCCCAGCCAAAACCAGGACAAATATCTATATAATCTTAGATAGCTACATAACTTCATCTTCAAAATTTAGAAATTCTATCAAATAAAATAAAGATAGCTGTGACAGGCACACTGCAACAGAATATAATAAAAAAGTCTACACATTAGAATTTTGATGTAGAAAGTAACATTTGGAAGCAACACATTTCAAAGCCTAGTTGTGTTCAAGCTTTAATGAAAGTGGACACTTACCATCTGCCACTTTACGTTCACAGTTAAGCAAATCCCTGCAGATGCGTGCTGGGTTATCCCGTGTGCCAAGGGGGTTCTTGATGCTGTGCAGTAAATTGCTAAGGTAGTGCAGCGTTTTGAATATCTCTGTACTGTGATCTAGTAAAGTTACTTCAGTATTCTGGTATTTCTGCCAAGGGCCGTTAGCAAATGTGTTACCACAAAGAAGTATCACAGCAACAGTATATGCAGTCAAAGTCAAATGGCCATTGAATAACCAGAAAGAAGCAAAGTATTTACAATGCATGCAAATCAGCCATATAAAACAGGGTAAGAATAACATATTCCAATGAACAAATTAGTACATTTTATTAAAATTATCAGACCAGTGAAGTTACAGGCAGGTTAAGATCGTGCAAATACATCATAATGACATGTTGACATAAAAAAGTGGATACAGGAAAAAAAAGAAAAAAGAAAAAAAATTAGTGCATTTTTAAAGTATACTTAGCAGTTTCAGATTTTGTACAGTGAAATCTACTCTTAGACTTAATCTAGAAAATATATGCAAATGTATTTGACTTCACCCATGTAAGGAATTTTCTTGCAATCAATGGGACCACACACTTACATATACGTCAGTATTTTTTGGATCAAGGCCTAAACGCCACTATCATTATCTGTGTCTGAACAGATACAGTCTGCTATGTGTGATAGTCAATAAATTTCCATTACTGCCAATCATGACAAAAAGTAGAAATGCTGCTGTTTTTCTTAACTTCATTTCAATTGTATCCTATAAATCTTAGCATGTTTAATTATATTCTACAGTAATTACTTGCTACCCATAATTCATTTTAAATTAAGTCTTTATAAACAAGCCCTGTTCTGTCCTCAGAAAATAGAATTATAATTGCATACCCTGTATGATAATGTAAACACACTGAAATATATTACCTCCATCTGCAGTGCAGCATTTGACTCAATCAAAGCTTGAACAGCAGCATTGATGTCCACTTGTTTCTGGAAAAAAAGGTATTTCAGAATATAAAAAGATGAACATGAATATTCTAAAATGCAGGTGGTAAACTCTTTGAGCACTGTAGCAACATACATGATAGCTCCATTATTTTGTCATTTTACAAAATATTTCATTGTAAACACTTACTTTTAAAATAGGATCCTTCCTTCCATTTCCAAAAAATGCAAGCATGCATACAGAAAAAGCGTATTTGATTTTTATTAGCACCCCCATAATCAATTTAATGATCATACTCCTGAAACCTGCCAAAAAGATACTGTAATAGTTGTTACAGACTAATGTCCCAACTTGTTCCTCCCAGCCACTTGATTTATATACTTAAGAAAACCAATCTGGGTAAGTGTGAAAAGGTGTTATTCCTTTACAGAGAAGCACACAAAGAATATCTCAATCAGCCATCAGCAGCTGTCTTCATGATGCATGAGCAAGTACCAAGACTGACAAACTAGCCTCTGAACGAGGAAGGCCATTTCTTGCGTATCTTCATTCTCTGCACTTTGTGTGATGTATATACCAGACCCAGACAACAGGTTTATTTATTTTTAAAGAATTAAGTCACCCACACAAACATCTAGTTCTTACAATTTGTTCTCAGATTACATATATCATTACAGCTTCAGGACACTTCAGATATTGAGTCTGTCCTAACTGGCACAACCCCTTAGCAAACTACATCTGTGTCTGTGTATATATACAGGGAGAACATTTGGGCCAGAAAGAGCACAAAATTTTCTGTGGCTATCTTTCAGAGTGTTCAAGTGCAGAACAGGAGAAAAACCTTTTAGAGTGTGATGGAGTTAACCCATGTCAAAAGTATGAGCATGTCCATGAGTGTTGCCTGTTGAGGACTCAACAGCATGGCAGAACAGAACTGATAGTGTAAGATGGAAGGTTCAAAAACTGTATTACTGTAGTGATGGAAGTTGTAGAAAAATGTATTTGCATTTCATGTGCAGTGATAGAACAATCAATGCATTTGAAGAGGATCCTGCTATTTTCACTTTCAGAAAAGGACTGTATTGTAGGTTAGGGTTGTTACAGAACTTACTCTTGGTCCTGGTGGTCCAGGTGGTCCCTGGAAAATGGAAGAAACCAGGTATTAGGTGCCTCACATGTTTATATAATGCAATCAMAATGGAAAAATACAGGCATGTTTTTTTATACACTTACAGGGAGCCCTGGCTGGCCCTGAGGTCCCTGAGGCCCCTAGAAGAAATGGAGATAAAATGCAACAGTTACAGATGAACATCTCTGCTTTTATGTTTATGTATTTTTTAAATCACAAATTGTCACAATGTATACAATGAAGAAGATGTGATACTGGTTTTGGTAAAGCTGTAGATTATTAGTTACTATTGTTAAAGTACCATACTCTGTTAACGTGTGAATATTCCTGTTAGAATTGCTGGGTTGTCTGGTTACTTGTTTATCCAGTTACTTTTGACATTAAGGGAACATTAGAAGTCATACAAAGTATTAATATCTAACGTGCTATATATTGTGCCAGCATTATATGCATATTGCCAATAAAAGTACTACAGGGGATGAATGATCATAAAAGCATTGTAAATAATGTTACGGGTAGTTCTAAAAAACTAACTGATCTGCTTTACTCCATGAATATCTGCTAGGCATTTATTAGCTCCATTTATTAGCGTGTCAGTTTTCAGCCAGAACATGTTATGTTCATTGTTGAACAGTGATATCGCAGGCTTCCTTCATATTCAAGAAGTTATGCCCTTATTTCCTCATGATAAGGGGCATCATTTTAGTGTGTAGGATGATGTAGTGGRGAGGAGAAGAGGAGAAGGAACAGCTGCTTTTCCCTAGCTTATGGTGCCTACAATGCACGTAGTCTTAAATCTAAGTTTTAGGCTTGCCGTAGGGTTGGACATGGATCCTCCCAAAAACAATAACTCCATCTGAGTTACCCTTTCTTTGCACAACTATTCACATTAAGATGGAATGATTACAAATATTTATTAATATACAGTGATACTTGTGTTTCTGTTAGATTCTCTTCTTCAGTCTCTATATATTCAAAGCCTCTAGGAGCTGCTGTAACATAAACAATAGCGAGAAAAATGTCAAGGAAAAGAATAGGTGGCAGTGCCTTAAAACGAGCAGAAGAGAAGAAGAAGGAATGAAAGGCATCGGCCAGACTTGCACCATATATTAGTAAAACCTTTTAACATATCTGAGTTAATTTAAGCAAAACACTCTTTATCCAGTGCTGCTTGTACCAATTATTTGAGCACAGTAAGCTGTTCCAGCAAAAGCCCTCTTACACCAGTATGGTCACGCTAGTACTAAGTCTCTGCCAAAAGAGAAATAATCTTATCTGACATGGTCATGCTGACAAATATTGCAAAACTGATCTACTCAAAGAGGTATTAAGTTGTAAATCACTTAATATAGTAATAAGAAGTATTCCTGCTGTGAGATTTCACAGCAAGATCTGCATGTCACTGCACGCTACAACAGCTGAACTTGGGCTGTGCTTCAAGCTGCCACCAGCAAGGGCAGCTGGAAATGGTTAAAGAAAGGCCAGATTCAATCTTACATTGATTCATGTATATTTAAAAAAAGGATGTCAAAGCAGATATGAGTGATTTAGTAATTAAGTCACTGAGGCTCCAAATTTATCAATTTTTAGGAGAATACCAGCTGCATTTCTTGCTATCTCTACACATATTCGTAGGGCAGAGCACGTGGTAGCTGCTGGGGAATGCATCTGTCAGGGGTTACAATGACCTCCAGAGCTGCACAAGTCAAGTATGCCCGCACGTCACCTGCCCTGGCCRTGCCAGAGGGGCTCAGGTGCTGGCTTGTGAAGGGTGTGACAAGTGGGGGCCATCATGTAATTCCCAGCACCAGATCTATACCAACAAGGCTATGTTGAGGGACTGCAAACAACTTTTGAGACTGAGACCCATGTTTTACACGTTCTTTGGAGAATAGGGGAGAATCAAAATTGAAGCAATTTTTGGGTGTTCAGGGAGATGGTCTTCTGAACTAAGACGACTTTAATGGCATAAGCTCTAGGGACTGTAAATACTGTCAACTTTTCAACTGATGCATCCTGACCTATTTATTTATGTTTCATCCACTTTTACTTGCAGAAGGGACTCTAAGCCATCTTTTAGGTAAATATTTACTGACATTTTGTAAAGACATTAATGATTGATGTTGGAAAATGGAAATCAAAGAATAAGTAATTTTAGCATACACAGTAGTATAGAAAACCCTGTGGGTTCTGTGGCAAGTACCTAGCTTTCCTTTACTATTCTGAGTTTGATTATTGCCCAGCTTGAAATTTTCTTTGAAATCCTGTTAAATAGGCATCAAATATTATTGTTACTATTCATTATTACAAAACTGATGAGAGATGAGTTTGCAGAGATGTCATTCACTACTTTGGGGTAGTCCCTCAGCTGTTGCAAATCAACTGGGTTCACAGAGCTACAATGTTGTATACCAGCTGAGAAGGCTGACCTCCACATTTAATTAATCAGGTCAGCAACTCAGGTGCTGTTAGACTGCTGCAGGATACCTTCAATCCCATGTGAATATACTACTGAACTGTATGATCATGCTTGGTGAAGTATGTTTAGTATAAAATGAAAGAGAAAGTGTGAAAGAGAAACTTGAGAAATGAATTTGACAGTGTAAGGACATACTTGTTTATCTTGGGTCAGGACTTGATTATGCAAATACCGAGTCAAGGCAAGGCACAAAGTCTTCAACAGTTTGTCCCYAAGTAACCACTGCCCTCTGATGAATAGATGTCCTTGTTCTGGGCACTGAGATTTAGACATTCCAGTGGATTTTGCAGATGACTGAATGCTTCAGTTAATATTCTATGCTCTTGGCATGTGTCACAATTTTAAGACTCCAAAAGTCTTGGGACGAGAACAGTTCAAATTTATAGTGGTTTCTCAGATAAAACTGAATATTTAAAAAAATCAAAAACTGCACTGTTCCAATGAATTTAAGGTATTTTGCAAAAGAGGAATGTGATTTGTCTTGACTCACTGTCTCTTTGCCAATAAAACCCATGTGAAAAAAAGGTAAATATTGAATGCTATTTGTTAACTACAGTAAACTACTTTTGGGGATATTACATTTCTTAAATTCATTAAAACTTCACAGGGCTATATCAATTACCTTTACAAGCCTTTAAAATATAACAAGACTGTACAGAGTGTGTTGAAAATCCTGTAGAGATGTTATAAATGTTCTTTCTGTTGTAGAGCAGCAAAGTAAGGTTAAATTACACTTTTCATGGATTAAGTTAATTGCTAAATGTTTTACTGGAATGTACAGGATTACCTTTACAAATCTACTTAATTTACCCTTTGATCACATTAGAATTTAAGTGAAAAAAGTGTAATTCCAGTTCATAATAACAAAAGCAGAGAATAGAACAGTTAGTTTTAGTGTGCTCTTTAATTCTTTAATCATCCAATTTGATTGCTAGTACCGAAGTTCAAAGGCCAAAACTCCAATCTTTTTTGAATAGCATAAGGCCTTGATTTTACATGCAATGATACATATGCTTAACTTTAAAAACATGAGCAATCCCAAGGACTTCCATATTTTCCATGACTTTTGAAATTTTCCAAGAAACAGAAAGTATTTTTAACAAAAATGATTAATGTTAAGCTTTCCCTGACAGCTTTTATCATTTTGATGTTATGTCACCATATCTCAGAATGGGTAAAGCCTAGTAACATCCTGCAGTATAATAGTCTGATACACAATACAGTGTAGTAGCTGCCATTAATGATTGTAAATCTAAGATAAAAGATCATAAGAGAAAATTACAGATTATGCCTTATCATATCATACCGTATCTTTTTTTCACCTTGAGGGTAGTCATGCACTGGAACACATTGCCCAAAGAGATTATCCAATCTCCATCCCTGCAAGTTTTCAAGACCTGGCTGAATAAAGCCCTGAGGAACATGGTCTGATCTCAGAGCTGATCCTTTTTTGAACAGGTGGTTGGTCTAGAAATGTCTTGAGATCCCTTACAATCTGGATTATCCTATGACTCTATATTATAATTCATTATGTGACATGTCATGAAATTAAAAAAAAAATTAAGACAATGAAAACACACTTTCAGAAATGTCAGAATTCTGAAATAATATTCCAAAATGTATTCCATCTTTTTCTAAATGTTTCAAATACAGTGATATGAAAATTTTGAATTGAAAAATAATTTTGATTAAAATTTTTCAACAAACTTGTTTCTGACTCTATCAATTTTTCTCCTGAAATAGCCTACAGGACCCGAACTTTGGTTCACCACTGACTTCAACAAGGATATACGATTTTACGTTCCATGTTTTTCAGGGGATAAAAGGATATTTCTTTCTAGTAATGTATCTCTGACAGACTAAAAACTGTAACTAAAACTTGGACTGCTACAAAAAAGTTAATTTTTTTGTGATTCTAGAAAGAATGTCAATATCAATTTTAAAGGTATAAATTCAAGCTGGGAATACACAGTTGGATAAAGATCATTTTCTCTCCTTTGTATCTAAAAATAGTTGAAAATAAATCCTTTTCTTGGCTACATAATATAAACTAATGCCACTGGGTATGATTTAAAATTAAACATTCTTCTTCTGAAGACAGTCTTAGGAGGTTAATTAATCTTGATGAATTCAAGAACTTATTTAGGAAATAACTTCTTTAACACCAGCACCAATAATGGAAACAGGTGTTTTTTGTTCACCATTTTGGATGAATTTTATTATTATTAAGTGTCAGCATTTTTAGCTCTATACTGTCATAGCAATTCTTATGAACAAACAGGAGGAAAAGACAGTGAAGATGGTTAATAGCAGCACAAATTAAGAACCTAGTTTTCCTCTTACTCTGGGATACAAATGGCCTCAATATGATTAGAATCAAAGAGCAAAGTTCCCCAAGATGCGTACAGCAAGCTTAGTTCCAAGCTTTAATTCTTTAATCAGTTTTTAATATTACTGATTTATTTTTCAAAACTTTTATAAGGCAGTTAGGTTGGAATTGCACACAGGTGGCTGCTAAAAGCAAAATACAATAAGACAAGAGAAACTAAATGATTTTAAGTGAGGTGGGTTCAAAGGCAGGGTAAGAGCAACACAAACAAGTTCACATTGGCCAGTTACTGGAAAAGGAACTAATTATAAACCTGTCATATAAAGTAATGTCACAGGTATCATTGTATTCATATTTGCTGTCAATATGATAAACTGACACTGGCTTTTCACATAGCCATTATTAACTGGAGGCTTTACAAACTCTAACACTTTTTTTTTTAAATAAAATCCAACATTTATTAATGTACAAAAACTAATGTAATATTCTTACAGAAAAATGAGAGAGCGCAACTTCATAACCTATCAATGCTGCCTACTGCTACTACAGCTGGCATATGTTGCATGGGCACCCATCCTCCGCACTAGGCTTCTCCTGAACTTCTCCCTCTCTAGCCAAGATGATATAGATGTATGAACATGTGCATGCATGCTGTGCTGTGAGGCACTGGAGCACTGACAGCAAATGTGACAAAGGATTTTTCTTTTAGATCTGAACTGGAACAGATTTGAAGTATGCGACTGCTACATGATCAGGGGCCATACTGCCCAACAGCACACACTCACTGGGCATATCTACATAAGTCAACTTGAACAAGAAAAGGTCAGCCTTTTACTCATGCTACCAGCTTTCTTGGCCAGCACTCTCCAGGAGCTCAACATGACTGTCTGGCATTCAGAGCGTGGAAGAGTACATTCAGAGTAACACAGGAATACTTTTTACACAGCCAAAAAAGATGAAAGCACAAAAGTTGTTTCATCTTACCATTTCACCCCTTGTGCCCTTTTCACCTCTTGGTCCCTGTAAGAGAGAGAAGCTGTTAATCCAGTATGCTTTCTAGCCGCCTAGCACTGAAATAAGCAAATTAATATCCACGAGAGTTAAACTGCTCACATGAAAAGTCTCATCTGTGGAAGTATTTACAACTCTGGGGCTTTAATTTTTCTGTACTATTACAAAAATAAATTACTTGAAAACATCTTGTAATTCCTATATGTGAAAACCTGACTGTTTTCTTCAGATTGTAAATGTGTTTCTTCTCAGTAATTTTAACTGTCAGTGTTCTTCCTGTCAGTCAGCAGTATTCTCTACAATTTGATCCACAGTAATAGATCAGTGCTTCACCATATTAAGAGTTGAGAACAAAACTCGGTACTCTGTCACTGAAGAAACCCAGCGGTTACATATCTGCTTTTATTACACCATTAGTTCTCCTCTTGCAGTCAGATTAGATTTTTAGCTATTTTTGCACTTAAACTGTGTTTCCGAAGATGGTAACAATCTTACAGTTCTTCTCTGGAAGAATTTTGCATCTTGATGGCAGCATTTTGTAACACACAGAAGTAATCTTCAGTTGTAATGCTTTCTTAATGATAATGGCAAACTATTACATTCAATATGAAGTCTATTAAAAGCCTTTATACAAGTATATGCAACTATAAAGTTTTCCTCCTGAGTGGGATTGAAAAGAGTGCAACAAGACTTAAAGTGCTGTCTTTTTCCCAATAGGTGGAAAGAATAAAGTAATTATAGAAGGAACATTTCCCTTCTCCTTTCTTTTTCCCTTGTAAATATTTGTATTTATTACTTTTATTGCATATTCCTGTTATTTTAATGATTATTATTTCAATTTTTAGACATTCTCATTCACTCCAAGTCTTGTTGATCAGACAGAGGCACTTGGGTAGTACAAAGAACTACCTTATGTACTAAAAGAACTACCTAGTACTAAAACTACCTTATGTGGCTGGGTAGTCTGCAGATATGAGCCAGAGGGTGCCCTTGCAGAACACTGCTCTCTCTCTGGCGCAGGGAGTGCAACAAAGGATGGAAACAGGGATAAGGGCAAAGCTCCCCCACTGCAGGGAACCTGGGGAGCATTGAAGGTCGTCAGAAAAGCCAAGAAGATGTTTGAGTTGTAACAGGGACCTCACCAGCACCTGGAACACCCCAGCAAGGCCTTGTGGGCACTCCCAGCATGTCTAGAGGGACACTCTGGACAGTTTAGCCCAATCATCACATAAAAAATAAACTACATTGAAACCAAGTATGGATACTCTCTAGATATGTCTCAGACCTAAGGCTGAGAAAGACTATCCAGGTGGTAGTTAGTATGTGCTGTTTTATACCTTTACTCGCCCTCTGCCCCTGTAGACATGCCCTTTGTATACTGTACTTAGACAGAAGGCCATTGCCTTCTGACTCTTTTGGCATTGTTTTTTGTCTTTTTTTTTTCTTGTTTGTATCACAGATGCTGGAGTCACATACGTTAGCTCACCAGCGTGGCATAATATGAAGATGGTCCTGCTAGCTGCTATTTGCAAATGGAAAAATGAAAAGGTTGCTAGTTGCAAAACAGATTATTAAAAATAAGGGTAGGTGAAAAAAACAAATTATGCAAAAGAGAAGGGAAACTTACAGGCCTGCCAGTTGGGCCTGTTAGGCCTTCTTGACCAACAGGGCCAATATATCCCTGTAAACAAACAAAGAATTTATTAGTCCACCATGCTTTCAAAATGAAGAAATCCTCATGATATGTCCTGGTTTAAAGTTGCTCAGCACAAAGCCCTGGCAAATATCCAAAATTTCATAGTGATATTCTCCTTCTGAATATTGAGTGCACATTGCTACAAAATCAACAAGGTAATTATTTTAACAATTAGTTATTCTTGGAAAGCCCACAGACATACTTTTATGTGAAAGTTGATGCACTAGAACCAGTGGAAATTCAAGTACTCTGATTACCAAAGACCATATATTTATTGAGCTACAATCAACTATATCTTGAGCTATATTACTGCCCAGAAGTACTCTTGTAAGGCTGCCAGCAAGTACTGCTAAAATGTTACTTTCCTGTTCCATTTCACGTAGAGCAAACTGCTCATTTCCAGTGTTTATCTTGTACAGAAGTGTTTAGAAAAAGAAAGCAGCTATTAGAACAGGCCCCTAAAGCTGCTGCTCTGCATCTGGTTAACTGAACTAATTCAGTTCTGTGATGGCAATGGCAGCAGTAAGAGAGGAACATTTTGTAGTAAGGCCTTCCATGCTGCAACCTTTCCGCCTTTTCCACTTGATGCTGTAAGCTGGATACACACTCCGCAATATTACAAAATACTAAAGATGCTTCCACATTTTTGGTGAGTAGCGAAGTAGAATGTCATGAAGAAGGTGTCATGAAGAATGAGCTAATGCAAGTTAGTAACCTTACAGATAAAAAGAAAATATTTATTAAAAAAAGATTACCTATTAATAATGCCTGAGCACCACTCTGTCTTACCGCAAGGAAAGTTTTTTGTTTTGCTGTAGGACAGAGTTATACAACCAGCATTGTTGCCAGTAAGAAGAAAGAGAATGTTCAACCCCAATAGACAAAGATGTGACAGAGATAAGGATACTTGTGTAGATAAAATTATACTAGGAGAGCTTGCTTTTTTCCTTCAAGATTGACAGCCCAGCTCTGCTTGTGTATCTGTACCCATGTTGCAACCAGAGCAGTGTCGCAGTACAGGCAAAGGGCTTCTAGTGGAGGCATAGTCTCAGAGAGAAAGGTTTGGCTAGAGGGTTCCGRCCTTGTAATAAGAAAAAAGATGATTCCCTAAATTAAAAACATGTGCCACTTGCAAGCCATCCTGACAATCTCTTTCATGGAGTGAAACACTTACAACTTGGCCTGTTGGACCTTTCGGGCCCAGAATTCCAACTAAGCCAATGTCCCCTGCAGGACCCTGAAAACACAAAGGAACAGTTTAGTCAAACATGAACGCTAGCTATCCACTTGTTTCAATCTCTTGTAATCAGTAGAAATAAGATAATTTCTAAGAGCAGTAACAGTGAAAATACCAAGCGCACTGACCCTGAACCATGTCTTTGGACATGGAGTACACAGTTCTGCCTACAATGTTCCAACAGTTCAGATAGATCTTAAGCCATTTACAGAGTGAGAACATTAGGAAAACAGAATTAATTGGCTTTAACAATAATTTGTTCAAAATCTAACAGAAAAGAATGACCACATACTTTTGGACCTGGGAATCCTTGAAATCCCATCAAACCTTGATCTCCATCTTCTCCCTGTTACAGGAGCAGGCATCCTTATGATTATTTCATGTTGATAATTCTTGGACTACTTGTTTTGCATCAACAGCTGTGATTACATACAGTTTGTCCTTTCAGTCCAGCCTCTCCTGCTCGTCCTTGGTCACCTTGTGATCCTGGAAGGCCTCTTTTGCCTCGCTTTCCTGGATGACCCAGAAGCCCTTTCTCACCCTGTCAATAGGAACATAATATATCCTTTATTACAAGTATGACAGTTACAAATGTAAAGATTGGTTTCCTGGCAGAAGTGTGGAACATGCTTTCTCTCTAAGAAATAAACCTACTCTATTTATTTTATTTCCATCAGGAATGCTTTCAATAATTATACTTTCACTAAAATGCAAATGTGGCTTGACTCTTCCTTGACTTGGAAACATACAAAACCCATACATATTAGATCATTTCCAACATGGTATCTCCCAGTGCAAGAACTAAAATGCACAAAATGAAATACAGAACAGGAAGGTTAGAAGTAAATTTAAAAAATAATGCTCTGAGCAAGGCATAATATAGTTGTGGAACTCCTTGCTGTTAGACTAAATGTTTACATTGATTCAAATGGAAACTAGACAAGTTCATGCAAGAGAAATCCTCTGAGGACTATCAAATACATAGAAACCATGTCTAGCTTAGGAGGTTACTGAGCTGCAATTAAGGCTGGGAACATAAACCTTTCATGCTTGCTTTGCACTTATGCTCCTTCCTAGGTGTTACCTTTCTGCTTTAACAAAGACAGACTTTTGGCCTGATTCAGTATGTCCACTCTTAATGTTTATTTTGCACAATGTGGTAACCCTTTTCCCTCACCTCATCTATTCCCTGTCTTTTTCAGATTGCAAGCATTTCTGAGCAGGAACTACCTCCTACAGCTCATTGTCTAGACAAAGGAGTAAAATCCAGACTGGGAGCACTGGCAATAAACACTACAAATAGTGAATACAGTTTATACTAAACATCTGTAATGTTTCCATTCTTTGCTTCTTTTACCACTGAAATGAGTCTAATTAACATTGTCAGTAGAAGCTGAGGATATGCTGATGTCGGGTACCTGTAACTGCCTGGAAACTGGAGCATTCTCAGATTTCTTTCTTTCTGACAGGGCTGAACAAGAACAGTTTAAGTCCTATGATAAATGAACATCACAGACATGCTTGTTAGCCCCCAACCTTGGGACTCAGGCTTCAAATTACAGTACTTCTCTGCTAATAGATTGCTTAGATGTTCAAATCATCCAGACTGTTCTAGTAGTTACAGAAGTTTAAAAAGAAAAGTCAGGAATCACTTGGCCCTAAAGCTTTGGATGAATAAATACAAAGAGTTTTGAATGGCTTCTGGAGTTGGGAATAGCATCCAGATGGATGGGAACTCTGTTTTCCAATTACAGTTTATAGAAATGAGGTCAGCACAACTTGCAGTCTTACCCTTCAAATAAGTTTTGGTGTCAATTACTCATATGATTAACAGTCGCATGGTGGTTCCACAATCACTGGATGCAGTATGAAGACTAAGCAATATCAGTAACACTGTACTTAAACAAAAAGATCCCATGTGTGTACCTTTAGTCCGGGTGCTCCTATGGGCCCTGGCATGCCTGGCAATCCCTTGGGACCTCGAGCTCCAGGATAACCTGCCAGACCTGGTAAGCCTGAGTTTCCTTTGTTACCCTTAAATTGAAAATAATTGATTACAAGCAGAACAGCCAAACATGTTTTTTCATTGTATGCTAAAACAGGCATATAACATAAAATCAAAGGCACTTMATGCTTTCTGTATATATGGACACACATTGATAGTACATCAAAATATCCGGAAAGACAATGATCAGCAGTATCATCTGGATTTCTGCTAATACTCCAAAAGCAAAGCCCCATCATACTTAGCAACAAAGCTACATGTGCTTTAACTGTGGGATGGATTGAAGTTTCTGAGGAGTCAAGTTATTATAGTTTAACAAGTCATTGACTGTCAGCAAAGCAAATGCTAACCATGCCATAGCCCACTGCAGTCGTTCAGTTCAGTGTTCATCTTAAACCTTGTTCTGCCCTACTCTAAATATATCGTGATGTCATTTGTGTGGGATCACCTACCCTGAAAGACTTCTGAGAACATTCAAGAGAATCAGTTGCCTCTTTGGGCTTATGCAAGGCATCTTCCCTATTAGCACCCTCCTAAATAGGAATAGTTGCCCAGTTGGATAGTAAGCAATCTTTTGTCCACAGCAATTGTACATTCAAGTATATATGCAAGCACTCATGGGCATACCAGTGACTGCTTTTACCTCCCACAGGGGATCATATAGAAGAGTTTATATTAGAGACCTAAAATTTTTCCCAAACCTGAAAATTTGCATGTTCAGATTAATAACCTTTAACGCTGATCCCTATTTAATCATTTTCTAACTCTGTTTTGAAATATGCAGGAAGAGAGCACTAATCTCCATTAATTATAGAAGATGACTCCTTGAGATGATTCTTGGATGAGTGTTGTGTGATGTCTGAGGATTCTGAGCGTACAATAAGGAGCTCCATCTGATGAAAACAAGATGCTGGATTCATTCATTACAGATGGGCTGAAAATATAGTTGAGATTCACAGTATTCATTTTTTCAAGAAGGAACTCCATATCAAGAAACAAAAGGAGACTACCTCCCCACAGAAACATTCAAAATTCAACATGCTTATTTATAAATACCAGACATACTAATAATATTAGATGATTGTATACACTCTGTAGAGATTCATATACAATAACTTTACCACATCAAGAAAGATTGTAACATTTGTTATGAAAATGTATGAGAACATCAGACAATAAACAAAAGCAACTATATTTAATGAAAAAACATGTTACTGAGTACATGGAGTTAAGCCAATTTTGACATGTTAAAAAATACAAAATGGAAATTTGCTACCATCCAAATGAATGTTTTCTGTGATGTCGTTTAGTAGAAATATATACATACATATATATATATCTTCTTTCTTATTTCATATGACATTCTGTTAAGCATTCATAGAAATAAAAGGGTTATAGGAAACAGGATTTTTATATTAAATGTGATCTTCAGAGCTTTTGAATATGAATACTGTGGCTTATAGCCTGATGGACTCAAAATTACATAGCAAAAATTCTGTCCTTTTTATTCATTATGGCAAAAATCATTTTTATTACAAATTGTAATGCTACTATATATTGTTAATATGGAGCAATGGAATATTTTTTAATATGAAAGATGACATTTTGAGTGGAAAGGCAAAAATGTAAGAATTCTTTGGGGTGATACTCCTAAATGCAACTCCAAATAATTTTAAGTACTTGAAAGAGGAGGACATATTTGAAAATGGAGAAGGCTCGAATAGGGTACATCTTCCCCCCACAGGTAACTTGTTTAGTTTTCTCTTTGTTCAACCAGATAGGCAAATTTGTACTTGTAATAGAGGTGCCTCATTTGGCACCTTGATTAATTCCTAACACCAAATCTAACTTAGCATCCTTTTATAACAATTACTGGTCCATCGAACTAGAACTACTGAGAAATACAATATCTGAAATCAAAGTCATCAGACTTTCAACAATGACAACTAAAGGAATCTAATCCCTCCTCTCTGGAGTGAATAAGCGAAGAGCTGTGTCACTGCTCCCAGAAGCAGCAGGCAACAGGTCACCACCGTTGGCCCACAGCAAAGCACAGACAGACAAAAAACCTGTTCCCAAGAATGTTCCCAGCTACGTCAGATACCCAATATTCTTTTTCACTGCTTTTGGGCAAAGCTTCAGAATTGCTTAGGTAGAGAGACATAGGTTACAAATTCAAAGACAATACGGAAAATGTGGGATTATCTCCGGGCCTGAGAGGAAACAGCCTCAGTTGGGGTCTATGGCTCACTTTCAGGAACACAACTGTGAAGCCCCTCTCRTTAAGAAAGCATTTTCACTTAGTTGTAGTTACTACTAATATATGCTAATGAAATAGTTCTCACAGCACACTTGCCTTAACCTTGCATCCTGTCCAGAATATCAGGAGCAAACGAGAAAGAAAAAGAATTGGTCTAATTTTCAAGATGCTCAAGGAACTGAGAATGGTTCCTTCTGTTTAAATACCCCAACCTTAGAAAATTTGTAATGCAAAATGACATAAAGAGGGGCAATGTGAAAAGCAACTTACCTTAGGGCCAGGCTCCCCTGACAGCCCAGGCTTGCCAGGGTTGCCAGGAATGCCTTCTGGTCCAGGGTACCCGACTGCTCCCTTCTGCCCTGCTGGCCCGGGTTTTCCCTTGAAACAAATTCAAACCAAATATAGCACTGTAGGCTCTTTTCATCTTCACCATCACAGAACTAGATTTCAGTCACAGTATTTCCTAAACCCTACATAATAACAGACCCAGTGACATGGATGAATACTCGCAGAGGGGGCTCTGAGGTAGGGTGTTTGGTTTAAATGCTATTGGATTAAACTTAGACTTGCTGTGCTGTGGGCTCTGAGCAACTTCAGCTGAAACCATGGGGCTGATCCCTCTGCGTGCCAAGCCTGGGAGATGGCTGAGAGCGTTGATTCTTAAACTGAAGCAAGGAAACCTAATAAAGTAATCTATTTATCCCTGTAAAAAACCCAACCCTATGTCTTTTCAGTCTTAATTTTACTAGATACTCTGTATCGTACATTTACAAAATTATGCTGTTCAAATTTGTACATATCAAATATACATACAAACTTCTAATTAGACAAGTTTGTGCTAACTGTTGCTATACTTGCACAGAAAAGCCTCATGTCACATCCACCAAAGGAAGAGTGATTTTTTTTCTTTACAATCATTTCCCTTTAGACTGACATATACTATCTTAATGCGCTTGGAGTTCTGCAGTTATCTCTGTATGAATGCATTTCTTAGAAATTTAAAATATGCTAACTGCAACACATCTCATTTGAAAAAGTATTGTTAACAACAGCCATACAGAATATAAGAAGCATGCCATCTTAATGTTATTTCTAACTCCTGCTTGCTGAAGTATCTTGCACTTGGGATGTGCTTTGAGACTTCCTCAAGTTCCAGCTTTACTGTCTTCTCCTYCTCACTGTATGTCTCACCTTTCCCTCTTTTCCTTTGTCTGCCGAACAATACGCTCTCTGCAGTCCTCCAGAGGGAAGAGCCAAGTATTTACAAGAGACACACAGTTTGCTTGCCTTTAAAAAGCTATTCTTGCACTCTGCCCAGCAGGTACAAGCTCTGTGAAGCAGYTGCATTTCTCTGGTTACTGACAATGTTTTGATGTAAGGTAGTAAAAGTTATTTACAATATGTGCTTGTGTGGTATTATTTATTAGGGGACCAAAATAGCCTTGATGCATTTTGTTCTTGGTTATGTTTACAGAACACCTACTGCTTCCTGCTCTTTCTTCTCCCTCAGGGAGAAAGGGATGCAAGTTAGCATCTACAGTAACTCAAGAAAGAGCATTAAAAATTTCAGCTCAGGGCAAGCGAGAGAAAGAAGTAAACCTCAAGGGATCTGCCAGCTGTATCCATCATGAACATATGGATCCAGGCTTCTGTAGGCTGCAGCTGTTCAAAGAACTGATGGGAGCCAGGAGTGAACAGTAGTACAGCTCTGTGCAATATAATGTGATAACTTGCACATGGACTATGAGCCACATGCAAAAATGATCTAATTAAGTAACTTTACAAGTGAGAAGTACCTTGTTTTATTAGCTGCACTTCACTTCCATGTGCTGAGTAACTGAGTATAAATCAGTATAATTTAACATAGTTTCAAAAATTATTCTTATTTTCACAGGGGTTTCTTTACACTTCCTGGATAATAAGAAGGTTCTTCAGAATGAGTGTAAGACTTTCTAGTACCACTGGCATAACTCAATTTTGTTTTTATTAGTTATTATTTTCTTGGTTTTATAACCTGAAGACAGACTGTAGAATTTTGTTACTTACAGGAATTCCAGGTTTGCCTGCCTGACCCGCTGCTCCTTTCTTCCCTGTGGGTCCCTAAAAGTTACAAATACTTGTGAACTGACAAATGTCTTAAACTCAATCCCCTAAGAAGAGCTGAGAATTGTTCCTCTCTAGTACGCATGTTCACATTGCCTGACTTTGGACCAGGTTATTTCCATTTCAGGAGACAGCAGAAAGTTTTTCAAGTAGAAGTGAATAAATTTGTAGTAGAATTTTATGTATTTTTCCCTTTCCCAAATTGGTAAAGTGCAGTTTTCAGAACTTTTTCAACAATAGGCATATAAAGTTTTTCACTATGAATCTGGCAATTCCTCCTCTATCAGCCACACCTCTGTAAGGAAGTATGCTTTTCAATGCTTCCCGTACCTTTTAAAAAGGGAAGTCATGAAAAGTAGGCAATGTAGATGCACTGAGTGTATGTGGAAGAGAATACTAGAAAACAATAGTGTCACATATGGGAAGATTCTTTTTATTTAAGATGTACACAAAAGATAAAATTTACTTAAAACCAGACTTTTTTTTGTCTTGACTTATCTAGGAATTTGCAGTCTTAGAGTGATACTGATAGCAGATAACATTCTCCTAAGTGGTTTAGTGACACAGGAGGCCAAGCACCAAGGAAGAAAAGCTCAGAATGGGTCAAAAGCATCTCAAAGAATTTTGTTTATAGGATATTCTTCACAGAATATAAAGATCTATGGCATTAATTTTATCCTACCTCTAAAAGTTAAAACCACTTGGACGGCAGGGACAAGAGTAACACTTGTTAGCATAGATCAAGTAGAAAAAAGCCTCCCAGATTTGCTGGATTAATTATTTTAAACACTGTTCTTAAAGCAAAAGTGATACTAAACTACTATGCTGCAATATTACATAACATGCAATAAAATGAAAAATCTAAGGTCATTGTAAGTGTAAATGTTTTATAATTAATGTAAATATGATAAAATCAGCAAAATTTTGTTCTATTCCTTAATTTAATGTCTTTTTGTTAAGAAAGACATAAAAAAAGTCCGCCAATCAGAACTGGAATGTGTATATTCAAAGGAACTTTATATTGTTTTCATTAAAATATCTGAATGCATATAAAGTAGACCCAGATGATTCAGCATTGCAGTTTATGAGATTGGCTTTATAAGGCTTGCTATAGCAGCACCAGTCATGCCACTGGAGTTAAGACTGTATGAATGTTTTCACTATTAACRTTTTTGCATAAACCTTTAGGCTCTTATGGGTTGCTCCAGGCTGGATACTGGTTCCATATTTGCAAATGGCAGTTTTAATGAGGGGCATTTGYAACACAAAGAAAACATTTTCCAAGGGAAAGACAGAGGAATGACTGATTTTATCCTGTGCTGTGAGTAGTTTGTCAAAGGCAATGTATCTGAGCTCATGGTTAGAGTACATGCTGACAACGTCTTCATGTCATGTTTCCCTTCTCTTGCTCCCCACRCCTAATCTATTACAGATTCTTGTATTTACCTAGAAAATTTTGAAACTCTAACAGAGTTGCGCTATGAAACTTCTCAGACAAAATATCTCATTTAAGTTGCAATGGCAATTGGTATTGTAAGAAATCTTTTAGCCTAAATCTTTTGAAATCTCAAAAGCCAATGAAAGTCACCCCTTGGGAGAATATAAAATACTTTTGGCAATTTTCAGCACACCACCAAGATGAACTATTATTTCTAAAGGAAAATATTTAGTCTTTAATATTTTTAATTACTTGCTCTGTCATTATTTCTCTACTGTTCTGTAGCAAATTCTTTATTTCCAGGTGTCTCTAAAAATTCAGTGCAGTACCAAGAGGCTTCATTTACAGATCAGAGCAGTAAAATCCTGGGTGTCTTCCTGAGCTAGTTTGCCATAAGGAACTCCATTTAAGGATATGATTGAATATCACTCAAACGTTTCCAAAAGAGCCTCTCATAATGCTTTATAT
This sequence comes from Oceanodroma leucorhoa, assembly GCA_030449065.1. Classification (NCBI taxonomy): domain Eukaryota; kingdom Metazoa; phylum Chordata; class Aves; order Procellariiformes; genus Oceanodroma; species Oceanodroma leucorhoa. The sequence goes on from JASVER010000010.1 coordinate 9,241,594, forward strand.
CACTCCAAAGTAAAACCATTAATATATCAAATAACACATACTTACTATCCCAGATCATTATACAATTTTCCATTATATACTTTTATTGTCCCTGCAGGTATGAAAAGGAAACCCAAACACTGAGTTTTAGCCTTATATAACAGTTTTCCAAGGATAGTCAGTGAACAGTAAAAATATACAAATTCCAATCAAGTGCAGTTTTGCTTTACTTTTTTCTACTTACTTCTGAACCTCTTTCTCCTTTTGGTCCTCGCTCTCCCAATTCACCTGGCTCTCCCTTTGGAAAGAACATATATTAAATAAATAAAAAAAATAATTTGAATGCAGATGAAAATGCATTTTCAACACCCAGTAGAGAAATATCACTTGTTTGAAACACTTACTGGAGGCCCCTGTTGTCCAATAGGTCCTCTAAGCCCTGGAAGACCTGTATGACCCTGGGAAGCAGAAAATATAACATACTGCAATACAAGTAACTCACGATGTCACACTCAATGAGCTACAGATTTCCTTGTAAAGCCCATCTTGGAGGTGCTGGGTGGCCCCAGCTTCACTGATGTGACCCAGATAAATTATGCTCAGCTCTCCTGAGATCAGACCTTAGGGAGCTTTTCTTCTTTAAATCCTCTACTCCAAACTGCAAGTGAGAATGACTTTTTTTTTTTTAAACATTTCTGCATTTCTGTGAGCATAGATCATATTCAATTCATTTATTTATTACTATGTCTACCTGTATTATCTGTGTAACGTAAACAGGATATTCCGTGTCAAGGACTGTCTCTTTTGTATTTCAGCAAACCAACTGCATCAGTGAATAGCATGAGTTACCATCCAATTTGTATTTGCTGAAAGACTGAATACAATTCATGAATAATTATTAGGTTTAGATTTACAATGAAATAGTGCTTAAATTTCAGAGAAAAATGTTAATTCATTCAGTATTACAGAATCACAGAATTGTATAAGTTGAAAGGGACCTCTTGAGATCATCTAGTGCAACCCCCCTTCTCAAGCAGGGCCAGGTAGAAAAGGTTGTCCAGGACCATGTCCAGTCAGGTTTTGAGTATTTCCAAGGATCGAGACTCAGAACCTTTCTGGGCAGTCTGTTCTGGTGCTCAGTCATCCTCACAGTAAAAAAACGTTTTCTTGCGTTCAGAAGGAATTTCATGTGTTTCAGTTTGTGCCCATTGCCTCTTGTCCTGCCATGGAACACTACGGAGACAAGTCTGGCTCCTTCATCTTCATTCCCTCCCATCAGGTATTTATACACATTAAGATCACCCAAGCCTTCTCTTCTCCAGCTCATGAGTCCCAGCTCTTTCAACGTCTCCTCATATGAAAGATGCTCCAATGTGTTCTAAGAGGTCATCAGTGCAGTGAGGCACCAGGAAGCGCATCTCTGCACACTTGTGAGAGAAGATGATACTTCTGCTACATTACTCTATACGTCTGCATAGCATGCCACGTTCAAATAAAAAGAATAAAAAGCAAGAGGTATTACCTTGTAGCCCTCATCACCAGGTTCTCCTCTATCTCCACGTTCACCACTAGGACCCTAGAGAGAAAACCAAAGAGCAAAATATAACAGCTGAACTGAAATAATGCTGCAGTAAAGTACAAAAAGAAAGTTGGGATTTCTCTCAAAACAAACTAACCAATGAGACTGAACTGAGGATTACAATTATTGAAGTTATTAGCTAAAGGAATAAACATGATTTTTTCCTAAACAAATGCATTGCAGTCAGACAGTAGACACTGTCTAAAATATTTTGTAACTGAAGACTAGAAGCTAAAAGATAGATCTTACATGGGCATAAATGAAACAGGAATATTGACCTCAGTAGGATTTCTCTAGGTTTATACCCATATATACATCTGATATCTGAATTAAAAATCTCCACGAATAAATGAAGAGACACTGCTTTCAAGACATGCGAGGAAAACTGTTGTATGGTTTCTGTAAGACAACACATGAAAAGTGGGGTTCTTTTCTGGAATGACTTGCGGTACTCAGAATCTGATTTAATTTTGAAGTTCGTCGTAATAAAAAGGCAATTTCAATCCCTCAGCATGCCTCACACATGAGAACTGCACAGGTTCAGAGGGAATGGCATGATTTTTGTGAATCATGGTTCTTCCTGCTGCACTCAGCACCTCACTGGCTCTACTTTAGGGAAAGGCCCTTACTCCAGTCCCACAAGAAATGGAATTTCTCCCCAGAATTTTAACTCTCATTGCAGCAAACGGACCAAATCTTAGTCAAAGGAAAAATGATGGGATAGGGAATTATACCCATAGAAAGTAAGAATGGCCAAGACTTTCCAAAAGACATCCAGCCAATCATTAGGTGAAATAAAAAGGGACTGCCTTTTTCCCACCTATGTCTCAAATAAAGGCACACAATGAAAAATTGGCCAGGCATCACTAACTGCAACGTATCTTTACGGTTCACAAATGAATAGATTAGCCACTTCTAGTGCATATCCACCAATAGATACTATTATGCAACTGCTTGTATACTCTCCAAGGTTTCAGCAGCCTGATGGCATGTTTTCTAGAGAAAATCCACAAGGTGGAAAGGCCCCGCATGCAACGTTTGAGCAGTCAGCATTACAGAGCCAGTTCGGCTACAGCAGAAGTAGCTGGAGTCTCTTCTCTCATGCATTTCCATAATTAAGTTAAGAAGCTAGTCCAGACTCTGTCTTCAATTACATCAGGGTCTTATAGTCCTGCCTTTTGGGAGGTGAGGTATAAATATTAAGGTTAATCTGAAGAGAAGTAGGCTGTACAAGTATTACTTCTGGCACAATCAAAGCCTGAACATGAAACACTTTTAATAAGATTTTGAGATTTTTTTTTTTTTTTTTTTTTGGACATGTTCATAATTGCTGCAGAGAGATACCCCACATATGAATTTAGTAAAAAAATGGTTACAAAAGGCAGCGCTCTGAATCAGCTAAATTAGCTTTGTAGTGATAATGAAATAAGTCAAAACATATTTCTGGTTAGTAAAGCAATTASGTATAATTTGGGATAAACACAGAGGGTAAAATTCTGTTCCAAAATGTGCTGGTCTAAACACAGACTAATGGCATTAGTGTAATTAAACTCAGGGCACATACTCTTAAGCAGGAAAGAGCACATGACTGCATTTTTCAGAGAGGGATTACCGATTAAAGGACCATCATTCTACATTTTTGTACAAAGGGGTACTGACTCCTGAGACAGTGATACAAAGTTTCAGACAGAGCCTGTATTGCCTCTTGTCTTGAGAGGCACTAATATAATTTTTTTGAGAAAGAAAGACCTACTGGTTCACCTATGGGCCCAGGTGGTCCAAGAACTGTATTGTCTTCACCTGGGTAACCCTGAAACAAAGATAAGTATTAAAAAATGTTAACTTGGAAATTCAACCTCGTCTACAATGCATACATGTTCAAATGCTAATAAACACTGAGAGAGCATGATACAGTGTAGATGCTAGAAGTGAATATGATGTTTATGGTTTTAACACAGTGGAAATGGTAACTCCATTTTAACATGCACCTAAATGACCCAAAGACATTTAGGATTAAACAAACCTAAGTATTTGCTCTATTCTTGAAGGCAGCTATAAAAAAAAAAGTATTTGAACAATGTCCATGTAATTATTTCTTTATTTAATGAAAAAAAGGATACACAAAAATGAAAAAAAGGATATTTGACATGAGGAAAAGAGAAAATTTCTCCCACTGTTTTGAGAAACATACTTAATATAGACAAACAAGTGTACAGAAGACTCCAACAATCAACCTGAACTCTATTAAATTTTAAATATGAAACAACTGCCATCCAAACTAATAGACAAAAAGTTATCTATTCCAGATGATATCTACCAATATTTAATGCAAAGAAGCTCACATTTTAAATATGATTAAGGGTTTCCAAAGTACATCAAAGTGCTTTTTCAGAAGCGACCAAGCAAGCTAGACACCTAGCTCCCAACAATTTAGTTTTCAGTTATCGTTTCTGAAAATTATATCAGAACCTATGCATAACATCACCACTAATTGCCTATTAGCAGTATTCACTGCAAAACCAGCCCTAATATGAGAACATATTTCTCTGTCAGGTGCAACTTCAAACTAATCTTCATGAAGGGAATCCCTATACCTGCTTGGGGCCACACAGACTTCAGTCAGCATACAAATCTGTTTGCAAAATTTAAGGCTTAAAAGAAAAACAGTGAATTTGACACTAAAATAGCAGCACTGAGGCACGATCCTGCCCCTAACATTTTATATTAAGAATAGATCTTTGTCCATCTTAGTAGGACTTTCAGCAAAATCTGTGGGTGTAGTCACAGGCTTAAAGCTAAGTAAACACGTAACTGGTTCCACACTGATTATTTCTGTCAGCAGTGCTCACTAAGGGCAGTGGTACTATCTGATACAATAGAATGTGTTTCTTACAGTGGGTACGTTGTGTTTTAAAACCTGAAACATTTAAACTGTATAATTTGGAACTCTGCCTCTGAATGATCCATTTCCCCAGTTTTGCATTTCTTTTCATGCTCTCTCACAATACTAATAAATATTGCAAATGGTGGCTTTTGCTGCATGCTGTGGAAAACAGTGAGCACGCAGTAACATTTCGTCCCTTTATAACTACTCAAACTGTAAGACAGTATAATCCATCTTCAGACCTTTTCTCCTTTGAGTCCTGGGGTCCCTGGGGKCCCTGGAGGACCCTGGTGACCCTAAAGAAGCAAACAGAACAAAAATTAGTTCCAAAACAAATAATTAAAGAAATAATTAATTCCAAGCTTTCTTTTAGTTGCTTGTTACTATTATCTTTTTGCTGCTTGCTAATAATACTGAATAGTGAAGTGGCACAAAATTAATGGACCCAGGCAGAAAAGCTCTGTGCACAGTGGGAAGCCAAAGGTTGTGGCAGGGCTTGATGCAGGTGAGAGGAGCTGGGCTGGTTCTCGCTTCAGGGTTAGGGCCACTGATGGAAGTTTCTGTTTGGAAAAAAGACATGGCAGTCTGCTCTATAAGAGCGGGACTCAATCCATCATAATTATTTTTCAGTGAAAGTCACAATATCTTTATGTCCTTCAACTAACCTCAATTAGTGCTTCTGTTACTGAAAGGGAAACTGCCTGACCAGACAGTAAGCAGAGGTGGTATTGTTTGCTGAACTCTCTTTATAATGAATAGCTGTAGTAGTTTTATAGGAACTTTATTCACAAAGAGTGGGATGCATTGGACAAAGAAGGGTTTCAAATCTGCGGTAAAAAACAACTGCTAGTGAACTCACAAGAAACTGGTCATCATTGCTTAAGGCTAACATTTCTGAGCAGGCAATCAGGCGTCATATAAATATGTGTGAGTATCTGCCACTTCTAAAGGTATTTGTGTATTCTAGATACAGATCCCCATGATATTTGAAATTATTGAGAGTACCACAGACTTACCTTAGGGATGTGTGTGTACATGAATTCAGTAAAAAACTCACCCCATAACCTGGAATTCCTGACTCTCCTTCAGGTCCCATTCCTCCTAGATGTCCCTGTTAAATGCAATAATCAGTGACAGAAAAATGAGCTCCCTTGTAAAATGTTACAACAACATATACTTTATAAAGTTATCACTTGGAAAAATCTTCAAATATTGAGATTTGAGAACTACAGATAACTTCCTTGTTAGGTCCAACTTCATTTGGTAAAGGATACTGGGCTTTCCCCTGTTCTGTGGAAACAATGGCCAACTTTTTCAGTGCTAACCTTATAATCCCTGTGCATAATTAAGATCAAAAGGATTTGAGCTTTCAGAGGTGTGGAGGAACCTCTGTTTATAAATGCTAAGTATGCCAAGAGAAGCTGAGGGTGAACTCAACTTCCTAAAGTGCGGACCAAGTCCTTCTTTTGAAAATACTGGCCATTAGATAGTTACTTTACTTCTGTACTTCGTGTGTTCAGGGACACAGTGCTGCATACAGTGGCAACAGGATTGGGCCCTGGAGCAGTGAGATGGGCACATTGCCTCACTAGCGTGGAGGCTGCATGTACCTGTGCATCTATCGCACAGTGTGGAGCAAGCTTGGGGAGCTTGTGATGAGAACTCATAAAATTAATGGAAATACGCTTAATTCAGTTAACTTTGGATCAGGTTCCCTTTCAATAGGAGTAGCATTCCTCATCTGAAATGCTTTTGTTTCAGCCATGGCTAAGGATTATTTTATGTAACAGCAAACCCCACTGTTTCTGTTCTTGGAACTGGAGAGGTTTAAGAAATAGCCACAGCAGCGAGGTTATATGTAGACTGTGGGGCATGAGTGTTCCATGGCACGCCCTGCCATCCTGCTCCCCCGGATTGTCAGATCATGACCCTGACCAGAGCATGAGATGACACCCTCCAAGTCCAGGGCCCAGGTTTCTGTCTGGAAAGGTGCACAGGTCTCATTCTAATGCTCGAAGACCAGGGCACGCATCGGGACGCACAGGCTGGGAAGGACACTGCCTGCATCTCCAGCTACCACAAAAAATATTCATATGTGCTACAGCTGTGATTGCCTCTTCCCGTGGAGAGACACGATTCTGCTAAACTAAAAATACGTGAGATCTTAAATAAGCATGTTTTGTACAAACCAAGGGACCTCGAGTTCCTCTTGCACCTTTGGGACCAATTTCTCCAGGCTGGCCGGAGTCACCAGCAGGTCCAATTTCTCCAGGAGGGCCAAGCTGTCCCTTTTCCCCCTGTTGGTGTTATTGTAGTAAAAATAATAAAAGACTGATACTAAGTTTCAAAATGCAGTTTATGCTTAACCAAAGTGTGTAACAGCATTATTTAACAGGAGTATTACATTTACCTATGTCATTTACTGTAGTTCTTAGAATGTCTGAACCCAGAACTCTGCAGTGAAAAAAACCTCTGCTAAAGCCTTTTTGGTTTTTGTTTTAGCCAAAACTTAACATTTTTTGATAGCAGCAGAAACTTTTTTGAGTTGCAAAATCACATCCTGATACAAATTTAAATTTCCTATGGTCCTGAATGTTATTGACTGCAGAACGATGACAATTCTAATTGCTACAGCTAGCAAGAAAAAAAGTTGGTTTGAATCGTGACATAAAACAGGGATAGATTTGGTTCAATGGAATTATTTTGTAATATAAATTCGAGTTTCAGATAAAAGGAAGGAAATTGGGGAAGATGAAAAATACTACCTTCTTTCCTAAACGGCCTCTCTGACCTGGATTTCCCGGTGTTCCTTCAGGACCCTGTACGTTTATTAGGGAGAGAAAAAGAAATGATTGAGAAAGGCCCTGGAAACATGTTTAAACTGTGCTCCAAATTGGATAACTGAGCAGGCTTTTGTAATGCAGAGAAGTGGGAGGAAAAATCTCATTAACTGTGGCTGTGAGCAATTTAGTAGGACTGTTTCAAGTTACAGCAGAAATAAGTGGGCAAGCATCAGGGATCACTTATCAAACTAGTGAAAATGTACTGAAAATAGGGGGAAAAAAACCAATAAATCTTGTTGACACAGAAAATATTACTTTAGGAATAAAATTGCTTCAAGACAACCACTGGATTTAGAGAAATACAATACACAGCCAGACAAAAACTAAGAAAACCGTGCGGCTATCAAGTGTGAAGAGCGGGGCCTTGACAGGTCTCTGCTCTGCAGCACGTTGTAACTCGGTAAGTGCTGATGCCTACCACTGCCTGCCTCTTGGTGGGTGTGCTGCCTGCAGATGAAGGGTGCTATGGAGATACAGCCCTGCTGCCCTCTAGGTCACTTCAGAGGTCTGGATGTGTCCACCGCTCACCGGTTTCAATTTACCCAAAAGCTCTGTGAGGTAGAGGAGGTAATTGAGCTTCGGTTTTGGATAAAGGGAGATATATTTGGGTTTTTTTGAGTCATTGTGGTGATAAGTCAGGGTAAATATAGTTTAAACTGATTTGTGAAGCTCATTTGTTGCTTTGTAAGCTTTTGTTTAAGGAAAATGTAATATTACTCTCTCCCCCAATAAAACCCTCAGACAATTGACTATAGGAAACCAATTGCAATGTTTAGACCCGGATGTTGTGATCTGTCCGCATCCCTAGAAGGAAGTCAAACCAAAACCATGATGTGAACGCTCCCAGATGCCAGGGAGGATGAGTGGGGAGGGAGGCAGCTCTGCARCCACCTTTGGAATGTGTGGAACAGAAACGTGAAAAATCCCCTGCTAACCACATCCTCCCAAACATCAAATTGCCAGACCCGCCTGTTTCACTGAAGCACAGCAGCACTGCTGATGTTGTTTACTGTACACAAGTGTAATTACATACAATGTAGATATGCCAGGGCTGAGCTGTTTTATGATAATTTCAATGTATTAAACTTTCGAGCTTCTCCAGAATTGCCAACCCAAACCAGAAAATAAAATCAGGGTGGTATCATTGTATCAGAAACAAAAATTGTTCTGTAGCACACTAAGTGTGCTGACAACTAAAAGAGCATTTTTTTCCTTCACTAAGAGAGTTCACTCTGAAGAACCCAGAACTAAAGAGAGCCGAYTGTAACACTGATGCTTAGAGGACAGAGGGGACAGTGCTCACAGCCGTTGACAGCTGGCCCTCCAACTAATGTTTACTCAGACTCCATCATCACATAAAAGCTACAGAGAAGGCAGCCAGAGGACTGTGAATGAGAACATGATGATTTTTGGTAAGGGAATCTGATGTCTGACTTGAGGCTACAAACTTGCTTTGGAAACTGTGCTCCAAAATATTAGTTCACATTAAGAAGTTGCATAAAACTTCAGCAAAATAGATTTTATAGACGGATTTTAGCTGCTAGGAGTGATGCCAGAACAAATACGTGAACTGATCTAACAATGTTGACTATGGATCCCAGTGCTCATTTACTATTTGACCTGTGTATGCTTGCTGCCATTTCTCTCCATCTGCAATCTCTGTTTCAGTTGTCTATGGCAACTGGTGCTCTCATGATATGTTTATTTAATTCCTTTCACAGAGGCACTAAAATGAAGTTAGTTAAAGAATAAATGTCTTTTAAGAACAAAATGGAATAATGAAATTCTTTCTTTCTTCTCTCTCCTTACTTTATATAGTATATGCCTCATTACAGGGTGATTGACAAGGTAAGAAGAGAAGGTCCACCAAAGACACAACATCACACCACAGCACAGAATTATCATCCGAAGCAGCGCTGCCCAGCATGATAGACTCTCATTTCTGGAAGTCAGTTCCAGCACAGGATGGACAGCATCCATAACATTGTCTTTAGAACACCTTGCCAGCAGTGTAGAAAGACCACTGTTAGGAAAGACAAGCCACCCTCTGATGACAACTGATCAGGAATCAACAGCAGGAATAATTTCAATTCTCTGATCTCTATCAAGTGATACTGGTTTTAAGTCACTTTTGACCTGCCTTGTATTCCTTACCAGAGAAGGCGCTATAATTCACACCAACACTTTAAGAAACACTGTGCTGTTGGTGTCTGTGCTGCAATAATTTTGTAACTAAAGAAACCTCAAGGTTCAGGATATCACTTTTTCTAGAAATGTTATTTTTAGACCTTCCTTTTGTTGTTAAGGTTTATTAAAAGGAATGACACCTAAGCATGTATGTGGTAAGAACATTAGCACAAAATATTAAATTGGAGCCAAATCTTGTGTGCTCTAAGGTCTAACTCTTCATCATTTACAAGCTGCTCAAAATGGCAGTTCTTTGCCCCAAGGAACTTTTAATCTAAACTAAAAACTAGATAGCCCTGGGACAGTAAACAAAGCCATGAGTAGGGAAAGTCATACAAAACAACGAAAGATCTTACAGCACAATTTATGCATCTTGCCAATTTCTTTGGGTGTTTTTAAAATTTAAAGAATTATCTAATACCTTCAGATTGCTCACAGTCTCCAAATGAAGGTGAGGATAGAGACTAATGACAGAACGTTGTCTGGAGAGATCTGAAGTGAGACGCTCCAGGTTGTGTGGTGTATGTGTCTGGATGACAAGTGGTGAGGAATCACTACCTGCTAAGAGGTCCCAGATTTAAGATAGGAAAGACACTTGTTTCCTCTCTCTACCAACCCTGAAAAGCTGAACCACATAGAAAAGAGAGGCAAGCTGATTTAAAGATGGTCATCTCTAATTGCAATAGAAAATCAGACAATAAAAAATAAAAGAAGCAAGCAAAATTAAAAAGCAAATAATTACAAAAAGCAAATGAACAAAAACTCCACTTAAACCTGAAAACACTTACAGGAATGCCCATTAGGCCAGGTTCACCAGGGGGTCCAGCAATTCCTGGTAACCCCATCTCTCCTTTTTCACCACTTTCTCCAAGAAGTCCCTGGTCTCCAGGGTCTCCCTAAAACAAAGCAAAAAAAAAAAAAMCCTTAGTCAAGCTGCTGCTACAGAATTACTTATTCCTGAGAAAAGTGAATTCTGAATCTTCAAGTCTGACAAAAAGCACACTAAAACTGATGGGAATCTTACCAGTCAAATTCAGATCAGGCTCCAAGTTAGGGTAGAGCCCTTTCTATCTCATTCATATACTCCTACAGCCAGATTTTGCCTCATCCATTGCCAACTACCTGAGGGTGTCCTCTGTGACATCCCCTGCCCTGGCACCTGCCACAGTCCCTGGCACAGCATTGATCCAATGCAGGGAATGGACCAGCCTTGGGCTCGTTCTCTCCAGCATGATAGTCACAATGGAAATAACCTGTACTCAGTTCTCCAGCTTGCATTTCTCTGTCAAGCCATTCAACTTTGCAGTCCTTGCAGGGTAGGTATGTGCCTAAAAGGCACAGGAAAGCCTATAATATACAGGGCCTCCTACGTTAAAACTAAGTGGTAGACTCAACTGGTCTCTGCTGACCTGGTGAAATAGGAGAAAAAAATACATTTGGGTCCTTAAGCTAATATGACTGCTTTACATCTGCTATAAAAACTGAATGTACCTTTGGGCCATCTTTTCCTTGAATACCATCTTCTCCTGGAGGTCCTGGTTCACCCTTATAGAAAGGAACAGTTGAAAACAAAGTTATTGCCTAAACTTCGCAACACAGAAGTATTGCCTTGGGAAATCTCAGACTAGTTTTACACATGCTTATTATCTTTTGGACAACTTTTATGTTGCTGTTATAGTTTATTTGTCTTCATTTTTCACTGATTTACAGTGACAGAGTCACAGCCCTGTGAATCTCAAACACTGGAAAACATAATAGATGATCAACACTAGAAAAATGAGGCAATAGTATGTCCATATAACACTGGAGATTTGGACAGCGGCACTGAGATTTTTTGGTTTCAGAGTATACAACATGTAATTACATTAACCTCAAAAATATACCTATTCTGTCCTGAAACTTCCAAGTTTATGTGGATAACTACTATATTGGTATGTTTAGTGACTCAGTGTAAGGCCATGAAAAATTCATCTTTTACCAACAGTATCGGCACCATGGCATTTCAGAATATTTGCCTTTCTCGGGTAAAGACACTGGCACCTCGCAACTTTTGATGCAGATAGTAAAAAAGCAAATATGAGCTGCCCTATACTAATAACATAGTATTTCAGACATAGTGGTATGGTTAAGTCCAGAGCATCACTATGGACCAGTACCAGGAATTACTCTTCTCCAAGGACTGACAGAATTGTGGAATGCACCCTGCTGGAGATTTTGGGCAGGAGGAGAAGATGACAGTAAGAAGCTAAAGGAACAAGAGAGCTCAATGGTAAGACTCAAGTCTGAAAGGATATAGTTTATGCTCTTTTAAAAGCATCCTGGATAAAATCTGTTCCTAGCACTTTAAAAGGTTTTTTCAGCCTTCAAAGGTAGGCAACTGTTTGGGTCAGATGAGGGGGGTAAGATGCACAGGAAGAATAAGCAGGAGCACAAGTGCTTGGTAAAATCAAGTGCCGAATGAGCCATCCACAGCACCAGAAGCAAATCAGCTGCTCTGCTGAGACTATAATGTTCCCATTATCTCACCTAGACTGGGTATCCATACACAGCATTATTGTGTGCTCTCATATTAACAGCTGGGCTGGACATCCTTCGATTTTCCTTCATGCTCAAACCACTTGTTTATGTCTCTCAGTGATATGAGACACTTAGACAGAAATATTTCAACAATATAATCAATACTCTTTTTAACTTGCTACAATATTACTTTTTTTTTTTTTTAAAGGTATCAGAAAATAGCTTCTTATTGAATTCTTCTGATAAATCAAGGTTTCTCAACCTGCATTTCTGACACATTCGTAACATACTTTCCTTTTTGGAAGATTTGCATCCATAGCTTACCCTTAAACCTTGGTCGCCTGGTTCTCCAGCCTTCCCAGCAGGTCCAATGTCTCCCTGGAATATCACAAGAAAAATAGATCATTGGATTTTAAGGGACAATATTCCTAACAATGATGTGGTTTACAGATAATGCAGTCATCATGGCAATAACAATATTTCTTAATGGCCCATTTCCTGTATCACTACCTACTTGGCTAATGAATCAGATCACTCTGATTTGCTTTCATGGAAATTTGAAAATTTAAACAGCACAAGAGAGAATAATTTCAACATTTACCTTTGCACCTGGTTCTCCCTGCAGGCCAGGTTCTCCTTCAGGGCCAGGAGGTCCCTGCATGGTACAAGAGCTACTGTTACACTGGTCACCAATAATAATTTTGCAACCACCAAATAAAACAGCCAAAATTAAAGCAGAAAAATGGCATGAGACACTAGGAAAGATGCATGTCTGAAAAATCAAATTAAGACAACACAGTTGTTTGTTCTTACTAGAGCCCAACAGAAGAAAAGAAAGGAGGGTATAGGAGGAGTTCAGGARCTGCACTGTGGATCAGGAATGTATTGAAGACTCAGCAGTACCACTAAGTCCGTACCTTTCATCACAAATTACTAGCAGGCCGAGCAATCTGTCTTTTGTAAATCTGACTGACAGCTTCATCACTGTTTAGGCTTGGTGTCAAGTAGATATAGCCTTTGGAGAACAAAGTCCTTTTTGAAGTCTTCAGCACTTAAAGAGTTAATGGTATCAGATTGCTTCTTGAAAAGTTTACATTTAAACCTTTTCTTAATACTCAGTCAGAAGACTGGACTTTGGATGACCGAGGAAGAGCGTTTCTTTGAATAAGCCAAATCCCTTCTGTTCTAAGTGAGCTCATCCCTCAGCTACTTCATTGCAAATACGGCTAATACATTCTGTCATATTTCTTTCAAAGGCATATTAAAAACAAAGCAAAAAATAGAGGCARAAGTTAGTAAGAAGACTGCCTGCAGCTGCTGTTCTTCATCTACCATTTGTGAGGACATATGATTAATGCTGTTCCACTGTCTAACTGCAAGGTTAGACACGGTGCTTCAAAGAAAAAAAAAAAAAGTTTGCTCAACTCAACATTCACCTTCTAGGTGCAGATGTCATGAATGTATGCCCGAAGACAGTTCTCACAACAGAAAAAGTTACTTATTTTAGACATTTTTTTGGTAACAGCTTTAAGTAAGAGAGTCTCTCAGCAGCTCATGGTATTTAAGTCAGGTGCGGGTAATAAAAAAATAGTTTCTAAACACATTGTCCAGGCTTATTCACTTACTGAGTGTTTGTAATTACTATACACATGATTAAAATCTCACCTCAAAACCCATTTCTCCAATAGGGCCAGCATCCCCCAGTTGTCCTCTTGGACCCTGGCATTAAACAAAATTTTGGATGCATCATTCAATTAACATTAAATTACATTGTATAGCCTCGATTTGTCATAATTGGCATAAAGAAGTGTATTTCATTGTCTTTCCTCCTGAATCCAACAGTGTATAAGTACCATGATGGCATACAGTACTGAAGACCTCATTGCCAATCTTGACACACTGAAATAACAGATTCCAAAAAATAGCACAGATGTCTCTTCTTTTAGATCAAAAGCAAATTATTATCTAAACTAAGCTCTCCTCTTGATTAACTGAGACTTTGTTTAATTAAGGTTTGTTAGGCTGTCTGGTTTGCTTTGTGGAAAAGCCTACAGTCTGGTATGGAATTAACTGAAAACAACTACTGTGTGCTTCACTATGGATTTAGCAATGTTTATACAGGACAATCACTGAGGTGTAATAAACTAAAGGCTGGAGCCTTTTTGGTAATATTAGTAACTATACTATGAGCGTTTTCTCATAATCCCTACTATAAGTAATAAATTTATTTCAGTAACATGTAGGGATTGTTTCCTAAAGTGGCACGCTCAAATTCTCTGCACATGTTAGATTGTCCATCTCTGCTCACAGAGCGAGATTTGTGTGCTGGGGGGTAGAGGTTGCCTGTAACAGCTTACAGCTGATTCCATAGCCACTATGAATGTATGTCAAGACAAATCAACCCTCTGGATGCACCCAGTCTTTGAACTTTCAGAAAGTTCATATGCATTTACCCCTTTGGGACTCATCTGTGTTTAAGTACGTTCTAAATTCAAAATATTTTGTTGATCTTTATTGTCATGTAAAAGAAAGATGCTGCTACCCATATTTATGATAGAAGCCTTTTAAGCAAATATTTACTCTTTTTAGTTTCACTTCCTCTTACAGACTATGCATATGGTTTTGCTCCTCCTGATGACTTGGCAGTGATAATGCGAGTATATTCTTCCCTTGTAGCAACAATGTAAACTGCATATTACTGAGAGGATTTCAGCAGATGCACATATTTTACCCTATAGCTTCATTTAAGTGTGAACAACTGAAACTGCAGTTAATTTCCCATTGAGAATTCACTTGGTCCTAAACTAAGTCCATCGTTTTTTTGTTTGCAGCAACTCCATGGCATTCCACTAGGCAAGTGTCACAAAGTTTAAGTTTGATTCACAAGTCAAGTATTTCTTCATAATATTACCATGGAGCTAAATCTGCTGGACTGGTAAAGTATCTTTCCCCCGAGACTTTCAGGGCATTTCAGAAGCCAAAATTTTATAGCAATATAGGAACCCCTTTTAACCATTAACAACAGGTAATTTGCAAAGAAGGATTTTACTGAAATGTCTGACAAGTAGGTAAAGTTAGAGTGTAATTTAGATCAAGCCTGTTACTACAGATAGTTCTAATCGCTTACGTTTCTCTGCTCCTCCACCAATAATTAGGGGTTTTCTGCTCTGTGCAGAACTAGTGACAGGGCCAGAGAAACTGCTCCAGCAGCTGGCTTCCATGTAGTGACCAGCTCACAGAAGATGAACTCAAGCTGTTTGGATGGGCAGTTAAAAAAAGAGCTATGTGTTTCATTTTGTAACATCTTGTGTCATTTTCATGACAAGCTTTTCTTACTTCTGACAGTGCATGTGTAGATTCTACAATGATAAGCACAACAGAAATGTAGGTTGCTCAAGAGTAGACCACTTAGATTAGATAAGGATGATAATCATTCTATATATACAAAAATTCAGACTTAACCAGAAAATGGCAGGAATTTTATGTATAAGCCTTGCACTGTAAGGCTCTCAGATGTCACAAYATGAAGATTAGATAAAATAAGTGAAAGAGACGAGGTGACAGGAATCCAATAAGAACCGTTAGAAAATACATTTTCTGTTGACACATTTTGCCACTCCTACAAGTTGGCAGCTGAAGTTAAGTAGGCAATTATATCCAAAAGAAAATTTATCAAAATAAAACCTGCTGTTGGTATTTTTCTAGCCCCCAAAAATGTACAGTGGCTTTCTGTAAGCATGTCAGCCTATGGATTAGTAGAAATAATATTTAATAACATTAGAAATAATAATAATTAGTAGAAACAATATACTTTATATCAACAGTTCACTTTCAAGATTTAAACTAACTGTATGTCATTTGATGTGCAAAATAACTTTTCAGAAGCAATAAAAACACACAATTTTTGACAACTCTATTAGATTTCTGCACTATGAAGTGGCAGCTTTCTCCCAAGTCCCCCTAGGACAGCACACATTCTTTCACTGTATTTATATAATCTGATTTACCCCCAGAGATAGTGATGCAATAGTATTCCTGTCATGTCTACACCTTGTAACACTTTGCATACATTTGCTGCAGATCATGCATGACCTTCTGTTACAATATTAGCCACATAAAAGTGAGTGTAGCTTTGAAATAATAACCATCAGAACAAGAATCCATCCAGCAAAGGAATGTCTGAGGTTTATTATAACAGTCTCTCTTTTGTTGAAAATTTAACCTGCCAAATAGATGTGGTCCCTGAGTTCCTGAGTAACTATCCTAAAATTTGCCTGAAAAAAATACCACTAATATCTGTATTGGCACATACATTTACATAATCCATAATGTAGATGTCTACCTCAATGCAGCGTAAAGCCACATAATATTGTGGTCCAGATTCTGTCATGCTCTCTTATGTTGTGCACTCCTTACTACAGTGCTTCCCAACATGAATAACACATCTCCTTATGAACAAGTTATGCTAAGCAAGGGAGGCAGACTCTAGCCCTGCAGTTTTGGAACAATTACCCTACAATTCCGGCTGGCAACACTGAAACTTAGTAAAACAGAGCATGAGTTACCAGGGAATTCAGTATAACATGTGGAAAAATTTTTAAGCAGGCATAAGGATCAACTTACTGGCTCTCCCATTGGTCCTCTGTCTCCTGTGGTTCCAGGAGGCCCAAGCAAACCCTGGAAGATTAAAATAAAATAAGAAAATCATTGGAAACAAGCTGTTTCATATTCTGTGAAAAGCCACTTCCTCTCTTATTTCTGCTCACTCAATAACATGCTCAGAAATACCCAAGAAATATGTGCAGCCTTTTCTTCTGGTTGACGTGCATTGCCACATCACTAGCTCCCGTGGCAGGTGAGGGAGCCCTGAATAAATCCTTCCTCAGTTTCTTTCACATAGGGATCGATCTTAGCTGATCCACCGTTTACCAGTTCCTCATCATTCTCCTTAGACTCATGTGCTGCTTGTGTGCACAAACTGGGCCTAAACACAATGTTACGAGTGTCCTGCCCTACAAACTGTGTTTGAGATGATCAGTAATGTTCACAGCCCACTTTTCTTTCTGCTCAACCTGTCTCATACTATATCTGTCTCACACTYTATCCTAGAAACTGTAGCTGTAGGAGTAAAAGAACGCTATCTTGTACTTTGCAATAAATGTACTAATTCCCATCATTTCAACCTAATGATGTTTTGTCATTTAAAAGTCCTAGTGAATGAAGAGGAAACGAAAACCCATTGTGTCAAAGGTGAGAGGCAAAAAGCTCCTAAATCTGAGCAGAAGAGCCAACCAACATTTTGAGCACAAAATCACCACCATTATTGCTTTTTTTCTGCTTTTCTGCTTCCTTCCTTATTGAAAATCCAATACAATTTGGACCGACTGGTAACCTTCTTTGTAAAAGAAAGCCTCAAATAGAACATGTTAGATTTCCATTGAAAGAAGCCCTAAAAGGAAGAATTTTCTCCTATACACGTGACAGACATTTTACACATTTTTCTATATCGATGTCAACACTGATAGTACACATCTAATCTAAAATCTACCAAAGAATTATTTTTCTATGTCACAATGACTTTCTCCCTTAAAACTACAATAAAACTAAAAAAACCAAAGCAACTTCTAGGACCCCCTACTAACTACAATCGCCATTTCTTCTGCTGCAATTTGCTATCATATTGTATTCTGTGGACCATCATCCATGAAAACATTTGTCTTGTAGCAGACTAGACCATGTTCATACTTAATCTCACTTCTGCCCCTGATTCTTTGTATGAATATATGCAAACCATACTGTCAAAGGTTTCCAGCTGCTCTAAAGGAGACAAATTCCCTCATATCCAAGTGTGAAACAAAGTATGAGATTTTGTGGGTTTTTTTTGGTAGAAGTACTAGAGAATTTCATACTCACAAGTGCACCCTGATCTCCTCTTTCTCCTGGATTTCCAGCTTTACCCTGGTCAAAGAGAAATATTGAAAGACAATGCTGGCTTCAGATATTTTCCAAACACAGCTCAGAAATTAGCAGTAACTGTGTTAAGGCTTACTACAAAGACTGGCTCCAATACTTACAATGAGCCCAGGAACTCCTTTCTTTCCTGGATCTCCTCTTTCTCCCTGATAAACAACCAACAATGTGTGAATTCTATGTGCAGTTGCTACATAAACTGCATACAGTTGCTGTCAGTTTAAATGCTGGGTAACTCTGCAGAATGTGCAGATTCAGGCTTAGATGGGCTTATACCATAATAAGGAAGTACCTGAAGAAGGTAGAAATTTGCAGATCTCCTGGATTAAATGGAATTTTATGGCTTCCAACATGCTGGGTTGGTTGGTTGGTTGGTTGTTTTCTTTTCTTATCTGTTATGGTCTATCTAAATGTTTGTATAGTACTGAGCAATGCAAGTGCTCACCTTAATGCCTTGTATTCCTGGTTCTCCTAGAGGACCGTCTAGACCTCTTGGCCCCTGAATATTGAACAAGTGATTTGGAATATTAATTATGCAATATTTTTGGTTATTATCAGAGAGATGCAATGTAAGCTTTAGGAGAGGAGAAACATGTTTTGTTAGCACAAAAAACAATTTTCATTGTACATTAAGTGCAAAATAAAGCTTCAGAGAATAAAATAAGTTTCTGGTTTGCTGAAATATGAATTTAAGAAGAAAGATTTTTTGGAAAATATATAAAGAAAATGTTCAAGATCTCTGTTAGAGCCAGCTTGCAGGCTGACAGTTTCTGCTCTCTTTTCCATCTACTTCATATGAATGCAACAGACACATATTTAGAAGAATTTAGATGAGCACTGGTTATATGGAGTGCTTGCTTTTGAGCACATTATAAGTGGTATATGCAAAAATCCAGCTTGCTAGTAAGACTCTAAAACAGGCAGATAAAGTTCTTCCATTAGTAAACCAGTCTGAGGCAAGATTAAAAGCAATTTATCTTCTTGCATAGTGAACTGCTCTATTGCTACACTAAAATGTCTCTTGTAAATTGACTTTTTATAACCAATAGATGAACAAAGATAACCTCTTATATTATTGTATTACAATGTAACAAATATTTATTGCTAAAACATTCAGAAATTATTATTTAATATTAGAAATCTAAATCCATTAGTTTACAAGCAAATGAAAAATCCTTAAAACAGATCATGAGCAAAATGGAAAAGAATATTTTATCCATGCTGACTTAGGAGGTTATTTCCATAATTCTGAACACCATGACTGTTTGGGTAT